>JASPKZ010006071.1:700000-1162500 GCA_030220185.1 Diploptera punctata | reverse complement strand
TTCCAAAATTGTAGCATAAGCGGCCCTTACACGATCAATATTTACGTCAATATATTGCACAGTATTTTTTACAATAGTATTACTTGGTCAGCACATACGGTGCAATATTATTGCTCAATAAATTAGTTCGTGAATGATACATGTGCAGTCGACATGAGGAATAATAATAATACAGAACCAGAACTAAACTAGTATTGTGCACTATTGCCAACAGATGACGCAATATTGACTAGATTGCACAATAGAAATCAAACTGCTTTTGAGTAACTCAATATATTGCGCAATATTTCAATGTGATCTACACATGCTCAATATTATTGTACAATGCCAATTATTGACGTAAATATTGATCGTGTAGGGACCCCTTTAGAAGTGGACTGTTTGTACACGTGAAGCGAAAATTCAAAAATCTTTTAGCAGCCATCGCATTTTTTATATTTTACGCAACAAAATCGGCATATGCTATTGAAATGAAATGGTAAACATTATTTTCTTCGTCCTAGTGGTTTGTAATCTCTTGACGTCCCAACTCCTTTCAAAAAAAGTTATTTTGAAAATATATAAAACTATTATTCTACCAGTTATATTATATGAATGCAAAACACGGACTCTTACTTTAAGGAAGGAAAGGAGATTACGAGTATTTGATAATAAAGTTCTTAGGAAAATTTTTGGACCAAAGAGAGATGAACATACAGGTGAATGGAGAAGACTCCATAACAGTGACCTACATGTTCTTTATAGGAAGTCAAATATAATAAGAATAGTTAAGTCACTTAGACTGCGATGGGCAGGACATGTGGCAGAATAGGGAATGAAAGACCTGCATGGAAGCTTCTTGTAGGAAAACCAGAGGGAAAACGCCAGTTGGCGGACCAAGAATGAGGTGGAAGAATGACATTAACTATGATTTGAGGGTAGTAAATTAAACAGGGAATGATTGGAAAATATTAGCTAAGGATAGGAGTGTATGGAGAGCTTATGTCCGCTTCTCCATGAACCTACTGGTTCGATAGTGCCAGTGGGTTAGTTAGTAGTTTGTAATGAAGAATCTGTTTAGGAATTCTATTTTCATCCATTCTATTGATGTCTATCCAATCTTCTCTGTATTGTGTAATTCTATCTAATAGTTTGAATATATTTAGTTCACTTCGTATATTTTCATTCCGTTTTCGATCTGTTATTGTATAGCCAGCCACACTCCTCAGAAACCTTCGTTCCTGAAGTTTCTATTCTTCGTTCCTGGTTTTTGGATAATACATTTCATTGCTCATATTTACGTCCATCTTTACCTTAACATACTTTTTTTTAACATGAACATGAATCCATATTTTAAATTAGCATTTCAGATTTCTCTTTGAATGTCTAATAGTTACGTATACGATTATATTTTTGCAGTTTTCGGTGGATTATTTAATTTTTTGACACTTATACTTATCTAAAGTAGAGAATTGTTTGTTCTATTGTTAACTGGAATTATCGAACCCGGAAGGTCATGGCTGCGCGAACTTAACCATTCCAATATTCATATCCCTAGCTAATATTTGCAGTCAATTGCTGTATAATTCACCTTCCTCAGATCGTTATTCTTTATCTACTTCTTTTTCTAAGTTTTCCTAAAAGATATTTCCAATGCCCTCTTTAATCCCCCATTCGAGTCACATGTCCTGCTCATCGAGAACTATGAAAATTAACTTTTCTTATTTTATATATTTTCCCATAAAAATAATGTAATTCACTGTAATATAGTCTACATCATTCTTTTGTTCGTCTCTGTTTGGTCCAAACTCTCCTAATAACATTCTCAAACCCTCGTAATATTTTCTCCACCCTTAAAGTAAGAGATCAGGGGTTTCGCAACCATTAATGTAACTGGAAGAATAACCTTTTATATATTTTTGGTTTAACATTTTTTTAAAGAAGTTGGGATGACAAGAATATTTGAAATTCATACTAGCATGCAGTTCAGGGTTGAGCCCTTATTTAATTTCTTGCAGCACATCATTCTTGTTTGTAATTATTGTTCCTAGGTGTTCAGTCACTTCATAGAAACATCCCATATTTGTCAATAACTGTCCATATCCAATATATATATTATTTCTTCGTGTAATTTTATATTTAGTTTTATTGATATTTACTTCCAGCCCCATTTTTTTACAGTTTTAATACACTGTGTGTTAACCTTAGTATATTTCATTGCAATCGCATATAATAATAATAATAATAATAATAATAATAATAATAATAATAATAATAATAATAATAATAATAGTAATAATAATAAAAATAATAATACAAATAATAATAATAATAATAATAATAATAATAATAATAATTTGTAATTGATTTCAAGACTGAAAGTGTATAAAACACTGGCTCTTCCAACTCTTTTGTATGGTAGCGAAGTATGGACGTTGAAACAGAAGGATATACAGAGACTTAGATCTGCTGAAATGAGATATCTTCGGAGGACTGCAGGATACACACTACTAGATCACAAAAAAAATGAAGACATCTTAGAAGAATTACACATGGAATCTTTAGAAAACTAAATTTCTGATTATAAGTCAAGATGGATACAACATGTTCATCGAATGGAAGATCACAGAATACCCAAACTAATGTTAAGATATCAACCTGCAGGAAGAAGAAGACCAGGACGTCCACTCAAAAGACTTCTGGATGGTGTTTCTCTTGAGCCCGAAACAGGTCAACAAATGGCCTAAATTCGTGAATGTACTATGATGATGATGATGATGTAATTGATTTCAATGCAATTCATGTTCTTAATAAGGATACATAGTGATTTTATTTTAAGCTGTAAAATTTCGATTAGAGTATATCATAGTTTTAATTTTTAAATATAGTTAGGGCCTATATTAAATATGGTATAATTGTAACATTGTAATGATATCTATTACGTTAATAAATTTTTATAAAGGTTCATTTCATAGTTTTAAAATTAAAAGGTAATTTTATTTCATTCCTACATGAATTAAATAGTGTTGAAGTGTTGAAAATTAAAGTACCGAATATTAATGGGGGCAACTGTATATTTACTTTGAAGGAGCGTCAGAAAGCAAGAATGCGAGCAGCACAATTCCATAACTTGAAGCACTCTTATGATTTAATTACTATAAAAGCTCTTCTTTTCTTCTTTCACTTAAGCCTCTTTGCTTTCATTAAAAACCAAGCTGTGAATTAGTCTCTGCCATATTTCTAGACTCGGTGCTTATGTGAGAAAAAGATTTACTTTATATTCACGTAGGGTAACGATTGTCAGGAAAATAATTCAATCATTTTGAAGATTTAAAAATGTAGCGAATTTTTAATATCTTGTTCTGAATTTATATTTTATAAACTTGTTACCATCATATTCTCATATTCCGAATGAAATATTTTTTGGTCGATGTGACTAATTTCTTATACTTACCAATATTGTTGTTACTGGAAGCTAGTCAACGTTCCCATATCTAACCTGGTTGCTATGCAAACAAAAGAAATCGCAATGCTGATATGGACTCAAAAAGCATAGTAAAATAAAACATTTCTTGAATGTTTTGTACACTAACTCGTACCTTTCTTTAGACTTTTCCGGAATTAATGCAGAACATCCCACTCTCCAGGCTTCTTCAATCTCTCTATCATCTACCATGACTCCCTCCATAATAAAATTATCAAACAGATTCTTATAATAAAACAAGTGAAAAGCTACATATCAACGATCACCAAATGTTTCTTTCTCATAGAAGTCATTTACATCCAACCAATATTTTAATTAATTTATTATTATATTTAATAAAAATTAGTCACATCGACCAAAAAATAGTATGCAATACACATCAGGTAAGCATGTAACATATCTCGAACATTGAAAAAACTCGGCCCAGGCGCCTCGTTTTTTTGGAACTGTTTTCTCGATCTGTAACAAGTGCTTACCTCACTTGTATCACAATATACTATTAACAACTTACCGTTATAAACAAAAACAAGTTTTGAGTAGCTCGCTATGGAACTCTAGGGCTTCAGATGGTTATTCTATGGGAATATGTCAGTCTTTGAATCTTGGAACGGACCTCTAGTTACTGACCTCCTTACACTTTCATATAAACGGACAACCATCATAGCGAAGCGAAAATACAACACTATTGATAATCACTATAATTAAACAAAATTCAAATACCTTAATTAAAAGAACAACAAATTCAAAACAGGGGTCCAAATTACCCGACGTTCCTCTACTTAATACTACTCCTCTACTTAATATGAATTTTAAAAATGTTGATCTTTAGAAAGTATATTTTGTTTTTTTGTTTTTACTTATATCAACTTTTATAAGATTCGCATGTTAAATATTGAAAACACCCTAACAGTAATGCACAGAGAAAATAATCCAGCGAAGATAAACGTACTCGAAGAGATGGAAATCATGAAAGCAGCTCACAACGACAGCCTGATAAACGAAAACGAACCCAATACATGCAACCCCCTCTACCAGATCTTCAGTGAAACACCAGTTTTGAATCCTGCCGATGATGGGACAAGTCCCGAAAGCGCTACAGTTAAATGATTAATTAAGTTGAGGAGACGGACCTTTCAGGTGAATATTCTATAATTTTATATTAATTTTTACTTATATGCCATAACCCTTGTAGAAGTTTTTTCTTAACCGATTCTTGGGACCACTGATAATATATTGATTGCTTTATAAATTTTGTTGCATCCATCTGGTACATATTGGCAGAGATAATAATTAAATAGCTTCGTTTTGATATTCAGAATTGTTTTCAATTAAACTAGAAGAATCGTATTTTTAACTGGAATTTGAGATATTTATTATTATACCATTTACTAATAGAATCACGTGACACGAAACGGATAAAATAAAGAGGCAAGATAAAAAAAACAACAAAACATGATTTAGTGTACGCTCCATTGGAGTTTTAGAAGTCACCTTGCTATTTCCAGTAGTTTGGGACCTTAATGTGGCGTTTGATTCATCGTTATGGTGTTTATAGCTACTTCCATTTCATTTTCTAAGACATATGTCTCCTGAGTAGCAACGAGATTTTGTAAAATGTTTCGTGCTTTCTTTATTTTGCATCTGAATGGTTGAGATATTGTGTGGAAAATGTGGTATTTTATTGTTCCTCGGATTCATTGCGCAGTAAACTATAATATTAAATAGTTATTTTGTTGCATGATATTATTGATCAAAAGAAATTAAACAGCTATTAATTTATTCTTATTAGTTGTTATACTGTAGGGCATTAAACACTATTCCCAGGCTGAAAGCTACTACCCATGATTGCTCTTAATTTTTTATTGAAGATGCTCAATTCAAAACTAGTCTCTCAAGTGATAAATGTTCTATGTTGTATTTCGGTGGCTTAGAATTAGTTCCTGGGCTCTGGTTACGACAATCGCGGGTTCAAACCCAGCCATTGTGGATCAATTTTTCAGGATGTAAAAATCCAAGTGACAAATCACCCAGCATTTGAATCTCAAATCTGTAAAAGGTTCACTAGTCTAAATTAGAAATTCTGAGCAAAATTTAACCAAACTTTCCCGTCAAAGTAATACCTTAATTCCTTACTACGTGTCTGTTTGAAGTGATGAGCTAACCACTTGTCACTTGCCGACATCTGTAGAGATATCAACATAACTAAATTAAAATATTTCTATCTAGCATAGTAATTTTCTTTTTATGAAATATATTTTCAGGGAGTTCTTTAGAAAATCTATTTTTTGTTTTTACTTTTGTGTCACCCCTTTGTAGAATTATTCATATTTCTCCGATTCTTGGGGCCATTTGATAACATATGGTTGCTTTATAAATTCGAAAATTGGGTTCGATTCCCGGTCGGGACAGACTCCTGGGTGAGGTTTTTTTAGGGGTTTTTCCTTGCCTGTAAGACAAATATCAGGGAGCTTAGGGCCCAACGGTCCCCGAAAATCATCCGGCCATCATCATCATCCTTATCATTATTATCATCCTTGATAGGTGTGGAAAGCAACGGGAAGTTACCACACCTATAATTTCCTAGTAAATCTGCAAAGCATAGCATGAAAATGTTATGATTGCAGTGAAAACCTGCACTTAGGCAGAACTATTATGGATGGATAAATTCTGTGTATGTATCCGGAACAAAGTAGAAGATATATTAATTAAATATCTTCGTTCTTATATTTAGAATTATTTTCAATTAGATACCAGAATCGTATTTTTAACTGGAATTTCAGATGTTTAGTATTATTATTATTATTATTATTATTATTATTATTATTATTATCATTATCATTATCATTATCATTATTATTATTATTATTATTATTATTCCATTTACTAATAGCATCACGTGATATGAAACGGATACAATGAAGAAGTAAGATAAAAAATAGATTACGCTCCATTGGAGTTTCAGAAGTCAGCTTGCTGTTTCCAGTAGTTTGGGACCTTAATATGGCGCTTGATTCATTGTTATGGAGTTTATAGATACTTTCATTTAATTTTCTAACATGTACTCGTATGTCTCCAGAGTAGCAAGGAGCTTTTGCAAAATGTTTCGTGCTTTCATTATTTTGTATCTTAATGTCTGGGATATTGTATGGAAAATTGTTATTGTTCTTCGGATACATAATGCAGTAACTTGTAATATTAAATAGTTATTTTGTTGCATGACAGTATTGATCAAAGGAAATTTAATAGTGATTAATTTATTTCTATAGGTTGGTTGTTATAGTGTTGCGCATTCGATACTATTCCCAGCCGAAAGCTGCTTTCCACCATTGATCGTCATATTTGTCTGAAGGTGCTCTGTTCAGAACTAGTGTCCCAATACTAATAAAATTCATTTCAAATTCCGTTGAGGTGAATAGTCATGAGATAAAAACATAAAATATATATATTTTTGGCAAGTGCCGTCGTCCTCAACTGTGTTAAAATATTATATTTAAAATATTATCTGGAGGCCTTTCGGAAGTTAACTTCCATCATCAGCAGAGTGCGTATCTGCTAATAGTTGTTGTTGTTTACGATGATGTATACTCCAAGTGTTTATAGAAGTGACTTGTTTTTGATGATCTCATATAACGGGTTGTGCGACTGAGGTGCGATATCATTAAGAAGTAAGGTGTTGTTTATTTCTTTTATAATTTCGAGGTCTTCAAATATATTGATCTTCGCTAGAATGTTTTCTCTGTGGTCTATCGTTTGAGTGTCTTCTATTGTGTCCATTCTGTGACCTGCATTAATGATGTGTTTCGCATAACTTGATTTACCACCCGCGTACATGAAATCTTTCAGGCGTTCCTCATATATTGTATTGAAGTTTCTACACGTCCTTCCTGTATAAAATTCATTACAATCTTTACATGTTAATTTCTAGACTCCCTCGTTATTAAATTTGTTGTGTCTCAAGTGATAAAAGTTTTGTGTTGTATTTCTGCGGCTTAGGATAAATTCTAGGACTCTGGTCACAAGAGTCGTGGATTCAAATTCAACCAGTATAGATTAATTTTTCAGGATATAAAAATCCGAGTGACAAATCCTCCGGGAGGAATTTAAAGCCGTGGATTTCGGATCTTTAAAATAATCACAAGTCTAAATTATAACTCCTGAGCAAAATTTAACCAGCTTTTTCCGTCCAAATAATATCTTAATTGATTACTATGTGTCTGTTTGAGGCGATGAGCTAGCCACTTGTCACTTGTGACATCTGTATGGAAACAAGCATAACACAATTAAAATTAAAGTAATATTGGGGCCGTAGAAGCTACCACCATACTTAATTACGCACTTAAACACCACTTAAATGCAGTAAATACTTATAAAATTATATGTTAAAAATATTTCGCCTCAGAATTTAATTATTTTAATTCATTTTACTCGTAAATACGGAAAAAAAGTGGGACTATTTCCTGTCATGACCATTCTGGTTACAACAGTTATTCTCAACACTTTTTAAAATTCACATCTATTCTATGCACCAGCGATAACCACAGTATTACCCGCGATAACCACATTTTAAGCTGCGATAACCACATTTTAACCTGCGATAACCACATTTTAACCTGCGATAACCACACTAATAACCAGCGATAACCACACTAATAACCAGCGATAAGCCCATGGCTCCATCGATAACATAGCATCTTCGTCGACAATAACTAATTTATGTCCGAATTTAATCGAGTAAAACACAAACGAATATACACATTTAACCGCGTAAAAAAACAAAAAAAGGGGGGGGCGCATCACGGGATTAACCCTAGGTTAGATAAGTGAATTAGGGGTTCACCGAATTATGTTAGGTTAGCTTTTAGGTTTGTTACATTTTAAATGCGTTTAAATACGTAAAAAAATTACCTCTTCTATGGAAAAGCAAACTAACCGACGATTACAACGTAAAAACACATTTACACTCGTAAATTTCACATTGTATTAACATGCTTCCACGATGGTAATTTGCAGGGGTAAATGTTACAAATATCACCTAGTAATGGGATAAATTGTGAAATGCAGGCCTTCACGGCCGGTAATCATAATGTTAAAAGATTCCGGGCTATGTGGCAATGGTCTATAACTGATGTAGTTACTTCCAGACGTTTCTCCCTCAACTACGGAGGGCATCTTCAGTGGCGAGTGCTTCTAGGTGGCGTTCCCTTGTCGTAGGCTCGACTGTGAACTTAGAGGGAGACATTTCTGGAAGTCTGGAAGTAACAATACTAGTTATAGACCGCGGCCATGTAGCCAGGAATCTTTTAACATCATAATGGGATAAATTGCATTAAAGATGTCTTAAGTTGCGTAAGTAAATACCTGGTTATGTTGATTCCCACCGCAGCATTTAATGTTAATTTTACTAAAATCACTCAATCACTCTCGGATGCAGGTTGCACCTCCCTCCCCACCCCCCCGCCCGCCCGCATAAAATATACACATGCAATAAGATTGATAAAAATAAGCAAATAGCCTACATCACCATACCATTCCCGACACACCCCTCCACGAGGCAACATCAGGGTTATGTTAATTAGTCAGACATTTAGAGCACTACTGAGGCAGCTCTGACTAAGACTGAGTACCGTAAAGTGCTAGCGATGACTTTGCATCCCCTGGGTGCTGTTTGCTAGAACCAGTTAAAGCTTCTTGGCAGCCAAATTCCATAGGTGTTATGAATTTGGTGTTGGATTACAGAGTTGAGGCGCATTTAGCGGCATTGATTCTTAGGCAGCGCCAAGCAAGATCTGTATTTTAATAGTGTCACTTGTAGGTAGGCATACGTCATGTAACGCCATTTACAAATGACGAACTACTCGCAAAATACGCAGTAAAGGAGATGAAACCAGATGTTTTCCTTCATTCAACAATGCAAAACTGTCATTTGTTCTCCTGGCGCGACAGGCCTAGAAGGCCCTTAGCCTACCAGCCGAGTGCTGGCCTCACATCCACATGTGTCAATCACAGAGGTAAGATGATCATACAGCCAGCGTAAGGGATGCCATGTGGTCAGCATCTCGAGTCCCTCAGCTGTTATACCTGGGTTTCTCAACTTCGAGCCGCTACTTATTGCAACTACCCAAATGCCTCACGATGCTGGGTGGGCACCGGTCCCATACTGGCCGAAATACCATGAGAAAATGTCTTCCCCATGGAGACTCGGACCAGCGCAAGTCCCGTAGTTCTTCGCCAAGGCTTCTTGCCTTCACCACTCGGCTACGGCGAGGGACTACTGTCATTTTTATATTTTATAATTTATAGTTAAACAGCAGCCGTTCCAACGTTAGCATACGGGTCTGAGACTTGGCCTTTAACGATCTCTGATAAAAATAAAATTGAGACAATAGAAATGAAATTTCTCAGATCAGTTGCAGGTGTATCTCTAAGAGATCAAAAGAGAAGTCAAGATATCAGATGAATTACAAATATATAATATAAACGAGAGAATACACAGAAATAAACGTAATTCGTTTGAACATATACAAAGAATGCCAAATAATCATTTATCAAAACAGCTGCTTCATTATAGGCCTCTAGGCTGAAGAAATGTAGGAAGAACGAAACGTCGTTGGAAAGACGACCTGCACCTGCAGCATATAGTGCACCGGGGAGCGGAACGGGCCAACAGGCCCATACCTTGAAGATGATGATGATGAATTTACAGTTGCTCCAGAATACATACCCAGAAACTTTTATCACATAGATGCAGAACATTATTATTCGTGCAAAGAATGACCTGAATCAGTTAAATATTTTGTAAAATTTGGTTTTCTGAATGGCCATTCATATACCCGCAAACTTGTTCTTTATTCATAACCTCCACATTTCGACCCACGTATACACGTTGCAATCAATCGGCAGCCATCTGCTATCCAAAGCCCTCACTGTAATCGGTTCCATATTAGACAAAATAATACTAGAAAATGTCTTCCTAATGGGAATTCGAACCAGCACATCCCATATCACTGTAGCAAGGCATGATGTTTTAGACCGTTCGGCCACAACATGGACTTCATCTAATAGCAAGTTGAAATGTTTACCTCTACAAATTTTAGATTTTTTATCTCTTAAACTCAAAATGTATGAAAATAACTGGCTGCGTAATATTAACCAATTATAACATAACCAAACAATTTTAGTGAATTTCATGGTTGAATTGAATCTAATTACAATTTCCTGGTATGTGTTCAATACATATGATGCCTGTATAATAGCAAAGCCAACGCTTGTCATTTGAAGAATGTAAATAAAAGTAGGTCTGTGTTAAGATATTGTTTTCCGCATGTGTTTCTACAAAAAATAAATTGCGCATTTCCAAATGCGGAGGGATTTCTATTTGTAATAACTTAGTCAATTGCCGTATTCCCAGAAACCCATATTAGAAGTGAAATCTAAATAAAGACTAAGTTATCCTCATTTAATTGAATAATAAGTATTTATTTTAATACTGTCTCTATTGCGTGAAGGCGGCTCCGTGGCTCAGGTGGTTGCACATACTCTTCATTTTAGGATCTTCAGTTCGCGACTCTGTCGCTACATGTGAGATTTGGTAGATTTAGTGGTGGTTGAATCGGGGCCAGGGCACGGTTTTCTCTGGATTTCTCCCGTTTTCACCTTTAAAATCTTCATTCCACCCTTTCTTCCCACTTATGTCAACTGTTTTATCTGTCCAAGTGGAGGTGGGACAGGCCAGGTTAGCAAGCATTCTTGTAAATCACAAAGTTTCAAATAAAGGTCTTCATCTCATCTCTTGACTTGGCATTTTGCCGATCACTAGTATTGGGCTTACGTTCTTATATCATCTACACATAATGGCGTAGACCAATTTTGAACCATAGCCTCTCTTTTGTTAGGAGTTACATTGCCAATTTAATTTAGATAAATTATTTGTCCATAAACGTTATGCGGTCAACATACCGACTCAATGAGAAATCTAGTAGGTAACTAAAGGATTACTAAGATGTTGAGATAGGTAAATATTGTTTACAGGCTTTTTTATTCTGGCTTAAGGATCTTTTACAAGCGTGATAATCTTGAAACTCGGGGTCCATGGCTTAAAGTCCCTCCAGGAGGACTTGCTCCTTCGATTTTTCCATCCTAAAAAATTATCGACACCGGCCGGGTTTGAATCCGTAGGCCTAACTTTCGGAAACAGAGGCAAGGAGCATAACCACTAGTCCACCGGGCTTACTATTTACATATTATAACTCTTATTGTACATTCTATCATCTTCCAAACTTCATGATTATGATTTTTCTCGATGTTATGACTTATCGTCAGTAGGCAATGAAAAGCTCGTAACTCCATTTTGGTAAATTTTCAGGTGAAAAAATTAACTCTCTTAAATTTATAAAAATTGATAAGCAATGGTTCCCACTTATTTTACTACAGAATACAAATCACGTTTTTAATAAATTTGAAGTCAGTGTTTTCAACAGGTTATGCATCACATATTTCTGTGCTGGCTACTGGAGTTACGTGGTTTTTCAATGGCTGATGGAGTTACCAGGTTTTCATTGCCTACCGACGAAAACGTTTTGTGATGACTTCCTTATTTTATCCCCAATACAAGTGTTTGAAGATCGTGGGATATCTCTCTTTCAAATGTCAAGAATAACATAATTCCTTCCTTGGCCAACCAATCTGCTTGCTCGTTTCCATAAATATCATAGCAACTATAATAACTTGATATCTATAGTAGAGTTATACATTCATGCTGTTCTTTTAGGATCTTTATCTATACCATTTCTTCTAAAATTATTATCCGAAAAAGGTATTATTTGACCATTTAATTTTCCTTTATTTGCGATTTTCACTTCACCTCCAGGAGCTGGAAGTACCATTTTATAACTAACTAACTAACTAACTAACTCGCTGGTACTATCGAACCCGTAGGTTCATAGGCGCGCGGACATAAGCTCTCCATACACCCATATCCTGAGCCAATATTTTCCAATCATCCCTGTACAATATATTTCCCTCAAATCATAGTTTTCTCCCACCTCATTCTTGGTCTACCAAATGGACGTTTGTCCTCTGGTTTTCCTACAAGATTCTTCAATGCACGTCTTTCATTCCCCATTCGTGCCACATGTCCTGCCCATCGCAGTCTACGAGACTTAACTGTTCTCATTATATCTGGCTTCCTAAAAAGACCATGTAATTCATTGTTATGCAATCTTCTCCGTTCAACTGTCTGTTCATCTCGCTTTGGTCCAAAAAAATTCCTAAGAACTTTATTATCAAATACTCGTAATCTCCTTTCCTCCCTTAAAGTAAGAGTCTTTGTTTCGCATCCATATAATATAACTGGTAGAATAATAGTTTTATATATTTTCGGTTTAACGTTTTTTTGAAAGGAGTTGGGAAGTCAAGAGTTTCTGTAATGCATAATAACACGCATTTCCAGAATTCAGCCCTATTTAATTTCCTTGTGCATCTCATTCCTATTTGTGATTATTGTTCCTAGGTATTTTAATTCAGCCACTTCCTTACAATTTCTTTCATTTGTCATTAGCTGCCCATTTCTATTAGATAATATATTTGTATGTGTGACCATATATTTAGTTTTATTGATATTTACTTCCAGTCCCAATTTCTTAGTGTGCGTGTTGGCACTTATTATCTCCTCGTTATCGCTTAATAATACTACATTATCATAAGTAATGCCACGAGTGATTTCCAATTTATCTAGAGAATTTGGAAATCAAGAGTGGCATTTGTTAGGACTATTTAATGAATAAAATTAAGCTGTTTACTCACAAATCATTATTTAAATATAGTTATTTTAAAATATTTATATATTTAATGTAAACGGCGATGTTTGAAAACAAAGGAGAAACGATAGGTACGCTTCATTTGCTTCTTTTGTTTACCACTACAACCAGATCATACTATTTATTGCCAAAGGAACGCAATATTGTAAGAATGCTTTCTAGTGGAGAAAAAATGAAACACATCAAACTCTATATTAATTCATTTCTGATGTCGTATGATGTAAATATGACAATTATATTTTTCTGGATTGTTACCTGGGAAAAAATACATTTAAGAAAGTGCAAACATTGGTTTCTTTTTTTGGAGGTATAATCAATTGCTACAAATGTTTTTATATTAACTCCCGCATGCGGCATGTGTTGACATTCATGCACTATATATACAATCTGGTAGCCGTATTTCTCACAGGCTCAGTCACTGCAAAATAATGGTCAGACCTGTTCAGAATATTAAAAAGGAGGAGCCTTCTTTAATATGGTAATTATAACACTGATAAATATTTCGTGAAACACGACTCTGATTGGTTGTAAAACAGAAATCATTGAAACGTGATTGGTCATTGACTCCCATTTGGGGCATGAGTTAAATAGTCAGCATAAACTAACATCCTATTAATACAATTGAGTTGAAGACTTTCTTCATTCTCCAAAGATTTGATGGCATGCTCTAATACAATATCGAATAATAGAGGAGATTGTGCATCTCCTTGCTTCAATCCATTGTGGATTTCAAAAGTATCCGAAAACTGTTTGCCTACACGCACCCTACTCTTTGTGCCATTTAGACACATTCGTTTAAGTCTAACTAACGTTTTAGGAATTCCGAACTCTAGGAGGCCTACCATTTTATATAAACACAAATATTTATTTGCATTTTTATTATTTGTCAGTATTAACATCAATTAATTATTTTTAAATGACTTATTGAACTCATGTAGTATTAAAATTAACTTCACCAAAGTTTACAAATAAGTTTTGTTTCTGAATTTAAAGTTTGTTCAAGGAAATGCATTCACAGAATTCTTGTTGCCAGATGTCAGAATTTCTAACGCAGTTCATAGAGAAAGCTTACAAGGAATTCGGGTGGGAATGCAACCAGGTGGAATTCGTATCCTGCATTCTGAAGCCGCTCTATTAAGTAAAATATTTACCATCAATTTCCAATGAATCACTACATAAGACATACCACATAAATCGGAAATATTAAACTGGAAATTATTTAATAAAACAAATTAAGAAATTAAATACAATGATAGGGAAAGTATTTTTTTTTTTTTTTTGCTGTATACGTTTTAAGGTACTCCGATGGTATCTACAGGCCCTACCTTTTGGTAGAATGGCGTGCACGCTTAAATGATCCAGAGAGCTGTGTCGGCGTTAGCATAGCTGTCAAAAGGTTCACTCATGTCGGAGAAGTCATAAGCGATAAGGCATTGAAAAAAATTACCTTAGTCGAGAGAGTGACGATCATTTAACGTAAAACACAACCGTCAAGAAACGCGGAGAGTGGTTCCACTGAGGTAATATTTCTGGAGATAAAATAGTCCCGCATTCGGATCTCCGGTGGTCAGGAATACTTCAGGGGTCTATGTTAAATGTTTAATTATTGGGACATGTTCCTAGGAACGTGGAGTGTTAGTACATATGTTAAGAACAGTTTCGGGGCACGCCGTAGCCTAGTTGGTTGAGGCAGTACACAACAAACCGGAAGGTCAAGGGTTCGGGTCCAGGTGGAGTCAGGCTTTTTTAACCCTTAAATTAAAAATGTATCTTATTGGATACATTGATTTCATTTATTTAATATTGTTTTTAGATCCATAGAAAAACAAACGAGTAAAAATTACTTAAATGTATGTCAAATTACGCAATAGTGTATAATAATAATACAGTTTAACATGAATTTATTTTCCTTGCGGTCCGGAATATTTAAATAACTGGCACGAGAAAATATTGTACTGACAATTTAAGGGTTAACTGGCCCAAACCTTCTGGTGGCACCATGGCCTGGAATCTTTTAATAGTATATTCATCGTTTGATTAAAAAAACCCGTAATTAGACACTATATGATCTTAGATGTTAGAGACACTATATGATCTTAGATGTTAGAGCGTCTATAACAAAAATAAAATAAAAAATTCCTGTTACTGGAATTTTTATCAAAGGATCAATGAAGCTGACATAATTAATCATTAAGAAAAAAAAATGATATTGTATATTTAATAGTCGGACGCGGAGATCCAGAGAATATGTTCATTGGCCCTGGTCCCGAAAGTCCAGGGTACAAAACCCTGGCGGAGTTCATGGATTTTTAGGATGGAAAAATCCAAGGGACAAATCCTCAAGGAGGATCTTCCAGCCGTGGGTCCTCAGTCTGAAGATTTTGGGCTCGTAAAATAACATCATGCCTAAATTAGTGCCTAAAATTTAACCTAGTGCCTAAATTTAACCGGCCGTCCCATCTAAGTAATGCTTTAATTGTCTCATTGAAGCGATATGCTGACCACATGCCACTACTGATATCTGCATTATAACTAAAATAGCTCGTCATGGAACCCATGCTACGTGAGCACCCATGTCGCTACGAGGGATGCATGGGGTATATACGTACATTGATTTAATAACTTATTATTTATCTTATTTATTTATTTGTTTAGCCTGATTTTATATTAGTCGTGGCTGAACGGTCTAAGGCATAATCCCTTGGTGGAGAGAACCGATTCTCGCTGATGAGTCTCTTCATTGGAAGATATTTTTATATTGGGTTATGGTACCTATCCGATGAATTTGAATGGCTACTATAAATATTAGCGCTCCAGATTGTGAAAACCCTACTATAACGATTGGAGGACTAAATTCTGACCACAAGTCACCCCTTTACAGGCTGAACGATCGTCTACATCTGTAATTAATACACGTGGATGTGAGGCCAGCAGCTGTAAAATAGGTCAAGGCCCCTCTAGGTCTAGCGTACAATGCAGTTTGTTTTAAATATACATTTATTTTCTGTTAACACTGGTCAACATGATTTTTGTCTCATGAGTACCAATAGTTGTACTTTATGCAGTTTTTTTATCGTGTTTTCAAATATGTATTCGGAATTTCTCCATCACCCACAGTTTTTTTATTTCAATTTCAATTAATGGATTTAAATAATTATTTTTTTTAATATACCGAATATACCTAGATTTCTTCCCGGAAAATCTTGGCGCAGTGAGCGATGAGCACGGGAAACACTTTCATCAGGAGATTTCAGCTATGGAAAAGAGATATCAAGGGAAATGGAATCCTAATATGCTGGCCGATTATTGTTGGACCATCAAGAGGGATGCTCCACAGGCGAAATAGAGCAGAAAATCGTCGTTTCGTATTTCTAGGTGAGTCCGAATATTCGAATATTGTGTAGTTACGAATGTAGAAAATATTAAAGTGTTTGCGTCTCTCGGAAACTTAGGTGATGGAGAAATATCGATATCATATTTGAATTCAGGAGAAAAAAATACTACCAGAATCGCATATTTTACTTTCTGAGACAAAAAAAAAGTTTATTTTTTGTTGCTCAGTGTAATTTGTGGCAGATATTGCAGAATATGTTAGTTGTTGCATAGAGCTCATACAAAAGCAGTTGTTTTCTGTCTCGGTTCTTAGAACTCTCCTTGAGGCTGTTGAACTTGAGCCACTAGTCAATAAAACTCCTCTTTTGTAACTAGTTACGTACTACGTACTAGAATTCATATCCGTCATTATCATCATTATCATTTGCTCTCTCAAAGTTAGGCCATTATATTTACCTATTTCGGACTCAATAGAAATCCCATCAGTCAATATTTGGATTGACGTCTCGTTCTTCTTTGTCTTCTTCTACTTATTTTTCTTCTTCTTCTTCTTCTTCTTCTTCCTGAATATAGATAGGTAAGGCTCTGTGTGGGTAGTATATCACATTCCATTCAATGAACATGTATACTTTTTTTTATATTCTAAAATTTATTTTAACATGTCAATTATGATTTATAATGTCTCATTTCAACATATTTAAATTTCTGCGAAATATTTGTAATGCCATTTTGAATGTCCGTGTTTTGCATATTTTTATAATTGAATATGTTTGGGGTAGCAATGGTTTAAACATAGAATTTGTAATGTTGAAATTTAAATCTGCTTCTCTTTGGTATGAGATATTATAGCCCGGATATATGAAGTTATCTGAATATCTTCCAATATTAAGTTATCGAGTACAACTTTACTTCTGATTGGCTTTACAGCAGGGCATGTGGCACGAATAAGGAATGAAAGACGTGCATGGAAACCTCTTGTAGGAAAATCAGAGGGAAAACGCCCAATTGGTAGACCAAGAATGAGGTGGTAGAATAACATTAACTATGATTTTAGAGAAGTAGATTATACAGGAGATGATTGGAAAACTTTAGCTTAGGATAGGGATGTATGGGGAGCTTATGTCCGCGCGGCCATGAACCTACGGGTTCCATATTGCCAGTGAGTTAGTTAGTTAGTTAATTAGATTGACTTTACAATATACAAACACATTTTTTTTGTGTAGATATTTTCATTCCATAGCCTTATGTAATCTTGGGTAATTCGTATATTCGTTCCTGTTTATTGTCTTCTCAACATTTAAATATAAAATTATGAAATATTTACCTAAAAGGTAAATTATGATGGGACTAGTCCCGAAAGCGCTACAGATAAATAACTAATAAAGTTGAGGAGACGGACCTTTTAGATAAATATTTCATAATTTTATATTTTAATTTTGAATAATACCTCAACGGAACTTCATCATGAATCTTATTAATGTTAACTTCTGAATGTTATTAGGACTTGAAATTTAAATAAACTCATTTAAATACTAATTCATGAAATATTTATGGAAAGTTACAAGAACGACTGGTAGAGATAGAGTGAGAAATATATATATATATTATAAATAAGTCTATTGAAAATGGAATTGGAATGAAGCAAAGAGAAATCTGAAATAGTATGGACTTACAATTAGAATGTATGACTAGAGTAAAATTAAACTGCTATTTGAATCAAGAACAGGAAAAATAGTACGCAGACTAAGGAAAGAATGGGAACATATGTTAGTGAGCAAGAAAGAGATGAATGAAATCATAGTCAATTAAAGATGGCCAAAGAACAACAGTTTAGGAAAATTATTTATGACCCGACACCGAAGGCTTAATGGAAAGAAGAAGAATAAACATTTTTCTGCATAAAATCTGAATCAAACAATAATACTGGTGGACAAGGTTTTATTCACAATAAATCTGATTAGTGAATCTAGTGCATTTTTCCATACTGAATCCAGATATGTAGTCAGAATTTTTCCATCAGGCACAGTTTTTTGTGACAGCTATTTTTTAAAAAATTGATTTTAGCATTCTGTTTGACCTGTCATAGGAACCTTTACCTTATATGTAGCGATTTTATTCAAGCTGTATTTAAGGGCTGTCTCTGATGAGCATGGTGAGCGTTTTCATCAGCAAATTTCCACAATGGAAAAGAGGTACCAAGACAAGTGGAGTTCTAATATGCTGGCTGACTATTGTTGGACCAAGAAGAGAGATGTTCCAGATGCAAAATATGCCCGAAAATCACTATCTAACACTTTCTAGGCAAGTCAGAATTAGTTAGAGTTAGATGGATTTTATTACAAATTATAAAAAATGTAAATGAATATCACAGAAAACTCTTGCCCGATAGGAAAAAACTGAAATTATATTTAAATTCAGGATGAAAAATACTTCTAAAATCTCATATTTTTATTCTTGTGAAACAAAAAAGTTCTTTTTTGTCCACCAGTGTAATTAATTAATTTGTATTTAAAGGGAAGTAATTTTAACTGGATAAATTCAATCCTTGTACAAAAAATTAGTCCATCGCTGTGATCTCGTGATAGTTTCGCTGAATCATACGTACTAGTGGTCCCGAGTAGGATTCCGGTGAAGACAAGTTTCTTTGGTAAATTTTCAGCTTTCCTCCTCACCTGTAAGAAAATATCAAGAAACTCTAATCCTGAAATCGTCACAGAACATCATCTAGCCATTATGATCATTCTCATATTCGCCAAGTTTAGTTTGAGTGTGGGTTTCAGTGGTGTGTTTTGTTTTAAAATCTTTGTACATTATCTCGGAGCTGGACTAGATTGAGTGATCACTCATTCAAGAAAACCATCCATGCCCTTGTGTGTTCAAAATATATGTGTGTGAATATAAAGTTTAAAATCCCCCTCCCGACAGGTCGTGCCACTGTAAGGCAAAGTGACGTGGGACATATAATACCGAGCAACAAAAAATAAACTTTGTTTTTTGTCTCAGTAAGAAAAATATGTGATTCTGATGGTATTTTTTCTCCTGAATTCAGATATGATATCGGTTTTTCTCCATCACACAAGGTTCCGAGAGACAGGAATTATAATTTCAAACACTTTAATATTTCCTACATTCGTAACTACACAAATATTCGAACATTCGGACTCACTTAGAAAGTAAGAAATGACGATTTTCTGTTATATTTCGCCTATGGAGCATCCCTCTTGATGGTCCAACAATAATTGGCCAGCATATTAGGGTTCCATTTGCCTTGATATCTCTTTTCCATAACTGAAATCTCCTGCGTTAGCTCATTTGGTTTTATTTTACAATGGACAAATGGACGAAAAAACGTTTATTAAAAAATAATTATTTAAATCCATTAATTGAAATTGAAATAAAAAAGACTGTGGATGATGGAGAAATTCCGAATACATATTTGAAAACACAATAAAAAAACTGCATTAAGTACAACTATTGGTACTCATGAGACAAAAATCATGTTGTCCAGTGTAGTCGTATCTATAAGGTGAGATATTAAACTACGATGGGAAGAAAAAAGTTCAAGAAATTGAATAAATCAATAAAGCCTGGCCCAAGCCACCTTGGAAAAGCGTGAGGGGAGGAGTAACAACCCCATTAATAAAACCAAGTTTCAGTACGCCCGTCTGATAGTACCCTGTGAGGGCCTATTCCTAGGGTTACAGGTACTGCTGCCTTGCAATTAGGCGTTGGTTAATCAAGGGTTAAAGGAAGAGAACGTTGATTAAAAATCTCCTGGTCCTCCAAGTTGGAGGTTGACGCATCAGGCTAGCATCCTGTTAGTTAGAAAAAAAATGCTAAAAGTCCCAAGAATGAAATGCCGGACGGATCTAATAAATGACGAAAGAAGCGAAAGAAAATGACTAGTTCTTCTAGGAAGGTATTTATTCTATACGCATATGTTTATATCTAACTAACTAACTAATTAATTCGCTGGCACTATAGGACCCTTAGGTTCATGGCCGCGCGGACATAAGCTATTCATACATCCCTATCCTGCGTTAAAGTTTTCCAATCATTCCCTGTATAATCTACTTCCCTCGAATCATGGTTAATGTTATTTTCCACCTTATTCTTGGTCTCCTAACTGGGCGTTTTCCCTCTAGTTTTCCTACAATATGCTTCCATGCACATCTTTCATTCCCCATGTCATGCCCATCGCAGTCTAAGAGACTTAACTGTTCTTATTACATCTGGCTTCCCATAAAGACCATGCAGTTCACTGTTACGAAGTTTTCTCCATTCGCCTGTCTGTTCATCTCTCTTTGGTCCAACATTTTTTCTAAGAACTTTGTTCTTAAATACTCATAATCCCCTGTCCTCCTTTAGAGTAGGAGTCCATGTTTCGCATCCATTATAATTATAACTGGTAGAATGCTATTATGCATTGCAGAGACTTTTGATGTCCCAACTCCTTTCAAAAAACGTTAAGCTGAAAATATATAAAACTATTATTCTACCAGTTATATTATATGGGTGCGAAACATGGACTCTTACTTTAAGGGAGGAAAGGAGATTAAGAGTATTTGAGAATAAAGTTCTTAGGAAAATTTTTGGACCAAAGAGAGATGAACAGACAGGTGAATGGAGAAGACTACATAACAATGAACTACATGGTCTTTATAGGAAGCCAGATATAATAATAACAGTTAAGTCTCGTAGACTGCGATGGGCAGGACATGTTGCACGTATGGGGAATGAAAGACGTGCATGGCAACTTCTTGTAGGAAAGCCAGAGGGAAAGCGCCCAGTTGGTAGACCAAGAATGAGGTGGGAAAACAACATTAACTATGATTTGAGGGAAGTAGATTATACAGGGAATGATTGGAAAGCATTAGCTCAGGATAGGGATGTATGGAGAGCTTATGTCCGCGCGGCCATGAACCTACGGGTTCGATAGTGCCAGTGAGTAATAAGTAAGTAAGTAAGAATAACGGTTTTATACATTTTCAGTTTAACAGTTTTTTAAAGGAGTTTGGACGACAGGAGTTCCTGTAATGCATAATAGCATGCATTTTCAGAATTAAGCCTATGTTTAACTTTATTTATGTAATAAAAATTTTAATAAAATACTGGTTACCAGAAAAAGGATAAAGTAGTTACTCAAGAACCAGTCTTTTCTCTGGATTGAGGGGATATTAATTCAACTTGAAATTCTCTACGTAAGCCTATTAAAATATACTAGGTTATTTTATGAAGAGGCTTGTGGAAGATAAATCCATCGGACTACACGAGTGTGAATGACTTCTCTTTGACAACGTCCTCATGTGCTTTTCCCTTTAATCAGTGAAGTACCAGTGTACTTAGATTAAAACTGGTAAACCCCTTTGACCTCGCAAGGTGCATGCTGGGATCAGAAAAGTATATTAATGTCCAAAAGTTTATTACAAATAATTTACATGTTGATATAATAAAATATATGGAAAGATACAAAAGTTGACTATGTTAAGAAATTAACAATATTATTTTCTTCAATAAAACTGTGTTAGGAGAAAAAATGAAACATATAAATTTCAACAATGGAGAAGAGCTAAAACCTAGTATTGAATGCACTTATTTAGGAACAAAATTAGGCTATTCAGGCGATAACACAGTGGAAATTAAAGGTAGAATCTCACAAAAAAAACAACCAATAAGAGCTTTATATTCTATTTGGTGGAGCAAAAATATTACAAAAAATAGAAAATTACAAATATATCAAACCATAATTCAGAGCATTTTAACATATGGTGCTGAAGTCTGGAAAATTCCTACCAGGGAAATGAAAAGAATTTTAAGTACAGAAATGGATGTTTTAAGAAGATCAGCTGGAAAATCTACAATGGATAGAATACGAAATAAAGAAATAAGGGAAATTATGAGTGTACAACAGGAGCCGGACATCATAGACATTAATAAAAGATTACAGTGGTATGGCCATGTCAAAAGAATTCCAGAGCAAAGAATGCCAAAAATTGTTAAGGAATGAATCGCAATGGAAAGGAGAAAGAGAGGAAGACCGAAGAAAACTTGGATAGAAGGGGTACAAACAGCTATGAATATCAGAGGAATGGAGGAAGATCAATGGATGGACAGAGAGGAATGGCGTTTGGTTTTCGGAAGACGGCGGCAGCTGCCATGATACCGGATGATGATGATGATGAAAAATAAGTATTATATATATATATATATATATTGTTATTACTTTAGAATGTGTCAGAACATATGCCCGCACATGGATTCAAGTAAAGTATCATGTATGTAACCCTTCAATTCAAACTTAGGGTTTTCTCAATCTTTTATAACAGAATAATCATCCATCTTTACCACAGTTGACGTTGAAAATTATGTCCTTTATACCCCCACAAATTTCTTGCAATATTTTAAGAAATGTTAAAATCACAGGCATTATTTTTTGTGTGATTGCTTCAGTCTATCTTCATATATTATCTTTCACTTCTTCTAGTGTACTGGTATATGGATTATGCTTGCACATTTTATCCTATATGTAGACCTATTTCAGAAATGTGTGGCGATACAAGTGCATCTTTTTCATTATCACCTGTGACAGAGATAGTTATTATTCTGAAGGTACCATAATTGAAGTTATCTTTAGAATAAATGATTGCGCCTGAATAATTGAGAGGTTACATACATGAGATTTTTCGGCCGACAACTTACGTCTAGCCCATCACGTGAGCCGGGCGTTTTTGGTACACTATACAAATTATTTATTTATTTACGCAATGATTTGTCAACTTGAATTTAGGTACTTTTAGATTAATCATCTATATTTGACATAGATTTTGCTCAAAATTATATTCTTGTATCGACATATTTATTAATCTAATGCATAAGCTCTTAAGATATTGGGATTAATACGAGTATGAAGTGAAAAAGGTAATATTACAATATATACAGAAAAAAACTAAGTATCTAATGCAATATTAATAAACGAACAGTTAAAAGTTTATTATATATTTTCAACACCTAAACTTGACAGAGCTAGGGAAATCGAGAAGTGGTTGGAATCCATAAACTACTGCAGAGGTGGCATGTGGTTCTGCTAGTATGCCCAGATGACAAACATGGCTAGCCAAGCATTGGTCTATTGTCATGCGAAATTTCTCAAGTGTTTCTCTCGGGGAGTGAACTAGTACAGCCATTTGCAAGTGCACCTTTTCGCTGCTTGTCTTCACACATTTCTGAGACTGTATAATAAATAGAAGTTCCATCCATCCACAGTAATTCTGCCCGAAGGCAGGTCCTTCACTGCAATCATAGCATTTTCATGCTATGCTTGCACCTTTACTAGGGATTTGTAGGTATGGTAGCTTCCCGTTGCTTTCCACACCGGTAAAGGATGGTGATAATGATAAGGATGATGATGATAGCCATATGATTTCGGGGACCATTTGGGCCTTAAAGTTTTCCTGACATTCGTCTTACAGGTGAGGAAAAACCCCTATAAAAACCTCACCCAGAAAAACTGCCCCGACAGGGGATCGAACCCAGGCCCGCTGCGTGACAAGGCAGCAAGCTACCTCGAGTCCACAGCGCAGCGGTGGACAAATAGAAGTTAATGTTTAATAATAATAATAGTAATAATAATAATAATAATAATGGCGATAATAATAATATTCATAATATATTTCTATTTCAGGTGAGTTCCGGTTTCCTAGAGGTGTATCTCCGCTTCCTGTTCAGTCATTACCTGTAAGTTATATTGCTTCAATTTATATATTATCATTATTTTGGAAAACACGAATTTTTCATTTTAGCTCGTATACTGTATGAAAAAAAGGGAAAGATTCCAGAGGTTAATTGTCTTTTGGCAAAATTTGGGAGAGGTCTCATAAAAATGCTCTAACACGAAAACATGTTATAAAATTTACCAATGATTATATGGAGGATGTCCTGTATCAATGATATGCATGAAGAAATGTTTAATATAAGTAACTAACTCATTGGCACTATCGAACTCGTAGGTTCATAACCGCACGGACATACGCACTCCGTACATCCCTATCATGAGCTGATGTTTTCTCAATCATCCCCTGTATAGTCTACTTCCCTCAAATCATGGTTAATCTCATTCTCGGTCTACCAACTGGGATTTTTCCGTCTGGATTTCCTACAAGAAGCTTCTAAGTCTCTCTTTCATTCCTCATTCGTGCAACATGTCCTGCCATCGCAGTCTACGAGACTTAACTTTTCTTACTGTATCTGATTTCCTATAAATATCATGTAACTCACTGCAACATAGTCTTCTCTATTCACCTGTCTATCTATCTTTGGTACAAATATTTTCCTGAGAACTTTACGCTCAAATACCCGTACTTTTGTTTCTCCCTAAAAGTAAGAATCCATATTTCGCATCCGTATAATATTACTGAGAGAATAACAGTTTTATATATTTTTAGTTTAATGTTTTTTTAAGGAAGTTGGGACGACAAGAGTCTCTGTAATGTTTAATAGCATTCATTTTCAGTATTGAGACAGTATTTAATTTCTTTGTGCATCTCATTCCTATTTGTCCCAGATATTTCAATTCAGCCAATTCTTCAAAATTTCCCTCATTTGTCATTACTGAATTTACTGTCATTATGAATTGAAAGTAACGTGTAAAATCTGTGCGTTCTTCTATGTACATTTCAGAAATTCATAATGAAGATTATAGGGTAAGAAGAGGTAAATGTGTAAATTTAATAAATACATTTTTTTGCGCGATAGTGCGTTTTGTCGAGGCCTACTTACAGCAATGGCGACCATGATTGAAAGTTCACCTTCCCACATTTCGGGATTGCCAACCTAAATAATTTTACAGTAATATTACATTTACACCCACGTGCGGGAAGTAAAACCACTGCCCTCTATCTATATCTACGTACAATATATATAGAAAATATCCAAAAGTTAGTGTTAATATACGTAATACAAAACAAATCACTGCATTTTAAGTGAACCGAACTTTATTTGAAACAATATAAACAATGAATACGTACTTACGGCCATGTTATCAATAATATTGTTCTCAAGGCCTCCTGTACTTTCAACTAATTGTCCACACTGTTAACGTTACTGAATTGTTTATATTGAACGCACACATTTCCACACAAAGATGTTATTATTTTACTACTATTTATTATTTTGAAAACACCATCGCGTAAAAAAATAATGTACAACGCACGTTTGTGAAGTGTTTTACAGAATCTCGGAAATTAAAAAAGCGAGCGATCTTGCTTCGTAATATACTATTTAATGTTTATACTGCATAGAAAACAGGAAGCTAGATACCGAGAAATTTCATATTAATGATTTCTCTCTGAGGGGAACATTTTTTCATTTCAAACTTCAGATTTCCCTGCAAAATGATGACGTAACTTCCTTTCCCTTGATCTTTTTTATCAGAATATTACATTTGAATTAGTATTTTTCAGATCTTAATTAAGTATTTAATGCTATAACCATTCGTGGGGATTTGTAATTAAAATTCCTTCAATACAAATATGTATTATTTTGTGTCGTAATTGTGCGCATAATAATACCGTATCATGTTTACTGTGTACGTTCTGTTTATTTGTTGAATCCTTGTGGATGGGTGTTATTTTTGTTTGGAAATTGAAGTTGTAAATTGCGTATATGCATTCCACAATAGCATCAGGAGTTTTCCACTTGTTAAATGACACAATTTGCAATATGTTTGCAGTCATTCTTTAATACAAATAAACAGTATAGATTTTTATACAGTTTCCATTGCAAATATCAATGTTATCCGATGTACACTAGGTTATATTATTGTTAATATATACATGTAGCAATATACTCTAGAGCCTATACAATAAAGGTATTATCAGAAAGTCGTAAAAAATCTAGGTTACACCCTTTGGCATGTAATAATTTTGAGTTAGGTCAATGCAGTTCAGGACTCGTTTTAGAATAAGCTAAATATCGACCTTATGACCCCATCCATGCATTGGCTTTGAGTGTATTCATAACGTAAATGATTCTGTTGGGAGCCTTCAAATAGCTGACATAGCTTACCTAATATGCATCTAGATATCGCTTGTACAGAGCGTGTGAAAACCTTGTACTCCATTTGAAACAGTTATTATTCCTTCATTATATATTTAATTATTAGGATTTAATTATAGGAATAGGCATAGTATTTTTAGATAGAATATACATTGATATAAATGTCTGTAGCCCAGTACTTAAACAATTTGGTTCACATGGGAAAAGTGAAGTACAAGACAGCACCTGCAAAATTACAATGACAGATTAGTTGCAGTTTCTACTCACATGAACACGTAGAGACAATAAAGTTAAATAGCAAAAAGAATGTGGAATAAAGTTGAGGGTAGCCCGCACTAATAAAGTTCATGGTCTTTTGGAAACTATGTTCTTTGGAAATGTCTGAAACAAAAGGACTATTGTGATAGAATACATAATGCAAAATGTTTGCCATCCATCTATAAAGGGTATCGAAGTCTCAAATGTCTCTTGCCGCCCTAATGTAAACAAGGTGCTGAGAACGAGGTCGAGCTAGCTGTCCGGGGAAAACATTTCAACCCTAAGCGTGCGAATGTTATCATGGTGTCAAATTTGCAGGCGTGAATGAGGCAGTCAATGAACATACATATATTCAGATTAATAATATGTAAACCAATTAAATAAGTGTTAGAAATAAAAGTTACCGCCCTACAGATTCTCGGAATAGGTGCGAGTAGAAGCATAAGTAAAAATTATCAGAACAGTCGTGATCTTGCCTGTCGGCGAGAAATACACTCGCTATCTTGCCCTGTCGGCGAGATATAGACTCGCGCGATCTTCCTTTAGGCAAAATACATATATTTATTCTGAGTCTTTATTAATTTTATACTTTTTTCCTAAGAATAGGTGAGATATTTTACAAGTTTGTCCCAACTAAGTGAGAATAGTAGAGGTCACTTAGTCATTATCAAATAAATAACGGGAGAATATAGTCAGTTCCCGTTCGAAATAAAGTTTGTGCTATTTATACGGTCTATGGATCGTGAAGATTGAAAGATCTCTCCAGAACACCTATTGTTTCGAGAATCTCAAGGGCGATAATTTAAAATGAATTGATACATTTTAATGTGAATATAATCTACGAGTATGTACTAGTTAATTAAACCAAAATATTATAAAATTAATTTCTACAAGTACTATATTTGTATCATCCAAGTTATTACTATTGTAGTTGCCTTCAAGTTGATCGTGATTGTCCCCTGAACCTCATAGCTCTACCGATACATATCCTACCGAGTTAGACCCCTCGCACATATAAAGCGGGTATTTATTCCAGTCGTGTGAATTGTTTTTACGATCAGAAAAAATAATTCCAAATTTTTTCATCTGAGCTGCAAATATTTACTACCTACATATTTAAATATTTACCAACTAACTGACTCACATGGAAACTATCAACCGTTGATTGCATGCTGAAACCTAACTTGAAATTTGTCCCTGAAAAGTATTTTGATCTACCAAGGTAGTGTCCAAAATATTAGCTGTGTTATTTTTAACTGCAAGGCACTCAAATCCATCGCCAAATATCTAATTTTACTATTGTTAACCGACTATAATATTAACAATTAAAAATATCGCTAATTGAGTGTATCTACTTATCCTGTGTGACTTCCTACCCGCACCATCATATTTACGTAAACATCGACGTAGCGCTCCTGGTAAGTGGATAATCTGTTAGCCCTGGGTATAATGTATTTTGTCACATTGAGGAACACAATTAAAGTTAAAAAAGCTATTAAAATATTAAAACCGAAAATAACTTTATGTCAAATCAAGTACCCTTGTCTAAACATTTATATCGTATCACAACTACCCTTTTCCGATTGGTATTAGTTACTCGCAACTCCCCGACCCATGGTTAAGAAGATAAAATTTCACCTTTAAATTAGCGAAAAACTAATTTATGGGCCCGATTATTTAAAAAACACGTGTAACTCTAAGTCGTTACTGCATATTGTGTAATTCAACACAAATTTAAGTAATTTTTACGCATTCGTTTTTCTGTTGTTTTATTGAAGATATTAAATATTAAAGCAATGTAGGCCTAATAGGAAATTAATTTAAGGATTAAACACAAACAATATCAGTTTCTAAAAATAAAATAGAAAGTTTGAAAATTCATATTTGTCTTGTGTTAAATTAAATATACTAGGCTTAACTATTTGACCGCTCTCAAATTTATACGAAATGTTCTCCTTTCCAAAATTCACCTCGAAAAAAAAACTCCAAACGCGAAAGACCATGAAGGCCCTAGGCCTACCAGCCGGCTGCTGGCTTCACGTCCACATGCGTTAATCACAGAGGTAGACGATCATAAACCAGTGTAGGGTTTACATGTGGTCAGCATGTCGGGTCCCCCAGCCGTTATAGCTGGTCTTCTCAACCTGGAGTCGCTACTTATTGTAGCTTCCCAAATGCCTCACGATGCTGGGTGGGCACCTGTCCCACACTGGCCGAAATTCCCCCATGGAGACTCGAACCAGCGCATGCCCCATAGCTCTGCGCCAGGGCTTCTTGCCTTAACCACTCGGCTACGGCGCAGGACTTCCAAAATTCAAGCAGATAATTTTTTAGATTAACGTGTGTTTTATTATCAGATGGAGATGTTTCTCTTTGTTCAAATTTGGTTCCTGCTAATTTTGTCCCCAAAAGTTTCACTTCTCTTTGTGGCATCTACAAACAAATCAACAAATAGCACAATATTTAGACGAGGACAAACAATACACTTTTACATGTGTAGTTAATGATACAATATCCCTCTTTTATTACCGATTTGTGCTATATGCCCTGATCATTACCTCTGTGTGTGGTATTCATCAATGCAGTTATTATACAATGTTTCCAGTTACATCAAATAACATGTAAGAATTCTATAGAACAAAGTTAATGATACCTCTTAAGACAACTTAAATATTTAATTCAATAAGAGTTCGACATCCCCCTAAATAACAATGGAAACCTCATAGGCAAGTTTCGTATTTCTCTAAATATCTTTTAAGTTTAAATTTACAAAAAAAATATGCTTTCCATACACCCCAAATCTTTTCCATCATTCCTAATTCAAAATCATGATTGATGTTATCCTCCCATTTCATTCGTGGCCTACTTACAATATAGTTAATATAATTCTCCCATCTAATTCTTGAGCTACCTATTCGACGCTTTCCCTCCGATTTTCCTACGAGAAGCATAATTTCGATAAAGAAAGTATAATTAATTAATTTTAGTTTTTCAACTGTGCCTATATGTGAGAGGTAAACTGGGTTAATATAAAATAAAGTTTTTTTTTAAATAATTGCGAGAATAAATTAAATTTTCTGTTTAATTATTATACTCATTTAATTAGATTTTGTAATCGTGATTTGTAAAAAAGAGTTCTTCTTGACAAGGGTTTCTTAGCACAATTTAAGTATTTATTATTCAGAATGTGTTTAAAATTAGCAGGACTCCTGTATTTTAATAATATTTAGTTATAAAACAGAGCACATCGTCGTCTAAAACTTGGAGTTAAAATATCTCCTTGTCACTATGCACATCGCAGGCCTCTATGGGCTTCACTCTTTACTCCTAGAACAGCCTAACTTTACGACTTTTCTTCTGACTTTATGTCAACAGCAAATATGGTACTTGCAATAAGGTGTACTTGCAATACGTGTCAAGAAACTACCATTATTTATGAGGTTCGACACTCGAATAAATCATTTACATTGTGTAAGTTAAACCAAAAGAAAAATAGTTAAATTTTTCTCGTAACACACAGTAAATTTAAGAAACAACTTGTCTTAGAATTCATTTTATTTTTTATGCAAAATATACGGGAAATTACTGAGTGAGTGAATTCATGATAACAACATGTGAGATTTATATTCGATAGATCCCGAGTTCAATCCTGGGCCGACCTAAGAGATCGAGGTTTCTTTGTTTTTTTCTTAGTTTTGAGGATAAATGCTGGGTTGGAATTTCGTAACTAGAATCCTTTTCATCCTTAATCATCTGTTCATATTTAATTTAAAATTAGTATGTGTATATATGACCTCAAAAGAAAAATAAATATTTGAGCCGTGATTAGACCGCTAACTCCACACATTAGTGCGCTAACAACTGCGCCACTCAGGAATCCTAGCACAAACATTTACAAATGTCTACACATGAATAGGCTATAGGATACTTAAAAATTGACATAGCCTATATAGTCTACTGATTTAACTCAAATATTGTGTATATATATTTATATATATATATAAAATAACACTTAGTTATTTTCTAGAAGCTTCATCTTTGGTCATACCGCGTCTACAATATATAGGCCTATATATATATAGTAGTAGTAGTAGGACTTTATTAGACAAAAAGTAAGATATTTACAATATTATTTACAAATATGGGTCGCACGGGCAGTAAGCCGTACGTGCTGTTGACAGTCCGTTACAATAAAGTAATAATTGGTACTAGTGTAAAGAAAAATAAACAACAAAAACAGCAATAACATTACAATTACATAAAGAAAACACAATAATAATATTACAATTAAATAATAACACAATAGCATTATACACTAATAACATTAACATTACAATTACATAAAGAAAACACAATAATATTACAATTAAATAATAACACAACAGCATTATACACTAATTAATTTATATATAATTGTTAATAATTAATGGTATAATAATATAATATATATATATATATATATTATGTTAATAAATGTAACCCATAAGTTTTATTAAGTAAAATTGATTTAATTCAAATTTCATTGTATAGGTATTTAATAATCAAACTGATTTTTTTTTTAGTTTTTGGGAGTACAATATTATTACGTATTAAGTAATAAGAACTAGAAAGAGGACTGAAATCTTGCACTTTTATTCCGTCAAACTGCAAGTAGAGAGCACTCTGACCAGATGTCCTGGGGGAGGAACAACTTGTGTGGAGAGTTTGTGTCACTGTGGAAACATGATAAATGTAACCAACAGACGGCTGTGACTGTAACAGAAAATTTCCATACTCCAGAACTTATGACATTTGAGATTTTCAGTCCCAATGTTGCCTCCATACGATCCTCGAGAAGTTGTATGTTCTCAACATCTTTCATTCTAGTTATTTTCAAGGCTTAGTTCAATATAAAATAATGATGTATGTAGCATGATCTCCGGAATATTAGTGATACATTCAAAACTGATTGCAAGATAAACAGTATACCGTAAATGTTTTAATAAAAGCGCACTATTAACCGAATTATTCGGTCCTTAAAATCGGGGACCGATATAAGGGGGTTCTTATATTCCCTTACGCTTTACATTCGTATACAAATGATACAATTTTAGGTTATAGTAAATCTCCATCAAGGTGAATCATAAATATGGCTATACGTTTGATCGCGTTGTGTGATGAAAATATTACCATTACAGGAAATATCAAATTACCGTTGGAAAGGCAATTATTCAAATTACAACAATGGAAAAAAAAACAGTGCAGAACTTACGTCATTAGTCAAAATGGCGTTGAGTATGCAACAGCAAATTACAATTGCTCCATGGGCAATAACGTATGCTAATGATCGTGAGGCCGGAAGACGTGAGTTTAACGTAGCATTACAGCCGTCGACTGTGGGGAAGTGGAGAAAACGACTGCTGGAAACGGGAAATTATGTATATTCCTCTAAACATGTATCATAACGCAATGAATGACTTCCCAAAGCGTTGCCAATTATGCTTGGATGTAAATGGCGAAACAGTTTGAAGCAATAAAGTGACTTGCTTAGTGTTGTTGTAAGTGATTTGTTTTGTTCTATTGTTGTATAATTTTCCATTGTTTCATAATGTCGTCGATATATATATATATATATATATATTATAATATAATATGAATAAGAAAGTTTTCTTGGGTTTTCCGCGTCTTGGATTCAAGTTCGGCCCCTGGCCACTGACTCCGACGTTTCGGCATGATCCCACATGCCATTATCAAGGAATGATAAGTTCGAGTCACAGGTTTAGGTCTTATATAATTAAATAAATAGAGTTTTCGCTGTGGTCCGTTTCCGAAGACGTACACCAAGGTTGGATGGGTGTACGTCTTCGGAAACGGACCACAGCGAAAACTCTATTTATTTAAAATATATATACAGTCAATATGCCCATTTCACCAATTAATGTTTAAAATGGTCAACAAGGTTTCTACAGCCAAGCTGTCATTCTCAAGACCAGATATTGACTGAAGACAAAATTGAATAATAAAATGAAGACAAAATTGATAATAAAAAAATTGTATTATCAATTTTGTCTTCAGTCAATATCTGGTCTTGAGAATGACAGCTTGGCTGTAGAAACTTGTTGACCATTTTAAACATTAATTGGTGAAATGGGCATATTGACTGTATATATATTTTAATATTTTATCACCAAGAAGATCACTTGTGTATTAAATCTATTTATTTAATTATATAAGACCTAAACCTGTGGCTCGAACTTATCATTCCTTGATAAAGGCATGTGGGATCATGCCGAAACGTCGGAGTCAGTGGCCAGGGGCCGAACTTGAATCCAAGACGCGGAAAACCCAAGAAAACTTTCTTATTCATACTTATATCCGCGAAAATCTGCAATATAACATATATATATATATATATATATATATATATATATATTAAAAAGAGTGGGCGATAGACTACACCCTTGTCTAACTCCTTGATTTATTAAAATTTCTTCTGACCTTTTTCCATCAGTTTTTATCACTACTTTAGTTTCTTCATATAAGCCTTGAACTGATTTTATTAGATGGTGTGGATGTCCTCGTTCCTTCATTATTTCCCGTAGTATAGATCTATTTACTCTGTCAAAGGCCTTTTCAAAATCAATGAACAACAAATATGTATGCACGATTAATAGAGATTAAAAAAAACAGTATAGCCAACAGAAGCCAGAACATTAAACTTGTTATGATATACGGTACGTATTTTCGCGATCTGATCGTAACATTTTGCTTCTCTGTCGTATAAATCTGATTTTAAGGTCAACTTATGTTCGATTTTTTTTATTTTCTTACAACTTGAATTTGAGGTGCACCTTATAATCGCGTACCCCTTACATTCGGACATATACGATATGCAATAAGCAATACGTACAGTAGTATTAGAATAGAATAGAATATGGAATTTATTGCCTTTTTTTTTCAGAATAAAGAAAATACATATGCATTTACATTGCGCACGGGCCTGCTTGGCCGTACGTGCATTATTTTTCCATGAATAAAAAATAAAACTAATAATATAAACAAATACCTACAAATACACCAGTATCAAAAAACAATAACAGGCTACATATAAGTAAAATCTATGTCTACACTACATCACATTATTAACACAGATTTCAAATGAAGAGTTGGGCCAATCTCTTCTTCGACCTAATGACATATGAATTCTGCTTTTATCTACGAGACCTTCAATAATATGATATCCTCTGAGAACATGACAGGTTTCGGTAAGTGATGAGATTCACATTTTAAGGCTGATCATCGTATCATCATCATGGGAAGAGTCAGGTGCGGTCCTTAGGTGGGCAGCTGTGACTAACACACCCGCAGGTTCCAAGGCTATGCATTTTTGCTCCACTAATTTTGAGAAAGTGTCCGAAACTTAAAGAATTGACGCGTGTGTTACTGATCTATCTATCTTTGGGTTATTACAGCTGCTGCCGTCTTCCTGTGCCAAACCTCCAAAACCTACGATCTTGGGCATCTTCAATACTTAGCCCTCTTGCTTTGCATTACTGTCTTCATGTTTTCCTTCCATGTTAACTTTGGTCTCCCTCTTTTCTTCTTTCTGGCGAAAAATAAGGACAACACTCATTCATGAATAAATATATGTTATCAAAATGCAGTACCATTAATTATTAACAATTATATATAAATTAATTAGTGTATAATGCTGTTGTGTTATTATTTAATTGGAATATTAATGTTTTCTTTATGTAATTGTAATGCTATTGCTATTGTGTTATTACTTAATTGTAATATTATTGTGTTTTCTTTATGTAATTGTAATGTTAATGTTTTTTAGTGTATAATGCTATTGTGTTATTATTTAATGGTAATATTTTTATTGTGTTTTCTTTATGTAATTGTAATGTTATTGCTGTTTTTGTTTATTTTTCTTTACACTAGTACCAATTATTACTTTATTGTAACGGACTGTCAACAGCACGTACGGCTTACTGCCCGTGCGACCCATATTTGTAAATAATATTGTAAATATCTTACTTTTTGTCTAATAAAGTCCTACTACTACTACTACTTATTAACACACACATTGATATCTAAAAATTAATATGAACTTTCAAAGCGTCTATAAAATTCGTAATTTATGTTTATCATTTTTATAGTACTGCAAATACAAGTACGTTTTTGATCGCAACTCGCAACCGATTTATTCTTCAAAATTTTTCTTTTACTTTCTTTAGGCCTCATGTTTACCATATAAACGCCATGTAAAGAGTGACAATGATTATATTTATAATTTATTTTATCAGCAGTAATCTAACAAGAGGTTGTGTTTTTCTGAAAAAAAACTCAACCTCGCGTTGGATTTGGAGTGACTATTTAGCGAATAATACAACACCAGAAGCTAAAAATAATTATAATGTTTAATATTTACCAACTTTTATGTATTCCATTCTTACTTCCGGGCGATTTGTAAGCAGGCTGTATAGTTATAAATAGCATTTATTTAGTATTAAATCTCTTTGGGCTTGAAAAAATAAATAAGAGATGATTGTATGAGAAATTACTATTAACAATAATGCAAATTCATTATACAACATTTAATAATTTTTTAGAGGAACAAAACTAATCTTTCTTTTTTCTGGCAATTTTTGAAGTTGTTTTCTTTTGGCATTTCTTGCTCTACCATATCGATCGTATATTGTTCAATCGATATCCTTGTCAAAGCAGTTAATTTGCGGAGATATCTCTCATTGCGAACAGGAAGAAGCACGATTATCGGTCTATAAGTTAAATAGTTAACGTAAATATTATCGCTTAACACATTTCATTGTCACATTACAAGTTAGTTCGGAATTGTGGTTTTAGTTTTCTTCTTCTTTTTAAATTTTTGTTTCATGAATAATGATTCGTATAGAACTACTGTTTGTTGTAATTTTGTATTGAGCCCGATCACTACTTACTTCTCATTCGAGTATCATTTCATGTATTTATAATTTCCAGTATAATTAAATACACTTAGTTAAACGAAATACACAGTGTCTCTACAGAAAGTCACATTGAAAAAAATTATAATTGAAACATCATATCTAAGCTGACGATTGAAGGTTCATTTGATGTTATCTGCAATGACGTAACAGCCCAATGTAGGGCCTTAGCCTCCCCTTTGTTAGGAGTTACTACACCAAGTTAATTTAGTTATACTTGTTTTCCTAGAGATGTCATGAATGCTATGCGGTCAACATACCGATCTAATGAGACATCTAGTAAGCAACTAAGGTATTACAAAGGTATAAAAGGTCGGTAAATTTTACACAGAAGCAATTTTATTCAGGCTTGCGGTTCTTTTACGAGCCTGGAAATATTGAGACACGGGACCCATGGAACCCTCCCGGAGGGTTTATAATGGGGATTTATTCAGTGACATAACTGATAGTCTAATTACAATTTTAATATTAAAAATTAATGCAGTGAGGTTTCCTGTTCGCATGAAATATAGTAAAACGTTAACAGTTTTCAAATAGACTCATTTAATTTAACCATTTCCTAATCATATTAAAGAACACCCTCTAAATTCATTGAAATCTGAGGACTCAGGGCCAGTTTCACCAAGAGAGGTAACTGAATTACGCCAGTTTTCTCATTGTGTAATGCATAGCTTAAACTGGCGTAATACAGTTACCTCTCTTGTGATGAAACTGGCCCTAAATCTTGAAATTTAACCCTTTGATTGCGGTTCTGAGTTTTATGATTTTATTTTTTATTTATTTTATCATAAATGCAGACATCAGCAGAATAATTGCTTGTAGAATAAAGTTTATGGCAGTAAGTAACAGAAGGAAACACTCATTAGGACCACAAAAATGAAATAACTTTAGTTGCAACCAGTTATAAACATCATAAGTAAATACCAACTCAACTGGAAAAATTATGTCCAACGAATGACCGGAAACAGAATCCCAGAACCCATACTTAAGTATCATCCTCAGAGGAAGAGAGATTTATTCATAGTAAGATTAGGTGGAAGGAACACAGAGACCTTAATAGGCAAATTGACTGCATACTTGAATCTGATAATGATAATATTTTTATCATTCTACATATTTTCATGTTTGACGTATGTCTAATGCTACTTTTGTATCAATGACATGAAAACGTGTATTTGTATGTACAGTATTTATCATGATATCATTAAAATTGGGAAATTGCTTAAATATGTAAAGAGAATGAATGATCATAGAATGGTTAAGAGGATTATGGAAGGAAAACTAGGAGGTGGAAGGAAGAGCGTGAACCACAAAGGAGATTGATGATGTGGAAGAACACCTACGGCAGCTGGGAGTGAAAATGTGCACAACGAAGGCATTTAATCGAGGAGAAAGGACGTTAGTCATCAAAAGAGATTAAGCTAGACTATAAAGGGAGTGATGTCGAAGAAAAAAGCAACAAAATGTATCTTTGAATTGGTAATTATTATTTTAATTAAACAAAAAACAATACTAGAACTTATTTATAGTTGTATCAATCTGTAATTAGGGAACAATATGCAGTAATAACATGTTATGTATATTCACTGCTGACTGAAACTTTAAAAATAAACTCTTCTAAGACGTTTAATTTTGTTAGTTTAAAGATTAACATATACTCTACCCTAATTTGACATTAAATTTATAATAATAGGACTTCGATTTAATACGTGTAATTTCAGTAATTTTCTTTAATTGATGCAAGTTATTTTTAATCTAGCACGTTTGCATTATTCAGTTCTTTATTATATATATATATATATATATATATATAAAAATGAATGTTTGCTTGTATGTTTGTTGATTTGTTTGTTTGTTCGTACTTTATGTGCGGCCATACCGTTGGTCCGATTGTGATGGAGTTTTTTGCAAAATGTTCGGGTGATTCCTGGGATGAACATAGACTATAAGAAAGTTGAGATACTCAACTCCTACACCCTTAAAAACACACTTTGTATTGAAAAACGTGAAAAAGTCCCTTTTTTACCCTCAAATGGCTTACGCTGCCTAAACCATAACAAATACACAAAATTAATGTACACAGAATTGAATATATAAAAAAACTCTACAAAAAAGTCCGCGACAGCATATGTTTATTTTTTGCAGATAACACACAATAGCCATTTTTGTCTTTCTTTGATGCCAAGGAGATCGGGATAAGTAGATTCCTGGACAAGCATGTACTGCCATACCATTCATGCGATTGTCATGGGGCTTTTTACAAAATGTTCAGGAATTTCCCGGGAAGGTTATAGGTTATAAGAGAGTTTTAATTCTCAAGCCCTTCCCCTTTAAAAATCACCTTCTGTAGTGAAAAAACGTGAAAAAATGTCGCTTTTTATAAACTTGAATGGTTTACGCTGCCTAAACCATAACAAATGCACACAATTATTGTACACAGAATTGAATATCTCAAAACACTCTACAGAAAAATCCGCTACAGCATATGTTTATCTTTTAAGGATAACTCACAATAACCATTTTTGTCTTTCATTCATGCCAAGAAGATCGGGATAAGTAGATTCTCGGGCAAGTAGCGCACGGCGGTTATTCTTTTATGGATAACTCAAATAATAACGACTTTTCTCTTTCAGCTCATTTATGCCAAGTACATCGGGATGTGTAGATTCCCAGGCAATGCCGGGTAATCAGCACGAGGTATCTAAAAATAACAATATAAATGTAGCCTATATTTATTTTTCCTTTTACTTATTCAACTAAAATACATAATTTATTTAGATGTAGCAGCCCACGCCGGGTATTAGCTAGTAGGCCTATATATATATATATATATAATTTAACAAGTGTTTGTTTTATTTAGTTGTTTTTATTACATATATTATTTAACAACACTTTTTTGCTGCATGTAAGTCTGGCAATGGTTACAAATCGTATAAAATAAGAATATTATTATATTGTATTGAGAGAAGACCATACAGGACATCACGAGAGATCGTGAAGAAAGTTCCTAATATTAGAAGAGGTGAAAATATGCATATTCTTCATGTGACAATTTTTGATGATGCAATTTTTTTATGTCGGTAAATGCTTCTACGAATTGGTTTTCGGATTCCTGTTACTTGAGTAAATAATCACTAAGAACAAACGTTGTTCAGGGATATATACCTGGATATAGCGTCCAGAATATTGTTCATTTATTGGAATTCACGTTGATTCCAGAATGTTAAGAGTTGATATTTTTTTAAAAATATACCACAATGATTCTTGTTGTCTTGAAAGACTATAATTATACAATAGGTAGTTATTTGCAGTCCCTGGCATGACTGGGAAGTACGTTCCATGAAATAAGCCATAGAAATTTGAATGATTCAGAAGTATAAACAACTTCTGTGCTGTGAAATCGAAAATAAAGAAGTATTTTTGAGACTTTGTGCCTAAATTGTGATGAATATTTTGAAAATGTGTTGATAAAGATATTGATATAATTAAATCCTCGAATCATCTGATTTTGGAGTACGCCAGGAAATTCAGGCCACAGTGTTTCTACAAATCCAGGTATCAGAATTGTCATACAACAGAGCCATTTTATTCACAACAACAAAATCTGATCATGATAGTTCGATAACAAATACAAGTAATTTATCTTATCTATAGGTGAACATTTAATTGTGCAAACCAGAGATACAATGTGATCTCATCTTAGTTGCGAAGTGTCTGTATATAATAACATTCCAAGTTACTGAAGTTGAAATTTATATTTATGCAACTCGTGGCTCAGAGAGACCACTTGGATATGTGAACCATTTTCTCTATCACAAATTGAACGCCGAACTTCATATACTATATAAAATAATAATCATAATTTTAATAAGTAATGCCACGAGTGATTTCCAAATTATCGATAAATTAACGACTTACGAAGTGAGGAGTGAATTTATTTAGAGAATTTGGAAATCAAGAGTGGCATTTGTTAGGACTATTTAACGAATAAAATTAAGCTGTTTACTCACAAATCATTGTTTAACTATAGTTGTTTTAAAATATTTATATATTTAATGTAAACGGCGATGTTTGAAAACAAATCAGAAATGTGAGGTTATGTTCATTCACTGCAGCTTGATCATATTATTTATTGCCAAATAAGATCGCAATATTGTAAGAATGCACCCAAGTGGAGAAATAATGAAACACATCAAACTATATATCATAATCAACATTACGGGTTATTCATTAATTTTTTTAGTAAACAACTCAGTAAAATCAAGGAATCTGTTCATTATTTGCTATATTCAATGTATTTGTTGGAGAAAATAATGTTCTGACCTATTCAGAACATTAAAAGGAGCTTTCTTTATCACAAAAGCAGGAGCTGATAAAGAGAAATCGATAAAGAGTGAGGTGAAACACAACTGTGTTATGTTGTAAATCAAAATTCATTGTAACGTAATTGGTCATTGACTCCCGGGCATGAGTTAAATAGTCAACAAAATTGTGATATGTTCATTGCAGTTGAAGCTACCAAAAACAAACAGTTAAAATAGCCTAACTAACTAACTCACCGGCACTATCGAACACGTAGGTTCATGGGCGCGCAGACATAAGCTCTCCTTATATTCATGCCCTGAGCTATTCCAATCGTTCCCTATATAATTTCCTTCTCTCAAATCAATGTTAATATTATTCTCCCACCTTATTCTTGCCTGCCTGCTGAGCTTTTCATTCTGGTACCGGTATTCCTACAAGGATTTTATTTTTGAAAAAAAAAATACAGTACTTTAATTTTCTCAAGAGACATACATAATCATTTTGCTAGTCGTAATAGGTATTTCTTGAAACATATGGCGCAAGGATGCGTCAAAATAAACAAGGATTATAATTTTGAACATCATCTGTATTGAACATTGGACATTGTAATCTGTTGTTGAATATTGCGGACTATTAATCTCATGCCCCAAATGGAAGTCAATGACCAATCACATTTCAATGAATTTTGATTACAACCAATCACAGTCATTTTTCACCTCGATTTTATCAATTTAATTTTATCACATTAAAATAAAGCTCCTCCTTTTTAACATTCTGAACAGGTCAGAACATTATTTTGCAGTGACTGACTCTCTAAGAAATACGTTGAATATAACAATTTACATATTAAGATGTAGGGATCCTACAACACAAGTGGTTCCCAGATTGTATGTACAGTGCAGGAATGTAACCAGATTCTGCTTGCCGGATATAATAGAAAAAAAATATAGCAATTCATTATATCAGGAATAAAAAGAAACCACTGTTTGCACTTTTTTAAACGTATTATTTCCCAAGTATTCATGTTCCAAAAATATATAATTGACATATTTACATCGTAGGAAATCGGAAATGAATTAATAACCTGTAATGTTGGTTATAAACAATTTGATGTGTTTGATTTTCTCTCCACTAGGGTGCTTTCTTACAATATTGCGATCCTTTAGCAATAAATAAAATGATTTGTTGCAGTGATAGAACAAATGAAACATAATAAACGTTTCTCATTTGTTTCCAAACATCGCCGTTTACATTAAATGTATAATATTTTAAAATGTCTATATTTGAATAATGATTTGTGAGTAAACAGCTTAATTTTATTCGTTAAATAGTCCTAACAAATGCCACTCTTGATTTCCAAATTCTCTAGATAATTGGAAATCAGTCGTGGCATTACTTATGATAAAGAGTACTTGAATGTACTTGAAAAATATTGAATTTTGTTTTAATGTTCATAACATAAAACTTTATTCCTTGTTATGACGCATGCTACCTTATGTGTTCTAAAAATAATCTTCTTGAAATCACTCTGCGTTTATAAACGTTTAATTTTAAAATAACAGTATATTTACACATTGAAGTAGAGAATATGGTATTTCTGGTTGTGTTTGTAGAGATAACAACAGATACAACATATGCGCGTTTCAGGTTAACATGTTTACAATGCCGATGAATAGTAAGCTTCATTATCGACATCACTGAAAGACTAACAGTGTACATTACTGTAAGCCAGATTATAAAGTTTGCTCAGCTTGATTCTCGTGTAAGGTCTTGTTTTCTCTTGTCTGCTTCAAAATTTTGTTACGTTCACTGGAGTTGCACTCAAAACTTGATGCACAATTATTCAGAATCTTCTTCACACTTCGCTGAAAGTTGAACTTCGTTTACAGTATTTGAATAAAACTAGTTCTTAATGTTACCTCATGGTAATAAATACTCGTTCTTAAGATTTTTATAAAATTGAAGAGCTTAACAAAATAGTTATATAAAGGCCCCATTGCTAAGTATAATGTATTATAGCCTTGCAGTACATGAAGAACATAGACCCTCTTACGACATTTCATTCAAAGTTTTAGAGCTTCATTTCTTAGTGTTATGAATACATAGTTCTTTATATAGATTTTTTATTGTTTTATAGATTATTTTAATTATTCGAGCAAAGTCGTTTGAGATGGAGTTTAGACATTCAAAGTCTGTTGAGATAGAGGATAGTTCAGATCAAAGTCTTGGTTAAGCTAACTGTAAACATCCCTACATTTAGTTCATTGGAATGTTAGTTGGTACAGTTATGGGTGACTTGAGGTCATTTTTGAATATATAACACTTGAGAAGTGAGGGTCTCGTGTCTGTCTGTGTGTGTAAACGGCTGAAGGGTAAGTCACCGACCATTTTTCTTAATATGTGACAGGGATCTTTTTTGTAAAGGAATCAATTACCTTAACTATTTTGATAGAATTCTAAACAATGTAGACTGTTTTAATACGATATTTCAAAAAGGGATATAACATTTTTAATCATGTAGTTTTGGTTAGATTTTAAAATTCCACAACTCCCTCTTCTCAACCCCCCCCCCCAAGAAAGTACTGTAGTTTTAATATAGGCTTAGATTAGATTAGGGCTAGACTACTAAGGGTTTATAATTATTATACATTAGTAATAAAATAGTTTAAATTAATACTACTCCATTTGTTTATTTCAAAACATGTAAACTGTACATCCTCATACTAACGCTCGGCTAGATAAACGCTACCAGATTTTCCAAGTCCCGAAGGTCCTTTAAGCCTAATAAATCCAGTTGGGTTCATAACACTTAGTATTCATTCTTCTTAATTCGACTCCACGTCTTACAATCATCTAAGCCTTGGTCTCCTATCTTCCTTTTTCTACTCAGTTTGCCATTGAAAAGCTTTCCTACCACTATCTTTGTCAATATGACTACATATCTCCCAATCACTTTAAATGTTAATTTGTGTTTTGATATTTGGTCTATCAGTAATTTCTTCGAGTTCTCCATTTGGTCCTATTATCCAAACATTATTTTCATTAACTAAACTAAAAATTGACATAAGAATTTTTCTTTTACATATTACAATCTTAATTTCATCATTTTTCATAAGACGCCATGTTTAGGAATCATACGAGACTAAGCGTGTAGCCAATTCCATTCCATTTTCACTTCCTTATTTCCTTCATTATTTAAAGTTTTTAAGTTCATTATTTATATCCTCCGACCATCTTACGCACATATATCCTTTTGACATAATTTATAATTATAAAATATTATAGTTTTTATTTCTCTCTTTTATCATGTTTCAGAAGTATAGAGGAATACTGACTCTACATTTGATAATAATAATAATAATAATAATAATAATAATAATAAATAATAATAATAATAATAAAATAATAATATAATAATAATAATAATAATAATAATAATAATAATAATAAAATTATGTAATAATAAGATATGATAACTCATTTTCGTAATGAATTTTCATTAACTTGTAAAAAAAAACATGTAAGTAAATAGTTTGAATACTTATACAGTATTCATGTATGAAGGGGATAACCTTGAGAGACTGTATTATGGGGGTGCTTGTAGCTACAGGAACTGGGTGTGTGATACTGTACTAGCCCTGCACTTGATTGTTTGGCTTGAGGTTCCTAACATCCCCCATCCATAACCCATATGCACACGTGACACTATGGAATTCAATTACAATCCCTCTTGACACCGTCATGCAATCCCTGATTGTTACGTCATCTGCATGACTCTAGAGTGATTCTCTGCCATTTGAGTTTCGCACTTCCCACATGGTGTAACGCAATTTATCAAGGCGATTGTCTACCTCAGCGTTTAATTTCCTTAGTAATGAATTACCTTGTGACTTTATTTAGCTAATTGTAAGGTAATAGAATTAAATTTTCAATTTCAAAAGAATATGATATTAACATTACATACTAGCTAATACCCGGCGTGCGCTGCTGCACTTAAATAAATGAAAATTAATGTGTTTTTATGTTCAGTTGAATAAGTAATAGGAAATATAATTATAAATTTATATTTTTTAGATACCCCGTGCTGATTACCCGGCATTGACCGGGAATCTACTCATCCCGATCTTCTTGGCATAAATGAGCTAAAGACAAAGTTCGTTATTGTGAGTTATCCGTAACAAAATACCCCCCCCCCATGTGCTGCTTGCTATGCTTGCACAGGAATCAACGTACTTTCTCGATCTTCTTGGCATCAATGAAAAAGACAAAAATTGTTATTGTGAGTTATCCGTAAGAGATAAACATATTCTGTCGCGGATTTTTTTGTAGAGCGTTTTGAGATATTCAATTCTGTGTACATTAATTTTGTGTATTGTTATGGTTTAGGCAGCGTAAGTGATTTAAGTGTCCAAAGAGCTACTTTTTCACGTTTTCCACTACAAAGGGCTATTTTTAAGGGTGTAGGAATTGAGTATTGCAACTCTCTTATATCCTATGTTCATTCCGGCAATCGCCTGAACATTTTCAAAAAGTTCCATCACAATCGGATCAACAGTATGGCCGCGCATAAATTACGAACAAACAAACAAACAAACATTGATTTTTATATATTAGATTGCATGCTGAGGAATAGATTAGATTAGATTTATTTAGCCTGGTGGAATGTGTCGAAAATAAGCTAAACAAAATATGATGTTAGAGAAAAGGAAGTTTTAAAAAGGATTATAGGAAAACATTTGTGAAATAAAATTCAGAATGTTGATGTTTGATGAAAAATTAAACCGTAGGCTTAAACCTATGGCTTATTTTTGTTTTGTTTTTGTTTAACAGGTTTTAAATGCATACAACATCTCCCTTAGCCCAATATTAATTTTTGATTCTCTTTCTCCATTCGTCTCTATCCTTCCAGTCACCAACCTGCAGTCCCTTGTCCTTAATCAAATTCATAATTTCCCCTATCCACTTCTTAGGTCTTCCTCTTCTTTTCCTCCGATTTGGAATCTACTCAAAGCTCCTAACTGGCAATCTATCTTCATTTATCCCCTTCACGTGTCCAAACCATTGTAATTGTTTATTTCCCACAAATTGTGTGATTGTTTCTTCAAAATTCATTCTTTCTCGGATCATTCTTTTTCTGATCCTGACTAATTTAGAGCAATGGATTGAAGATATATGATTAAATTGGAATAACTCTATGAACATACATCCATAGTAATTCTGCCCGAAGGCAGGTCCTTCACTGCAATCATAGCATTTTCGTGTTTTCGTGCTATGCTTGCAGCTTTACTAGGGAATTGTGTAGGTGTGGTAGCTTCCCGTTGCTTTCCGCACCTGTGAAGGATGATGATGATGATAATGGTAATGATAAGGATGATGATGATGGCCATGTGATTTCGGGGGCCGTTTGGGCCTTAAAGTTTTCCTGACATTTGTCTTACAGGTGAGGAAAAACCCCGATAAAAACCTCACCCAGAAAACTGCCCCGACCGGGAATCGAACCCGGGCCCGCTGCGTGACAAGGCAGCACGCTACCTCGATACCACAGCGGTGGACTTCTATGAACATAATGGAGGCAAATATATTTAGAGACGGTTTATCTCAGCGAAAATACATTTAGGAATAAAATATCTAGGGTGATAAATAATATAATGTTGAGTGATTCCGGAATCACTCAACATATGATTACCGGCCGTGAAAGCCTGCATTCAACGATAAATTAATATGTTTAGCGTGAAAAAGTTTCTAAAAGTTTAAAAAAGTTCTAAGATCTTTAAATTATTATTATTTTTTATGGGGTTTAAACTTTTTTTATTTCTCTTATTATTTGGTGAACATATTTAAGTATTCACTAAATAATAGAAAGTTAAAAGAGGAATTGAACCTCTAATTAGTGTTTTCAAAATACGGTACTTTACTTAACAATCACAACCAAGAACTGAAGTGAATGTTCATTTTTTTTAAGAATAAGAATAAATTTTATTTACAAATAAATGTTAAATACAGTATTGACACCCGAATGAGCAAGTGCTCGTGCTCGGGTGCAGTTCAGTTACATGAATAATACAAATAGAATATATACGTTTAAAGTTGGGGCCAGTTTCATTTTTACATAAATTATGTCACATACAAATAAAAAATAATAATGTATTGGGAATTAGACTTATTCTAACAAGAGAATTAATGGAATGGAGAATGATATACATAAAATAATATAAATCATATAATGTAATGGATTATAACCAATAATACAGAAGAAAGTAATTAGTTATATATTGATTTATAATAATATAAGCAAAAATAGATGCTTTATATTTATTATTTTAAAATATTCAAATGATTAATTTTATTCACTTGATTAATTGAAAGTTATTAATTTAATTGATTTTTTAAAACTAGCTGTGTTTAGTTTACTTAGTTCTGGATTGGATCTGATTAATTCATTATATAATTTGGGTCCTAGATATCTACTATGTTTAGATCCAGAAGTTGTATAAAATTTTGGAACATGTAACAAAGAAGTAGTATTTTGTCTGGTGCTGTAAAAACTTCGATTGTGCTCTTTAAATTCGTTTTTATTTTTATGAAAATAAGTAAGCAATGTATGCTTGAATATTTGTTTAATATTTGGCACGTTGAATTCTAAATAAATAAAATTTGTAAAATTCCAGTTTTAATGCATAGAATTAGAAGAGGAAGAAGAAAACGGTCTTCTTAATGGTCAAACGTTAGATATTTTTTTTCTATTTCTGGTCATAATATAGGCTATAATAATTGCCTTTATTTTATAATTTTCTTTAGTTTAATGGTATATTACGATGCGAGATTGGGAAGGGGTTTTTACAGAAGTGAGGAAGTGTTTTAAAACCGAGCTATAGCGAGGTTTTTAATTTGTGATATTCTGTAAAACAGTTCACAAACGTGCGTTTGTACATTATTTTTTTGCGCGATGGTGTTTTCAAAATAATGAATAATAGTAAAATAATATCATCTTTGTTAGAAATATTTGCGTTCGTTATAAACAACTGACTAACGTTAACAGTGTGGGCAATATATTCACGTAGAATTTCACGGCCGGAGTTGCTATGATGATCTTGATGAAGATTTTCGGGCTCTCAAGACAACCCTTGAGGATGCCAGGCGCAGTCTCTGGCGAAACGTCGGGAAACTACAAGCCTCACGACCACGGCCTACAGCCCGAAAATCTTCATCAAGATCATCATAGTGTGGGCAATGTTTATTAGTTGAGACTACAGCAGACCGTGACACCAATCAGTGTAAAATGGCGGCAAGTACGTATTTATTGTTTTATATTGTTTTAAATAAAGTTCAGTTCATTTAAAATGCAGTGATTTGTTTCGTATAACGTATATTAACACCACCTTTTGGATATATTTTTGTGTACACATTGTACGTAGTATACATAAAGGGCAGTCATAACAATGAACTACATGGTCTTTATAGGAAGCCAGATATAATAAGAACAGTTACGTCTCGTAGACTGCGATGGGCAGGACATGTTGCGCGTATGGGGAATGAAAGACGTGCATGGAAGCTTCTTGTAGGAAAGCCAGAGGGAAAGCGCCAGTTGGTAGACCAAGAATGAGGTGGGAGAACAACATTAACTATGATTTGAGGGAAGTAGATTATACAGGGAATGATTGGAAAGCATTAGCTCAGGATAGGGATGTATGGAGAGCTTATGTCCGCGCGGCCATGAACCTTCGGGTTTGATAGTGCCAGTGAGTAAGTAAGTAAGTATACATAAAGGGCAGTGGTTTTAATACCCACACGTGGTTTGTAATATGTAATATTAATTAGTTATGTAGGTTGGCAATCTCGAAATGTAGGAAGTTGAACTTTCAATCATGGTCGCCATTGCTGAAACCCTTAAATTGGCGAAACAATAATTTCTTGTGACAGTTATTCAAATGTTTCGGACCGCAAAGAAAACAAAATGATGTAAAATTCTAAGTTATTATTGTAGGATACATTATTACGTAATTTGACACAAACTTAAGTAACTTATAATCATTTGTTTGCATTGTTTTATAAACAATAATAAATGAATAATAAATGAAGTTAAGGTGTAAGTAGGACAAAGTGCACTACCGCGCAAAAAGTAATATTACGTCACTATTGTTTTATAATGTTGAATTTATATTAAACCTACACATATTAATACTTAGATAAATGTTATATAACTTACATTCACACAGTGTGTGTGCGTGCGTGTGTTGCCATTTCACGTTTTCGTAATGCCTCTGCCGGCTGATAAACACAAACATGGTCAAGATGATCTAATTCCACTCCCCTGCGGTCCAATATCACACATTCTAGGTGGCTTTAAACGAGATTAATGTTAACATGAGGTAACATTACAGATGGACAAGTTAAACACCAAGTATTTCACCTTTTGAGTTAATATTGTTAATAAAGGTTAAACGAGGTCGTATTAACAAGTTTAAATTCCGTTTCTTCGCTAGAACTTTTACAAGCTGAAGGTGTTAGTATTTATAAATTATTACGCTACAATTTATTTGCATAACATCTTAAAATTGTTTCATTAGTCCGTATGAAAAATGGTATGAATTGGGACTGGAAGTAAACATCAATAAAACTAAATATATATTCACACACATATAAATAACATTATATAATGGAAATAGACAGTTAATGATAAATTAGGGAAAATTTTAAAAAAGTGACTGAATTCAAATACCAGTGGACAATAAATGCAAACTGGAATGAGATACACAAAGAAATTAAACTACACATAATTCTGGTAATTCATGCTATTACGCATTACAGGGACTCTTGTCTTCTCAACTCCTTTAAAAAATCCGGAAAATGCACAAAATTGTAGAAAAAAGGCTTAAAAATCGAGATTTTCGAGTATGTTAAACTTAAAATATATAAAACTGTTATTCTACCAGTTATATTCTATGGATGCGAAAGATGACTCTTATTTTAAGGGAGAAAAGAAGATTATGAATTATTGATAATAAAGTTATTAGGAAAAAATTTTGACCAAAGAGAGATGAACAGATAGATAAATGGAGAAAACTACATAACAGTGAGCTACACGGTCTTTATAGGAAGCCAGATATAATAAGAAGAATTAAGTCTCATAGACTGCGATGGACAGGACATGTGACAGGAATGGGAAATGAAGGAGGTGCATGGAAGCTTTTTGTAGGTAAACCAGAGGTAAAACGTCACAGTTTGGTAGACCAAGAATGAGGTGGGAGAATAACTAAAATCATGATTTGAGGAAATAGATTATATAGGGGATGATTGAAAAACGTTAACTTACGATAGAGGTGTATGGAGAGCTTATGTCCACGTGGACATGAACTTACGGGTTCGATGGTCAGTGAGTTGGTTAGTTAGGCCTATTTGAAACGTGTAGAATGAGACAGATGATATAAGTTATATGAAATATCTTCACAGAAATGTAGGATACATAAGGGTGGATAAAGAAAAAAATCCTGAAATTTACACTAAATCTCTTTTACATTATAAGTACAGAAAAAATATAAAACATAATGTATTTGGTATAGTTAGACCAGGCCTGCAGAACTACTGTGCGGGGAGCGCCGACGCGCCCCTGCTTCACGTTCTGTGACTTACTTTCACTAGAGGCAGGTGATTGTGTTCGACGCGCTGAACATAAACAGTAAAAAGTCTATCGAGTTGAGTACGGTGAGTCAATATTAATAATATCCGTGGTAAAACTATGTTAAGGTGTTTGTCACAATATTAAAATTATAAAATTATGTACCTCGTAGGTCCGTCTCCTCATTTTTTTTTTCGGAACTACCGCCATTACCAAGCATATGCAGTGATTATTACGTTAAAATGCCAAGTGTCAAGTGTTTACAACGCATAGAATTAAGTAAACAGAAAGTAATAATAAAACTATTTATTTCTAGGAATGATTACTTTGTTATTATAACCAATATCATTCGATTTAATTAAGTTAACTTATATATATGTATGTGTGGCACGCCGTAGCGTAGTGGTTAAGGCACTGAGCTACAAGCCAGAGGGTCGAGAGTACAAGTCCCGTTGGGGTCAGGATTTTTAAACTAGCCCAAACACTCTGGCGACACCATGGCCCTGGGGTCGACTCAGCCTCTAAATGAAATGAGAACCAGACGCTTGTTCTGGGGGTAAAGGCGGCCGTCATGCAGGGTTGACAACCCGGCTGACATAAAGTGCCGGTTGTCTAGAAAAAGTGGGAGCCTTAACCTCTCACTACCCCAAGGGCCTCCGGGCTGTTGTGGGATCACTTTACTTTACTTATATATATATATATATATATATACATATATATGTATAGTCCATCGCTGTGGTCTCGAGATAGCGTGCTGCTTTGTCACGCAGCGGTCCCCGAAAATCATCCGGCCATCATTATCATCCATATCATTATCATGCTTCACCGGTGTGGAAAGCAACGGGAAGCTACCACACTTATAATTCCCTAGTAAAGCTGCAAAGCATAGCATGAAATTACTATGATTGCAGTGAAAGACCTGCCCTCGGGCAGAATTGCAATGGATGGTTGTATATACCCCCCCAGGAGCTATCACCTTGACGTGGTGGGGGGGCTTAGTACCCGATGAACCAGACGACTCTACTGGGGAAGATTGACTTAGGTTAATCTTGCTGGTGGGTAAGAGGCGAGGGGAACTAAGTATAGCTCACAACGAAGGAATGGCGTCTGTATCCATATTGGGCGGCCACATCTTCGTCAAGTCAAGTCTTCAACGGTCAACAGGGCGACAAGGAATAGCACAGCTAAACTTGTAGGGCTTGAAGAGCGGAAGAAGCAGCCCTCTCTTGGGGGGTGGATACCCAGAGGAGCATGTTTGGAGGCTCAGAGGAAGCAGCCCTTCCACCATCCTTGTCCTGCGAAGCGCTCGTAACGCTTCCAGGAGACATTTATCTTACTGAGAAGCTTCATGGAAATCAGCCGGATTGTCATAAAAGGAACCGACCCAAGCAAGATAAAAGGATACGATTTGGAATAAAGGACATTTTGAAATTAGGAAATTGGAACGTAAGGGGAATAAATACAAAAGAAGAAGAATTAGAAAGAGAATTAAAGAAAAAAGAAATAAATATAGCAACAATAACAGAAACAAAAAAGAAACTAAAAGGAACAAAGGACTTACAACACTATACTATGTTGTATAGCGGAGTAGAACAGACAAACAAGAGCCCAGTGTGGAGTAGCAATTTTAATAGATGAAAAATGGAAGAACAAATTGAATAGCTATGAGTTTATAAATGAAAGAATCCTGATAGCCAGATTTAAAATTGAAAGAGGATATATGATGATAATTGCTGTGTATGCCCCAGAGGAAGGCAAGAAAGAAGAAACAAAAACATTTTATAAAACATTACAAACATTAGTTGATAAATATACAAAAGATCATCATTTAATAATAAGTGGAGACTTAAATGCCAGAGTAGGCAATGTCCCTATACCTAATGTAATAGGAAATAATGGAGAAATAACAATAAATGAAAATGGACAGGATTTGAGACAGTTTTCAGCCTATAATCAATTAAAAATAATGAATACCTATTTCCGAAAAAAGGACATACATAAATATACAAGAAGTGGATATAACTCAAGATCAATAATTGACTATTTAATCGTAAACAACAAGCTAGGAGCCTGTAAAAGATGTGAGAGTACATAGAGGCAGCGATATATACTCTGATCACTATCTCGTGATAAGCAAAATAAACATAATAGCTAAATGGCGGAAAAATAACATAAAGAACAAAAGAAACCAAGAAGAAGTATATAAAATATATTATTACAAGATCAAAGTATTAGACAACATTATGAAAGCAGAATGAATAAATATATACAGAGATAGCGACGTCAGAAGATATAAATATTGAATGGGAAAATATATCAAATGTAATACATAAAACAGCAAATGAGATATAGGAAAGAAAAATAGAATAAGGAATAGGAAGGGCTTGAGAACTTGGAATGCGAATATACAAAATGCAGTGAATGAAAAACAAAAAGCAATATCATACATACTTACGACTGAAAACAGAAGAATCTTATGAAGAATATAAAATGAAAAGGAGAATTGCTAAAAGCATTATAAGAAAATCCCATCAGGAGTCATGGGATAAATTTATAAGCTCAGTAGAACATGATATGTATGGAAGACAAGAAATAGGTTATAAATTAGTGAAACATCTAAATCAGACTGAGAAAGATTCTGCCAGATTGAATATAATCCCAGAACAAGAATGGATCCAGCATTATGAAAAAACTTTGGAAAAAGGAGGAAATTGAAGGAAAAGAGAACAAGAGAGAACAATGAGGAAGAAATAAAAGTGGAAAATATTGATGTAATAGACATAAATGAATTAGAAATGGCTTTGAAAACCACTAAGAATAGGAAAGCAACAGGATTAGATAATATAAATATGGAATTAATCAAATATAGTGGAATATTGTGTAAACTACGAATACTTCATCTAATTAATATATGTTGGCAGACCTATGGGATTCCAACCACTTGGAAAACAGCAATTGTCAAGAATATATTCAAAAGAGGAGACCGGAGAAATTGCGAGAATTACAGAGGGATTAGCTTAATGAATACTGGCTACAAAATATATACGAAAATAATAAATAATAGATTGAGAAACATAACAGAAGTAATAATAAGTGAAAATCAAAGTGGATTCAGAAAGGAAGGTCATGTATAGACAATGTCTTTACACTGAAACAACTCATAGAAAAGAGAAGAGAACATAACTTAGAAACTCACATAGGATTTATAGATTTGGATAAGGCCTTCGATCGAGTAAACAGACAAAAATTATGGGAAATATTACGAATGAAAGGATACCCGCTGTGCCTTGTAGAAACAATAAAGACATTATATGAAGACACAATATAATTATAGATACCGGATTCAAAAGAACAGATGCAATCAAAACAAATACTGGATTACGACAAGGATGTAGTTTATCACCCACTTTGTTTAATATATATATAGACGATATTTTTAATAAATGGAAAGTTTTAGTAAATCCAGGAATAAGAATGGATAATAAATGTGCATAAATAATCTTTTATTTGCTGACGATGTAATCATAATACAGAAAAATGAAGACGACTTACAGAAATCAATGCATGCATTAAATGAAATATGTAAATTATACGATCTAAAAATTTCTGTAAGGAAAACGAAGACCATGGCTTTTAGAGGAAGAGATCCAGTGAGAACCAAAATTATTTTAGAAAATCAAAGTATAGAACAGGTGTCTAGTTTCAAATATTTGGGCTGTGATGTTGGCTACAATGTGGAAAGAGATATTGACTCCAAAATAAATAAATTTCAGACGGTGTGTGGAACAATACAGAGAACATTCAAAAATAAAATTAGAAAAGAAACCAAGATAAAAATGTATAATGTTATGGCGGTTCCCACAATATTGTATGGATGTGAAACTTGGGCTCCAGTGAAAAGACAGAAGGATAGAATACAGACGGCAGAGATGCGGTTCCTAAGACAAGTAAAAGGATGTACAAGACTTGATAGAATAAGAAATGAGGATATAAGAGAAGAATTGAAAGTACAGCCTTTGTTGGATAAAGTCACGAATTACAGACAGAAATGGATTGATCACATGGATGGAATGAGCAAGGAGAGATATCCATTGTTAGCCAGAAATTATCAAGCAAGAGGAAGGCGTGATGTTGGAAGACCTAGAAGACGTTGGGCTGATGCAATATGAAGTCGGAACGGGCAATTGCCTAATCCTTGGAGTGATGATGATGATGATGATGGTTGTATATATATATCCATCCATAGTAATTCTGCCCGAGGGCAGATCTTCCATTGCAATCCTAGGGAATTATAGGTGTGGTAGCTTCCTGTTGCTTCCCACACACATGATGATGATGATGGTCAAATGATTTTCGGGGACCGTTGGGCCCTAAGCTTCCTGACATTTGTCTTGCAGGTGAGGAAAAACCCCGAAACACCTCAACCAGGAGCCTGTGTTGATCGGGAATCGAACCCGGGTCCTCTGCGTGACAAGGCAGCACGCTATCTTGAGACCACAGCGGTGGAATATATATATATATATATATATATATATATATATATATATATATATATATATATATATATATATATATATATAAAAGGATGAAAAAACCCAAGGAACAATTCCTATGGGAGGGACTTTAAGCTATGGATTCCGAGTCTGATGATTTTAGGCTGTTAAAAGGTCCTTACACTGGATAAAAGGCTTCTAAGCAAAATTTACGTATCTCAACATACAAGTAAAACCTTAGTTGCTGCTAGATGTTTCATTGAGTTCGGTATGTTGACCGTATGCCATTCATGACATCTATGGGCAAATAAAGTAACTAAATTAACTTTGTCTAGTAACTCTTAACAAAGGAGAGACTACGGCTGAACAATGGGCTACGCCATTGTAGATAGATAGATAGATAGATAGATAGATAGATTAATCAATTAATTAAAAACCCTATCGGATTTACTTGCCAATACCTTGGACCGGTGATATAAGGCAGAGGGGAAAAACGATGAGCACAAGTCATTATACAGGTTCACAATAATGAGGGGATTCTACACATATATTAAGAGTTAGCAGGAAGCTAAGATAGCATAGGTCTGCGAAAGGCAAAGTACATGAGATAGAGATTTTAAATTCCCTATTCCGGCGGGAATCCAATCTGGACCGCTGGACTGGAATGAATGTTTACTACCGACCACAACGATTACGGTTGATAATTTTTAATAAATGGAATATTCATGGTTTATTATGCTAGCATATATATATATGTCCACCGTTGTGGTCTCGAGGTAGCGTGCTGCCTTGTCACGCAGCGGGCCCGGGTTCGATCCCCGGTCGGGGCAGTTTTTCTGGGTGAGGTTTTTATCGGGGTTTTTCTTCACCTGTAAGACAAATGTCAGGAAAACTTTAAGGCCCAAACGGTCCCCGAAATCTGCCCCGACCGGGGATCGAACCCGGGCCCGCTGCGTGACAAGGCAGCACGCTACATCGAAACCACAGCGGTGGAGATATATATATATATATATATATATAATATAAATAAATGTTTGTATTAGATTTGTCCGGAGGTGTAATGGATATCACGCTGGAGTGCCAATCCAGAGTCCTGGTTCAAATCCTGTCCAGGCATTTATTTTTCTTATCATGTCATATATTTATATACAGATCTTCAATGTTTACATACCTTTCTGTGCCTAAAGTTTTATTTTCCTTCTCCATTCGTCTCTTTCCAATCACTTAATTTACTCCAGTCCTGTTCTGATTCCAGTTCTTATTTCTTACACCCACGATTTTCGAGATCTTCCTTTCTTTCTTCTTCCAATGTTTTTCTGAGTAACCTTTCTTCTTGCATTCGTTTTATATGCCCATACCAATTTAATTGCTTGTATTTAATATATATACTATTGAATATCCAATATTCATTTTTCTCTCGTAAGACATTATTTCTTACTTTTTTTATAATTTTTTGCGCCATATGCCTCTTGTACTCACCAGCAATGGCGACCATTATTGAAAGTTCAACTTCCTACATTACGGGGTTGCCAACTAAATAACTATACTGTAATATTACATTTACACCAAAATATCCAAAACGTAGCGTTAACATACATTATACGAAACAAATTACTGCATTTTAAATGAACTGAACTTTATTTGAAACAATACAAAACAATAAATACGTACTTGCAGCCATGTTATCAACATTTGTTCTCAAGGCCTCCTGTTGTTTCAACTAATAAACATTGCCCACACTGTTAACGTTAGTCTATTGTTTATAATGAACGCAAATATTTCCAACAAAGATGTTATTATTTTAATATTATTTATTATTTTGAAAACACCATAGAGGAAAAAGTAATTGTGAAGTGTTTTATAGAATCTCGGAAATTAAAAACCTCACTATCGCTCGGTTTTTAAACATTTTTCCTCGATTATGTAAAAACCACTTCCCAACCTCGCATCGTAATATACCATTGAACATCTTACTGCTCCCTTGAAAAAGTCCATTTCTATCGACATAAGTTTTTGTTGAATTTCCGTATTTCAGCTCCATGTGCCAGTATTTCTCACCATTGAATTATATATTTGTAACTTATTTTTCCTGGTTACATATCTATTCCATATGAATATTACAGGATGAAATAGTAATTAATCACTGGGATTGATGTAAACATGCATATTAAATAATGTATGGAACAGTTTGAAACACATTTTGATGAAGTAAACAGACCTGCATGTCAGATGAGCGAATGCCATGTCTGATTAATTATTTTTAATAGTTTCCGGGTCAAGTGATATGCCAATTCAATATACAAGTTATTACTGTAGATACGGTAAAACGTGTTTAGTATCAGCGGCCAGTTCCAATATAGAAATCAGGGCTTAGCGAACTTTAAACAAAGGGCAATCATTGGCACTTTGCCGTTTCAAATAAAAAAATACAGTATTGGCAACTTTATTACATTTACAGTAAAAATTGCACAATTATGCCTTTGTTTCAACTCTCCCTTTTATATGGTCCATACACATTCGTTGGACAATAAAAATTGTGAAACGTGTTGTATACATACTCCAGCCTATGGTCAGATAACTGTAAACTCAATTATACATGCCAGTTAGCATACTGTGAATAATGTCGAATTCTTCATTATGGCTTTCTCTCCTAACGGTAGTACAAAATCAAAAATAATTTATTCATAGAACGAGACTTAATATGAGGTTCCGCATTTAATTTCTTCTCCTTCTTCATCACGGTTTAGGCTTATTTACTAGCCTGTTCCGGCTCCAAATTGCTGCTGTTTCCATCTTTTATTTGGTCTTCCCAAACTTCTTCTTCCTCGTGGTGAATAGCTGCATGCTGCTTCTGGTATTCTGTTCTCAGTCATCCTTGCCAAGTGTTTCTTTCCAGTTTGTTCTGTATTTCTCTATTGTTGCGTTTAATTCCACTACGTTTAGTTGTTGTGTTTTATTTCTGTGTTATGTTTTTGTCTGTTCTTTGGTATCCTGCTATCGGTCTGAGGAATTTCACTTCAGCAGCTTTTATTCTCGCAGATTGTTGTATTGTCACTGTCCATGTTTCGGAACCATAAGTAATAAAGGCACTGCCATTGTCTTGTATAATTTCATTATAGAGTCTTTCCTGGCTTTTTAATTAATAATGAAAAAAAATAATAAAAATTTTATTATCTCTTTCCCTTCTATCTTTTAATATTACTATTAAATCCACCTTTATATAAACATTTAATTTATATTCCGTTTAACTACATATCATATTGTAATCCATCACCACTTAAACATAAATTGTTACAGCCTAAAAATTGCAATTATTGGTAATTGTCAAACTAGATATATTCCAACTTAAATTCTACTTCTTTTTAGTGTTCCTGTTATATAATTAAACTTATTTAGTTTGTTATTTATATCTGTTTCCGCTGTGTATCATATTTTGCAACCTAGGAATTTGTATCCTACCACCTCTTCTATTGGTTTATTTTCTAATATTATCTTTGTCCGAACTCGATGAGCGCCCTTGAAAGCCATTGTTTCTTATTTTTCTGACGATATTTCCATTTTGTATTATTTTTTACATTCCATTTAGTTTATATAGCATTCTTTGTAGTACATCCACTGTTTTTTGCTATTAAAATCTGCGCATTTAATTTAAATAAAAAAATCGTTATCATTTTTCTCTCACAACGGAAATGTCGACCATTGCATACCCAAATCTACCTTGAAATTTCTTCCAGAGAAGCGTTGTGATGTACAAAGTTCGTATCCAAAAAAGTATCTGCCATTTTTAACTGCAAGACACCGAGATTCAGCGTAAAATCTCTCATTTAAACTAAAGGGCAGTAATACAACATCTGAATTGGTAGATTATGTAACCCTCACTACCTGCCGTTCGCGCCGCGTTCCTCCTCATTTCTCGCCGCTCTTACTCATGCAGGGAGTCCATGTGCTCCGTACAGGTGTTTGACGTTGCTGAAATTCTTCGATTTTTGTGCCTTGCAGTTAAATAGGTAGCTATTTTTTTAACACATCCTTGGTACATCACAATGCTTCTCTGGGAGAAATTTCCAGGTAGATTTCGGTATGTAATTGTTGATAGTCCCATTGTCTGTAAACTAAGTAGTCAACTAACTTACACTATGATTTAAGGAACTCATCATTTCCATGTGTTCTCTCTCTCTCTCTCTCTCTCTCTCTCTCTCTCTCTCTCTCACACACACACACACACACACATATATATATATATATATATATATATATATATATATATATACAGGACTTTTCATTTATGATCTAACGGGCACATGGAGTTTCAGCGCTCCCTAGCTCTTGCTAGATTTCCACACTTCCAGCTGCCTTTGAGCGCGCGCATCTGCTAGCAGCGGCACTCGGCAGTACTGTATCGCCCAGCAATATGAACAGGGGATTAAATCTAGAGCAACGCATTTTTAGGTGTAAAAGTTATTTTCATTATGAATCACCACACAGAGTATATTCTAGAGTTCCCTGGTGAAATGCTTTCTTCCAGATTTACAATTCACGAGATTGTGAAGAAATCTGAAACACTTGTTCCGTGTTAAACAAAAACGAAAGCGTAAACGATCGTGTTAACTCTCACAGTAATCGGTACTGGGCGCCTGAAAATCCATATCGAGTTCAAGAAATTCCTTATTATAATCGGAAAATTAGAGTTTAGTGTGTTTTTAGCTCTAGACGTATAATCGGTCAAATATTTTACGTGCAGACTGTAAATACAGAGAGGTACCAAATGACATTTTGACCCCATTTTTCGTGAACTGACAGAAGAAACGAAATCATATGGGTGGTTTCAGCAAGATACTGATACTGCTCATACAGCAGAATAGTCCACGAATAAAACTAGGGAAGTGTCTCAAGATAGAGTGATTAGTGCTGGTGTATGGCCCTCTCGCTCCCCTGTTCTAACAGTGTATTATTTTTATTTGTGGGGTAACCTGAAAGACAAAGTTTACGAGACAAATCCTCATACATTGCAAGAAGTAGAACAAAATATTAGAAATAAAATCGCAAACATTACAACCCTATCAAGTGAATCAGAATTTGTTTTCCCGATATAATGCCTGTTTAGCCGAGGGTGGACGACATTTCCAGCATCTTCTATAAGGTAAGATTTTTAGACATGCTATACGCGCGGAGTTTATGTAGGAGAAAAGCCGGGTGTGGCACCCCCCCCCCGCGCACAAACAAAATGTCGTGTGCCCGTTAGGTTATAAATGAAGAATCCTGTACATATGTACAGAGACTCGAGATACATTGTTCTGTCCGAACGTTATATATTCGTATTTCAATGATTCTTTTAACACCGTGAATTTTATAGAATCATTGACACAGATATGGACTGAAAATAAAAAGTTTCAGTTTATTATTCATTAACTTCTTCGAAGGTTTTAACGGTCATTTTTTAATTAAAAAAATATTATTTGAATTAAAAAAATTCTGGAATTGATTTAAACATTCCAAGCTACGCCGCAAGAGGCATACTTGAAATACCACAGAATTCGACATGAGCGCCACCTATGGAATTAAAAAATCCCTATAACCCAATTGCAGCGCCACCTACTGGATCCAATTGTGAATCTAAACCATCCAGGGATCCACTCAAACAAACACACACACAAAAATTCATAAAAATCGGTCCAGTCGTTTAGGAGGAATTCAGTGACATGCAGACTGCATAATTATATATATATATATATATATATATAGGAAGTTCGGGTAATGTGGATCCTTCGGTTTGAGTGGACCCTGCTAATATATTTTTTAATTAGTGCTGCCGTGGAACAGAAAATATTTTAATTTCTTCCTCTCGTCAACTTAGACGTGTTCAAGGGCAGTTTCATTTATTCTTTGGGTAAATAAGGGTTTATTTGTGATATTTATGAAAACGACCATTTAAAAGTTTTTCAAGCTAATAATTAATTCTGAATTTCTGCTAATGAATATTAAAAATTTTGAAAAGACTCCTAAATTTATTATATTATCTAGATTGTGTTTTAATATACTGACGGGTTTGGTTTGATATTACGTGACATGGCTACTGTATAAAATAAAGATAACAAAGGAATTCGGTTAACGTGGACCCTCTACGAGGCGGTTAAAGTTGACCTTGGTTGACTTTATAGGAATATGTATATTTTATCAATAAGGATGTTATATGTAAAGCCATACATTTAATTAATTTTATTTAATATCCTTGTAATTTTACCTATACCCTAAACCGTCGCTGTCTGCAGATGAATGACATGTGAATGTTAAAATCAACGATAATTTTTCAAAACACTAAATACATATCAACGCTTTTTAATAACGATCAGCAATAAATACTTTCAGATTAGTTTGTGCCTGTCTGTATAAATTAATAGAGTAAAAAAACTTTAAGACTAGGATGGACTCTGGGAGGTCTACTTTACCGGAATATGGAGGTTAAAGTGGACCCCCTTTAATGTAAAAAAAGCTTATAAATTATGAAGATGTTTCCATATTTGAATAAAATAACGATGCTATTTCATAGTTTGTAACACTAATGATAACTTGATTTTTGTCCCAGGAGTACCAAGAGTTCTACTTAATGCAGTTTTTTATCGTGTTTTCAAATACGTATCCGGAATTTCTCCATCACCCACAGTTTTTTTTTTTCAATTTATTTCAATTTCAATTAATGGATTTAAATCGTTATTTTTAATAAACTTTTTTTCGTCCATTTCTGCTAACTCAGGAGATTTCAGCTACGGAAAAGAGATATCAAGGCTCATTTAATCCTAATATGCTGGCCGATTATTGTTGGACCATCAAGAAGGATGCTCCACAGGCGAAATATAGCATAAAATCGTCATTTCGTATTTTCTCGGTGAGTCCGAATGTTCGAATATTATGTAATTACGAATGTATAAAATATTAAAGTGTCTGAAATTATAAATTCCTGTCTCTCGGAAACCTTGCGTGATGGAGAAAACCCGATATCATATTTGAATTCAGGAGAAGAAAATACTACTATCCGAATCACATATTTTTCTTTCTGAGAAAAAAAAAGTATAATTTTGTTGCTCAGTGTAATCACTGTCATAAAACAAAATTCAAATCCCTTAATTAAAGAAGAGAAACAACAAATTCAAAATGGGGCCCAATTACCCGAAGTTCCTATATATATATATATATATATTAATATATATATATATATATATACATACATATTGGCATGATAAGAAAAATAAATGTCTGGACGGGATTCGAACCCGGAACTGTGAGTCTGTACCTCAGCGTGTTATCCATTACACCACCAGGTGAATCCAATTCAAACACTTATTTTTCTTATATATGTATTATATTATATATATTATATATATATATATATCAGCAATTTAGATGGTATGGAAATGTCCAGCGAATGGAAGAGGATCGACTACCAAAATCTGTTTTGGAATGGAAACCTGAGGGAAGACGAAGCAGAGGAAGACCTAAAACCTCCTGGAGTCAGGAATATGTTTATATATGAAGGAGAAACATCTACAACCAGGAGATATGGATGGACCGCAAAATTGGCTATTAGGAATCGGACGATGTCAAAGACATTAAATCAACCGATGATCTATATGTATATAAAGATTATAGTCTGTATCCAGATAACAGATAACTGTGTCGTAGTTAACCGATACAGGCCACTTAACATATTGTGAATGACCCAAATATTTATTTAAGCTACTCTCCTAACTGTGGTACAAATACAAATAATTTATCATTAAATATGTGGCTGTAGCATTTTAGACTCGGGCATCACATTTCTATCAGTGAACGTTCGTTGAATAATTACTTTACGATTAATGGAACCCGTAGGTTAAAAAATATGACATCCACAAGGCCTTTCACTAGTTCATATTCAATGAAATAAAATTGATTTCATAACTACTGCTACATCCATCCGATATTATCCTTCCATATACACACCGATGTTTCTCTGTTTCACATGTTTCTTTCTCCACCAGAAAAAAAAAAAGGTAAGCATATCTACTAATGCCTATTCGGATTGAATGACTTGCCCAATTCATTCTCTATGAGTCAACAATACAAACTACAGAATTTTTCTTAGTAAAATTCTTTATTCTTCATTGCCAAACCTCGTGGGCCGAGGAAAATCTCTGAAATAACCTCACCTAGGAACTTGTCCCGACCGAGGATAGAACCTTCGCGCGCTATGTTTGAGGCAATGACATTACCACAAGACCACAGCTTTGGACATGAATTTAATAACAATGGTAAAATAATAACGGAAATGATAGTACAACAAATGATAATGGAAATAATATTAATGATAATGATGGCAATAATTATTAACTTTTTTCTTAGGATTTTTACCAGTATAAATGATTACACTGTGCAACAAAAAATAAACTTTTTTTGTCTCAGAAAGAAAAATACGTGATTCTGATAGTATTTTGTCTCCTTAATTCAGATATGATATCAGTTATTCTCATCACACAAGGTTTCCGAGAGACAGGCATTTATAATTTCAAACACTTTAATATTTTCTACATTCGTAACTATACAATATTCGAACATTCAAACTCACCTAGAAAGTAAGAAATGAACGATTTTTCTGCTATATTTCGCCTGTGGAGCATCCCTCATGATGGTCCAACAGTAATCGGCCAGCATATTAGGATTCCATTTACCTTGATATCTCTTTTCCATGGCTGAAATCTCCCGATGAAAGTGTTTCCCGTGCTCATTGCTCACTCGCGTCAAGATTTTCCGGGAACAAATCTAGGTTTATTAAAAAATAATTATATTAAATTCATTAATTGAAATTGAATCTGGCTGATTTCCATGAAGCTTCTCAGTAAGATAAATGTCTCCTGGAAGCGTTACGAGCGCTTCGCAGGACAAGGATGGTGGAAGGGCTGTTCCTCTGAGCCTCCAAACATGCTCCTCTGGGTATCCACCCCCAAGAGAGGGCTGCTTCTTCCGCTCTTCAAGCCCTATAAGTTTAGCTGTGCCTAATCCCTGGAGTGATGATGATGATGATGATGATGATAATTGAAATTGAAATAAAAAAAACTGTGGGTGATGGGAGAAATTCCGAATACATATTTGAAAACACGATAAACTATATTGAGTATAACTATCGGTACTCATGCATCAAAAATCATGTTGGCCAGTGTTATCAAATGTTATCATTTAATTGATCTATTTTTTTCACAATAAGTTTTAAAATATTATGGTGATAGTATTATCAATAATAATAGTAATAATAAAATAATAATAATAATAATAATAATAATAATAATAATAATATAAAATAATAATATAATAATATTGATAGTGAACTCGACATCTCAAGACTACCTATTACATGATAGAACGCGTGCTAAAAATGCCTGCAGATGAATTGATTAGATATCACAGAGTCCGGACATTTTATGTAATAAATATAAGATTGCAATACGAATAGTATTATATTATTCGACTGGTTATGTGGAAAACCAAGATAAAAGACAGACGTCTTACTTCACATTATACTACGAGTACTCAGCTATTTGTGTATGGAATCAAAACAAAAGAGAGTCATAACTCTAACTTCCCTTTTATACTACGTTGCAATCTTACCTTTTAGTACATAGAAATCCGGACTCTAGATATCAGAAACAATATTTTATGTATTTTCTTAAATTGGCGTTATTGCATATGTTAAAGAAAAGATTGAGAAAAGTAGCCATAAATGAAGAAATGGAGAGGAATACGCTAGGTCATAAAACGTTGTATTGCTACTTGTAATTATATGTCGACGGAGGTCATTTTGCTGGGTATTGAACTGGTAATAGAACTGCTTTCAGTATGCTTCTAGTAATTACTGAGACCTAAATTTCTCTGAAACAGTATTCAATTCAGTTCAGCGTACACAATATCAGATGCGGATGGACATTTGCCATTGGAATTGACTCCACAATGTAGTTTTCTGTTCTCACAAATCATTCGTGTATAGAAAGAGACCTGATTATAGAGAAGCAATATTATTGTAGCTGCAGTGCGGATATGTATGGAAAATATAGCTAGTCATCTATACGCAACTACCTGAAACGACATTAAGGTGAAAATCGTCTTGAAATGTACTCCAATTTAATAATGCTTAAATATTTAAGCACAGTGAAAAAAATTGAGAAATCTCAATATGTAAATCTATTCTTCCACACAAATTTATTTTTAACTTGTGGGACCCATGACATTGTTGCGTGGAAAAAAAAAAAAATGACTATGGTGAGTTGTCCATAAAAGATAAAAATATGCTGTCACGGACTTTTTAGTAGAATTTGTTTTTTTAAATATTCAATTCTGTGTACAGCCTTTGAAAGAATTGATGGCGAGCAGATAATTTTTAAGTCCCAGAACGAAGTCACTGCGCATGATCAGAGGTCAGCTACTTGATTCACAAGTACACAACTATTTTGGAAACTAAAATCCGTTCTATTTCAGTGTATGTCGTTCAACGGAAAATAATTTTGCGTAAATAAGTAGTGCTGTAAACACTAAAACAAAATAAAATAAAACAACGAAATTAATTCAAACAAAGGACTGAGTGAGAGAGAGAGAGAGAGAGAGAGAGGAGAGAGAGAGAGAGAGAGAGAGAAAGACAGAGAGAAGAGAGAGAGAGAGAGAGAGAGAGAGAGAGGAGAGATGAGAGAGAGGAGAGGGGAGAGAGAGAGAGATAGAGAAGAAGAATGACCAAACGGTTTTATCGAACACACGAACACACATACATGGGAAACAGACGTTCCATCCACTCTGACCACAACCATTCCTGCTAGAAGAAATCTGTAAGAAGCGATGCAATACTACAGGAGCCTTTATTGTATATTGAAAGTATATATTAGTTGATTCATTGAGTTTTTCAAGAGTATTGACTTAGTTTTGCATTAGTTGTGGAAATTAACAATCGTGTTATGCGTTGTGTTTTGTAAATGAAGTAATGAGGTGTTACAATCATTATTATTGATTTCCTATATATGACCTGTTTCACAAATGTATTTATTTAACGAAACCTGGTAACGTGTAGTCGTTATGAAAATTAACGACATTATTTTAAAAAATCTTCTTGCCGAGGATCGAACCTGGACACGCGTCGTCATAAAAGAGCATCCTACCGACTGCTCCACTAAAGCGAACGATACGAATACTGCATGTAAAAAGACTTACGCCGCCCGATTTGAACTCAAAATTGACAGCACACTTAACAACGTACTGGTGTGAATCGCTCTTCAAAACTCTTTCAGCTGTTCATCATTAAGAGTTGCGCATCAGTTTTTTTAAAGACAGTAGCTACATTAATGTGGTGTATTTGTTATGATTTAGGCAGCGTAAGCCATTTAAGCTTTCAAACCCCGAATTTTTAATGCCACCGATGCAACTTTTTTAGATCTGCCCCTAATATACGATAATTTTTCCAAAAAATAAATCAAAATGATAGTAAAAACCCTATTCAAATCGAGTCCATAAAGTACAAACTCATAACTCACAGACATTCATTTTTTTATTACAAAGATTTTCTATGAAAATGAGATATCCTTTATATAATGTCTTTATTATAAACCCAACTGGATTTCTTAGGCTTAAAGGACCTTCGGGACTTGGAAAATCTGGTAGCGTTTATCTAGCCGAGCGTTAGTATGAGGATGTACAGTTATACATGTGTTGAAATAAACAAAAGAAGTCTTATTTTAAACTATATTATTACTAAGGTATAAATAATTAGAAACCCTAAGTATTCTAGCCCTAAATCTAATCTAAGCCTATATTAAAAACTACAGTACTTCCTTGGAGGGGATTGAGAAGAGGGAGTTGTGGAATTTATAAATCTAACCAAATCTACATGATTAGAAATGTTATATCCCTTTTGAAATTTTAATATCAAAACAGTTAAGGTAATTGATTCGTTTTACAAAAGTGCGGACTACATATTAAGAAAAATGGTCGGTGACTTACCCTTCAGCCGTTTACACACACCTGACACGAGACCCTCACTTCTCAAGTATTATATACTCAATTTGATCTCGAATTACCCTAACTGTACTCACTAACATTTCAATGAACTAAATGTAGGGATGTTTACAGTTAGCTTAAGCAAAACTTTGCTCTGAACTATCTCATGTCTAAACTCTATCTCAACAGACTTTGAATGTGTAAACTCTATTTCAAAAGACTTTGCTTGAATAATTAAAATAATCTCTAAAACAATAAAAAATCTATATAAAAGACTATGTATTCATAACAGTCTTAAACACACGTCAGTCTATATTGATAGTTTAACATGTACTTCTCTTGATATAATATGTGCATTATATTAGGTCTTGGTGAACTTGCAGTTATCATGGTCGCCTATGGTTTCAAGTTTCTTGAGTTAAAACTAGACCGTGTCGATGGATTTTTCAAGGGCATACAAGTCCTGGATATGGTGGAGTCACGTATCGTATGTTTACGACATGTAAAAGTACATCAAATATTAAGTCGGTTCTTTGATGTCCAGATTTCATTGCTACTCTCTTTTTAATGATATGAGCTGCTAAGAGCGTCGTTAAATAAGATGCGACCACTAATTAACTAATAAAATGATCCTACTACAGGCCTCAGGAGGCCCTTGGGATTGTAGGAGTTTAGAACTCCCACTTTTTCTGGACAATCGGCACTTGATGTCAGCCGGGATGTCAGCCCAGCATGACGGCCGCCTTTACCTCCAGAACTAGGATCTGGTATTTATTTCCGTTAGAGGTTGAGTCGACCCCAGGATCATTGTGCTGCCAGAAGGTTTGCGTCAGTTTAAAATCCTTAACCACTACGCTACAGCGTGTCCCCTACTAATTAACTAATGTGCATTATAATTGAAAATTAATCAGAAGTTATCGAACACACAGATTTTATATCAATTTCGTTTTTCGAAGTATTAAAATTAGGTCCACTTGTGTGGTTTAGGGGAAACTTAGTTGTCTCGAGCGGGACGGGGGTGGGTTTGATCCTGGATCGACACAATATTCCTGCATTAAGTTTATTTGTGATATTTTTTCTCGCCTGTAAGGGACAAAGTCAGAAAAATGTTAAGTTAAAATAGTTGCGTAACATCTTCTGATGTACATAAGTACCCATATCATATTAGCCTATATGAGGAGGTAGGGAATCAAAACCACGGGTCCCGTGTTACAGATTTTCGACACGTAAAAGATTACACGTATCATATTTGGCTTTTTTTTAGTATGGATCCATGAGTAATGTGTCAAATGTTCGTGTTGTCTGCGTGCGGGTCTGGTATTGATCTAACCATTCATCCGAGGAGATCCTCTATGGTCAAAAACAAAGTATAATATTATCCAGAATTAAAAACCATCTCCCGATAGGGTGTATCCCCGAGGGAACATCATTAATAGAGGAACTTCGGGTAACTTGGACCCCTGTTTTGAATTTGTTTTTCTTCTTTTAATTAAAGTATTTGAATTTTGTTTAATTACAGTAATTACACAGCTCTACAAAAAAATTGTTCCCCGGATATCTCAGCGAATTTCTTTGTTTTCAAGTGCACAGTTTACGAATATATTCATGAAAGTGCTGAATGTGCTCTAGTTTTTATGATTTTTGCGTATCTTATATCTTAAACAGTAAACGGCTTGTTACTAATACAATTTGTTTCCAGTCATGATTTGATTTCTGCGCATTTTCTTCGCGTATACAAATATCACGTGATCCCCACTCTCACATCCCTCACTCTGCACATCGGCCGTGATTACAGTTATTTGACAAAATTAAAGTACTCACGACGTGCATCTGGATATGGTAAAACAATTGTTCAAAGCGTTGGACAAGGAAGGAGAATATTTCAAATACATTTCTAGAAAATTTCCTAAGCTCAGTATGTAAAAGTTAAAAGGCGTAATATTTGATGGTCCTCAAATTCGGCAATTAATGAAAGATACAAATTTTATCAAAGTTATGACTGTTCCGGAAAGTGAAGCTTGGGAGGGTTTTGTATTGGTAGTAGAACATTTCCTAGGTAACTATAAGCACCAAATTATAAAGAGATTGTGCAAAACATGTTGACAAGCTTCAAGATCCTGGGAGCAAATATGAGTATAAAGTTACACTTTCTCCACAGTCACCTGGATAGATTTCCGGATAATTTAGGGAAAATAGTGACGAACAGGGAGAGCGCTTTCACCAGGACCTAAAAGTAATGAAGTATAGGTATCAGGATAGATGAGACCGTCTTTAAAAAGAGATTGTCCCCTAAAATATTTAGAAGAAAATCTTATAAAAGGCGTTTGACTGAAGTATAACATGGGTTTTCGACATTTTTCTTTTTATTTACGTCGGTGTATACCAATTTTCAAAAACCCATTGACATTATAAATATATCTGCTATATTTTTTCATATTTTCCGATTTTTGTAGTGTAAAATGAAAATAAAGATTTAAAAAAACAGAGCAAATCTTCCAAAATCATTGATAGTTTCATGAATTGTGAGCATAAATATATCCGAAATTAATCTTATATCAAAGACAACAAAACCACTGTTGACCAGTGTTATCATTCATATTGTAACTATTAAATAACATTGTTATTTAATCAATATGGAAACATCTTCATAATTTATAAACATTTTTACATTACAGGAAAGGTCCACTTTATCTTCCATATTCGGATAAAGTGAACCCCAGAGTCCACCTTTTAGCTTTTAGTCTATTTTTAAGTTTATTTACTCTATTCATTTATACAGACAGGCACAGATTAATCTGAAAATATTTTATGACTGATCATAATTAAAAAGCGTCGATATTTATTTAATGTTTTGAAAAAATATTGTTGATTATAACATTCACACGTCATTCAACTGCAGAAAGTGATGGTATTTTGGTTTAGTAAAATTATAAGGATATTAAATAAAATTAATTATGTAGTTTTTACAGATAGCATCCTCATTGATAAAATATACGTATTCGTGTAAAGTGGACCCAGGTCCTCGTGGAGGGCCAACATTAACCTAATTCCTTTGTTATATTTAATTATTTTATACAGCCACCATGTCACATAATATCAAACAAAACTGTCAGTATATTAAAACACCATCTACATAATATAATATATTTAGCCCTAAGGTACATTGCATGAAATAGCGAAAATATCAATATAGGTTTTATTTATGTTGACAGAATTAGTATGGAATAAAATATAACATGAGTTGTCTGTTTTAGATAGGACTTGCCATTCATTTCTTCTGATAATTATATTTCCTTTTCCCTTGTCGCACATTTATGTTCTCTTTTTTCTGTCTTCCCATAGGAAATCAAGTTGAAATTGTGTTTAAAAATTTCGTAACTTTACCTAGAGTTCCATTCATTCGCAGGTTGTATGCCCACACAAAATCTCTTAATTGCCTTTTTTCCAAGCGTGTGAAGCGAAGATCAAAACAGTTTGAAAACTGCTATTAAGATAAACAAAGCCATAGAGTTTTCTCTCTGCTTCAAGCGCACAAAGTTTACTTACGAGTATTCCAGAACGCTCGTACCATAAAAGTTAAAGGTTCCATAGGTTTTGTCCCTTAAACGTATATGAAACTTTATTATGCAGCTATTCCATTACTCTTTATTTTGTATCTTCAAGGTACAAATTTTAATATACTCGAATATACAGAATTGAATAATAGATATATTAAAAGAAATCCATTTCAGGAAAGAAAAATACTGTTTCATTAAATTTTATTTTGAGACGCTTTAAAATCATATTTTTGTATATCGCGTCTATGATTTTCGGATTACCGGTTTATCAATAGAATGTGCATGCTATGATGGTTATGTGAAATCTTGTATAGGCATATTCCATTGTGTATTAGTTTCTTGTGTAAATTCATTAAATATTTTAAAATGAATTATGGAACCATCATCAAGACTATGAACGATTGTGGTAACGCAGTACCGACCCAGCATTTACCTTCAGAACTGAAGGAAAATAGAAGAAAAATCTTAGATTGGTCCCTCCGGGATTTGAACCTGGGATTTACCGAATACGAGTCTCAAATTTCTACCGTCACATCCAACTCGTTAGTTAAATAAAGAATAAAAATAATTATCAAACAAAATTTTGAACAATGTATTATGAAAATGTAAAATTATATGAATATAAACTTTTTATAATCATATCTATGTGTGTGTGTGTGTACGTCGATGTTATAATTAAATTTTGACATTTAACAATGCAGGTCAAATATGACATGAAAATAAAAGTAAACACCTGAACCGGGATTTGAACCCGAGACCTCTAACTGGCTAAGGGGTCTAACTAAGTTAGAGATCTCGGGTTCAATAACCGGTTTAGGAGTTTATTTTAATTTTAATGTCATATATATATATATATATATATATATATATATATATATTCTACAGTTAAAATTGTCGCGGGGGTATCGGTATTTAAGTTCAGGCCAAATTTCTTGAAATTAACTTCACCCATTTTGCACATTAAATTTTTTTCTTTATTTATTTCACAATAATTCACCATATTCACATAAATAATTTGCTGCTCTAAGAGTGTCTTCTTCACCGTTTATTTTATGATCACTTCTTCGTTTTCGCTGACGGCTTCACTCAATACGTTTACTTGTTAGTCGCTTTTCCTCGCTCTTCCACTCTTTCACCGGTTCACCAACAGAACACGTCCGCCTGGTCAGACTTTTGCACCTCCTTAGATATGCGAGGACAGGATTAATCTGGGCACCAGCCTAGACCTCTCTAGAATGGAAGACTAGATTGGCAGTTTCTTCTGGAATCGACGTATCGTAAAATGGTTTGTCCAGAAAGCACTTCTGAAGTATTTTGCTAGCTATATAGCTGAACATGACAAATCTCGATTGGCTGCTTTTGAACGAAATATACTCACAGGTTAAAAGGATATGTGGAGCTATTAAGGAAAATGAAGAATGGCCAATTAGATATAACAGGGACTTGTATGAGCTTTATAAATCATCAGATATCTCTACATATATTAAAGTAGTCCACTGCTGTGGTCTCGGGGTAGCGTGCTGCCTTGTCACGCAGCGGGCCCGGGTTCGATCCCCGGTCGGGGCAATTTTTCTGGGTGAGGTTTTTATCGGGGTTTTTCCTCACCTGTAAGACAAATGTCAAGAAACCTTTAAGGCCCAAACGGTCCCCGAAATCATATGGCCATCATCATTATTATCATCATCCTTCACCGGTGTAGAAATGAACGGGAAGCTACCACACCGTACAATTTCATAGTGTTTTTCAGTAAACGCTCAAAATAGCTATGATTGCACGTGTGAAGGATCTGCCGTCGGGCCAGAATTACTATGGATGGATATTATAGTAAAACGGACTGAGATGGACGGGACATACGCAGAAGGTGACCATAAAATGACGAAGGACAATTGAATTGGTGTTTACTTGATCAAAATCCATATTTCATTTAATAAATAAAAATAAAACATAGTTGTATTTGATTTTCATATTTATTATATAAGGTCCAGCGACAGCTGTTTCGGTACAACTGTACAGATATGTCTAAAGAAGGTACAGTGTACCGAAACAGCTGTCACTGAATTATATAATAAATATGAAAATCAAATAAAACTACGTTGTATTTTATTTAATTAATATAAATGAAGTAGTTACGAGAATTATAGATGGTAAGACAGAAGGAAGACGGATAATTGGATGGCAGAATTTGATATGTATGGAGTAGGATGTCAAATCTTTAAAAATTAAGAATTGGTGGACGTTTGCCAAAATAGAGAAATTGGAGAAACATTCTGAAGCAAGCGTTAACCCACCCGTTTTAACGTTAAAATGATCTGAAATCTATATCGACCGTGTTGTACCGCCTAGAGGCGAGTATGGTATAATTCGACACAGTAATTTTTCTTATGGGAAAAAAAGAGAGACAATTCACTCCTCACCAAAGATCCGCAATCGTACTTTTGAAAGAATTAACTTTAATTTCAAACATGTCAAGAGGACAGGTAATTAGTTAGAAAGCCAGAGATTACATATATGTTATATTGTTCTGCCCGAGGGCAGGTCTTTCACTGCAATCATAGCATTTTGATGCTACGCTTTGCAGCTTTACTAGAGAATTATAGATGTGGGAGCTTCCCGTTACTTTCCACACCGGTAAAATTATAATGATGATAATGATAAGGATGTTGATGGCTGAATGATTTTCGAGGACCGTTGGGCCCTAGGTTTCCTGACATTTGTCTTACAGATGAGGAAAAACACCGAAAAAACCTCACCTAGAAAAACTGTCCCGGCCGGAGATCGAACCCGGGCCCACTGCATGACAAGGCAGCACGCTACCTCGAGTGCACAGCGGTGGACTTGTGTAGATCAATGATTTCAATTTGAAAATGTTATAAAATGGACCATGATATTGAATTTTGAACCCAATATTTGAATTTATTCCTAAGGAAAACAGTAAAAGGAAATATTGGGCTACTGAGTACCGAGATTTGGTTCTCTAATCTCCTGAATACGAATCTCGAAAGCAAATGTATGAATCAATTCGCTCCGTTCGAAGTAATTATTATTGGATTTGCATACAAAATCAGACTGAAGTATTATATGGTAAAAATTGTAAAATTAAGAACGGTCCTAATAAATAAAATTGTAGTTACCTACAAGACTATTAAAACTTGATTACTAATATTACTTTTGAGAATTGAAAGAATGAAGTGACTTATATATATATATATATATATATATATATATATGTTAGACCGATATATAGACTGATCTTTCACGTCAGTACGCGATCTAAGTTCTGGATTTAATGTTTTCAAGTGCACAGTTTTTTCTTATTCCTTTGCTTTTTTTTACTACTCTTAACTTGTTTTCGAGTCCCGCGCCGTAGCCGAGCGGTTAAGGTAGGAAGCCTTGGCGCAGAGCTACGGGACTTGCGCTGGTTCGAGTCTCCATGGGGAAGAAATTTTCTCATGGTATTTCGGCCAGTATGGGACCGGTGCCCACCCAGCATCGTGAGGCAAGTGGGTAGCTACAATAAGTAGCGGCTCCAGGTTGAGGAACTAGCTATAACGGCTGGGGGACTCGACATGCTAACCACATGTCACCCCTATATCTGGCTGTTGATCATCTACCTCTGTGATTGACACATGTGGATGTGAAGGACCAGCAGCCGGCTGGTAAAAGGGCAACCGCTGAAAAGTGGAAAGACCCTCAATCGGATCGGAACTTGTTTTCGTCTTTTCCACATTTTTCTCGCAATACATAGATACAAAAAAAATACATGAGGAGACTCTGATGGAAAGTAAACAATTATATTAGCCAACAATTGGATTGTTGAAGGTCGGAAATCAAAACTGGAGATTCTTTACAGAAATATAAACATTAGTCGAACCAAATGATAAGAATTCCAGTTTTAGTGACTCAGCAACGGATTCAGAAACTATGTTTTCTTTTCATTCAGCGATATTTATTTTAGCCTTTACAAAATCTTGCAGCACTACGAACATTTTGCTGTGCCTCATATGAAAAATGTAGTTACTTACTAGTGATTGTTCTATTGTCCTTTACCTATGATTACAAATTAGAAATATTAAGTAGAAAAAACATTTATTACATAGGTACAATTTAAAATAATACCTTCATCTGATGATGGAACAAAATGTTGAAAAACCTTAAAGTTTGAAAATACAGTGCGTTTCAGAATAAATAATACAGACTTCTAGCGGTTGTTGAGGGGATTTAGTAGCTAAAGTTTTGATAAGGTACCTATGTCCGGAAACTTACCATTTCGATGTAAAATAAATTTGAAGATGAGACACAATGGACTTGTATCGTATGTCTTGTGGTTCAGATTCTAGGAGTTGTACTACAAGTGTGGTTCCACGTGGCGACCCTGTTGTTCGTTGCAAAAAGTGTACCTGCGAAGCATGTTTCATACACATGCCCCATAAGACTAGTATGTGCTCAATAAAATATCTGCTGCCGCTACAGTTCGTGCAAGAAGATCTTCCTCCGACTCGATAGGCATAATACAACGATATAAGTCCATTATATCTCGATCTTCAAACTTATTTTACATCGAAATGGTACTTTTCCGGAAATGGGTTCCTTACGAAAACTTTATCTACTAAGTCCCCTCTACAACCCCCATACGTGTGTAATACTTATTCTGAATCACTGTGTATAATGAAATTGAGATGGATGGAACCTTGCACGGAGAAAAAGAAGATAAACTTAAATAATTTGTCCGCGTCACAGAAACGTCCATACACAATTCCTCTCTCTTTATTACCTTTATATTCCGGAGAGCATCAATCGTATTATTATCTAGTGTATTTTCTCGTGATCCACCCACGATACTTCCATATCCCCTCTCCCATCTGTCAGCTGCTTTACACATCACTAAATCACACCCGTTCCCGCACTCGCGGAACTATTAATTTTATATTTTATGTTATTACTTATATCTCATCGGAATTTATCATATGAATTTTATTAGTATTGATACGTTAAAATGTCTTATTGACAAAAAAAAACGTTTTCTAACACTGTAAAGGAGACTACTCAAAATGTCTGATCTCTTCAAACGCCGAATTAAGTTCTGAAGCACTCTGCCTATGTTTGACGTTCTTGCCCATCTGTAACGGTGTCTGACCTTACTGTGCTCCTCATGGTCGTCGGGAATACAGGACTCGTATCATGCAACCTTATCTTAATGGTTTGATGCGTATACATACAAAACGTTTGTTGATGTGTGTATTTGATAAAATTCATACCAAAATATAGGGCTATTCAGAAAGAAGGAACGGACTTTAAACATTTATTTCTTCCGAACTACAAAAAATATAAACACAATTCCAACATTCTTGGAAAAAGAAAAGTTCAAATTTCACTATTTTATGCATTTAATATGAGCACCATGTGTTACAAGACAAATATCAAAACGGTGGCTCATTTATTGCCACACACGAATCAGCTAGTGTCTAGTTATCGAATTCACAGCTTCAAAAAATTCGATGTCGCAGATTTTCAGAAGTGTGAGGCATAGGGGGATAAAACACGGCCTTTTTCGTAACCCCGCAGATAAAAATCGGCAGTGTTAGGTCGGGTGACCTAGGAGGCCACCGCTAATGAAGTTGATCTTCTGCTCCTCCTCTTCCAATCCAATGTCCTGTTGTGTCGCCATTTTAATACAAACAATCAACATGACAAACAAACAGCGCCAATGCGGCCTGATCAGAACTTCAAAGTTTACTCTTTCCACGAATGTTGGAATTGTGTTTCTATTTTTTGTAGTTTGGAAGAGATAAATGTTCGAAGTCTGTTACTTCCTTCTGAATAGCCCCATACGTTAATGATTATTGTTGTAAATTATTTTTTTTACTAATTATAGTTTTTTATTTATACACAGATTATCAACGTTTACACATTTCTTTGTGTGTGAAGTTTTATTTTCCTTCTCACTCGTCCCTTTCTATTCACTCTCTCCATGTCCTCCAGTCCTCTTGTTCTCTTTCCAGATTTGTTTCTTGCATCCTTGAGTTTCGAGAACTTTCTTTTTTTTTAACACCATTCCAATATTTTTCTGGATAACGTTTTATCTTGCACTCCTCGTACATGCCCATACCAATTTAATTGCTTATATCTTATAAAACCTAATTATAATTTACAGGGATGAAAATATGCAGCATATATCGCGCTACATCAGAAATTCAGTAATGTTAGCCTGGGTGATGTATATATCCAACATTTGTGAGAATGGTTTGTATTCAAAGGAATGCAAGGCGATTTCCAGGGGAAATTACATTCAGTTAAACTCTCACATGCACAAAGGAATATAGAGTCAGAGGGTGAAATCTTGCAACTAATTTCTACATACTCCAAGGGATTAAATCAAGAAGATACTATTATACCGGAGTCTGATAGAACCTTGCGATGTAACGCCATTATTTCAGTATTATACAACTTGATTCACATTAACAATTGATAGGATTACAACAATTTGCACTTTAAGACGATTAGCAATTTGAAATTTCCATGGCATATTGTGTAATTTAAGCTGATAGATTTGGAGAGCTATCTTCAACGCAATCTAATTAAATAAGACTATATAATAATATTTATTGAAGTGTTCAGGTGAACTACCTTGATACAGATATTATTAATTAATTTTAATGATTTTGGACAAGAAATAAATACCAGATGAGTGGCAGATTGTGATGAAATGTCCAATCCATTCAAACTGAAATAATTTGAAATGTTCCATAAGTTTGGTCTAGACCAGAGCCGCCAAAACTAATTTGTATTTCGGGCCAAATGGGAAAAAATGAAGATAACGCGGGCTATAGGCCCTCTTGTGGATTATTATTATTATTATTATTATTATTATTACTATTATTATGTATTATTATGTATTTAGCAGGCCCAATTCATATACAGTAGCCTATACACATATCTCTGATCATTCCAATCTCCACTGTCCAAAGGATCGCAATATTGTAAGAATGCACCCTAGTCGAGACATTTATAACTAACATTATAGGTATTAACAAGCGAATGATGACAATTCAAGAGCTTCAGAACATTTGAGTACTACTATTACTTATAGGTATTAATTCATTTCTGATATCTTATGCTGTAAATATGTTAATTATATTTTTGTGCAACGTCATTTCCTGGAAAATAATTCGTTTAAGAAAGTGCAAACAGTGGTTTTTTTTTTTTGCTATAATCAATTGCTACAAATGTTTTTATATTAGCTCCCGCATGCTCTATCTTTTGACATTCATGCACTATATATACAATCTGGTAGCCGCATTTCTTGGCGAGTCAGTCACTGCAAAATAATGCTATGACCTATTCAGAAATGTTAAAAAGGAGGTGCTCTCTTTAATATGATAAACTTTACTTGATAATTCGAGGTGAAACACGACTGTGATTGTTTGTAAATAAAAAAAATTGAAATGTGATTGGTCATTGACTTATTGGCCAAAATGACAAGACAAAGTACACAATACATATTAAGGGATAAAAAGTTAATGAATCGATCAGAAAATAATTTGGAATCTTTAATATTATACAAATGATTGTAGATAGAAAGAAGGATTGGTATGAACATTTAAAACGGATGTAACCACATAGAGCAGCTAGACAGACATGTGAATATGTGCCTACAGAACGCCGAGATATTGGACGTCCGTCGAGAACATGGACAGATTATTTGAATCCTGTATGAGCAGGACGGATCTAAGGATCCACCATGATGATGAAATAGAAGAAGAACGACACTACAATTCAAAGAATAAGTAAACAAGTAATTTCTTCTTTGGAATTAACGGATTACCAACTATACATTTAAATAACAATATCCTCAACTCGTGTCCAACTCAGGGTCGGATCGACGGATGAGATGAGATGAAGCCGCTTATGTAGAGGTCGACGAATGACCAGGGTGCCGGCCTACCACGCCTGACGCACCACCACAGGTACAGATGAACGGAATGAAATTAAATGGATGAGATGAGTATGGAGAAATCGTGGAATGAAATTGTGGCAGGGGAAAAGAGGAGAAAAACCCGAGAAAAACTAGCCCAAGCTCCGTTTCGTCCACCACGAAACCCACATTCAGTAACCGAGACTCGATCTCGGGACGACAGCGGTGAGAGGCGAGCATCTAATCGCTTGCGCTACGGAGCCGCCAAATAAAATTTTCTTTAATTCATATTTAAATAATTAATTCAAAAGGAGAATTAAAAAAACTCAATCAAATTTCATTTACACCGAATATCCATCCTATGATCTTCAGAATGCCGTCTGAGCTAAGAAAATGACTGATATGACCAAAGGACAAATACTGAAGAATATTTGATAATAATAATCTTACGAACATTTTTGGAACAAAGAGATATGAACAGACAGGATAATGGAGAAGATTTCATAACAGTGTAGTACAATATCTTTATAGGAAATCATATGTAATAAGAACAGTTAAGTTTCGTAGACTGCGATGGACAGGGCATGTGGCACGAATGGGGAATGAAAGATATGCATGGAAACTTTATATATAAAAACCAGAAGAAAAATGACCAGTTGGCAGGCAAGAATGAGGTGGGAGAATAACATTTCATGAAAGAAAATTATGAAGGCGATGATTGGAAAATATTAGTTCGGGATAGGGATGTATGGAGAGCTTATGTCCGCGCGGCCATAAACCTACGAGAGAGATGGACAGGCGAATGGAGAAGATTAAATAACAGTGAACTACAAGATCTTTATAGGGAAACTGATACAATAAGAGCTGTTAAGTTTCTTAGGGACTGCGATGAGCAGGGCATGTGGCACGAATGGGGAATGAAAGAGAGGTATGTAAGCTTTATGTATGGAAACCAGAGGAAAACGATCAGTTGGCAGGCCAAGAATGAAGTGGGAGAATAACATGAACCATTATTTGAGGGAAGTAGATTATAAAGGAGATGATTAGAAAATATTAGCTCAGGACAGGGATGTATGGAGAGCTTATTTCCGCGCGGCCGTAAACCTACGGGTTCGATAGAGACAGCGAGTTCGTTAGTTTGGTCTTAATATCTTCCTCTGATCCGTATTTTTTTTAATATAATACTTTCTAATTTCTGGTATTAACCTGTTTCCTTTTTCTCTTATACGATTGAGCTTCGTCGCATTTCAGTCTCATTTTTTTATATTCAGGCACAGTCCAGTTGTGCTTGTTGCCTTCTCCAGTTTTCCTAATTTAAAACTCGGTGTACAGCAATCAAAGAGCGTAAAGACAAATCAAGTAAATCGAATCTTTAGGAGTTGGGGTTACCGGTAACGAAAATGTGAAACTAACTTTAGCTGCTGCAATTTTGAATGTTTCGTAATAAAATTAGGCATATACTATTGAAATATTCTATGCCATCCGTGTTCTTGTGCTATCAATACCTGGTCGTCTGCAAAATTGAGTGAATATATACGTATATTTTGGATTGGTATGCCCATTCTTAAATTTTTTCCTGGAGTCTCTTAGTGCTCTTTCAAGATGAATTTTGAATAGAGTTGGAGATAAACTGCAACCCTGCCTTAAACCTCTTGTATTAGTAAATCCCTCTGTTATATGATGTCCAAGTTTTATTTTCGAAATAGATCCTTTGTATAATGCTTTTATACCTTCTATTAATCTTCCGGTAATGTTAGAATTGTCTAAAGTTTCCCCATCACATTTTTTGAGGAATCATTTTAAGTACAGAAATGGATGTTTTATAGAATGGATAGAATATGAAATAACAAATTATGGGTATAAAAGAGGAACAACACATTATAGACATTAGTGAAAAGAAAAGATTACAGTGGTATGGCCATGTCAAAAGAATGCCAGGGCAAACACCCATCATATCATCGGGGTAACCTAACTCCGCCTTCCTGGTGCCCCAACCTAAGAAATGGATTACAACGCTGCCAATACTAGGGGAGAAAGTCAGAAATGTCATAAAAGACAACCTGGTGGCATTAGACAAAAAATGCCTAAAATTGTTATGGAATGGATACCAATGGAAAGGAGGAAGAGAGGAAGACCGAGGAGATCTTGGATAGAAGGGGTACAAGCAACTATGGATATCAGAGAATTGGAGGAGAGGAATGACGTTTGGTTTCCGGAAAACGGCGGAAGCTGCCATGATACCGAATGATGATCATGACTATTGAAATAAAACGAGCAGGGAAATCTAAAAAAAAAAATCAACGAAATCCGACCAATAGAAGAAGTCCTTCACCTAAGAGTAGAACTTTAAAAATCGCTCTAGCGTTTGCTATCTTTGTTTTCTCGCAACGAAACTGAAATAATATGATTTAATTAACAAAAATACACGTACTTTAAACCAGTCAAATCAGACCATAGATTCGACATCCTGAGGAATTCGCTTATTTTATGCAATTCCGTGCGACAGACTTTTTATCGCGTGTACCAGGTATTAATTTTTTACTTTGTATTGAGACTAGATATTTCAGGAAAGCTCTGTTATAAATGGATTTGTGTGCCGCCCCAGAGAGGAGCTTAAAAAATCACAATTTGATTAAAATTCGCTGAACAAATATTTTCTTTTGATTTATAGACTTCAGTCGATGATTGATTTTCTTTGTTAGTTCCCTTTGTGAAAATTTTACAACACAAACTGAATCTGGTGGTTACGTCGACAAATGCTGTCATTACATATTCTTAGTATAAAAAAATATGTAGCCTAAATCGATACTTGGTACACTTTTTGAAGTATATTAATTTATATATATAATCATCATCATGATCCGGTATAATTGCAGCTGCCGCCGTCTTCCGGAAACCAAACGCCATTCCTCTCTGTCCGGCCATTGATCTTCCTCCAATCCTCTGATATTCATAGCTGCTTGTACCCCTTCTATCCAGAAGGCAGATCGTTCACTGCAATCATAGCATTTTCATGCTATACTTGCAGATTTACTAGGGAATTATAGGTGTGGTAGTTTCCCGTTGCTTTCCAAACCGGTGAAGGATGATGATGATGATGATGATGATGATGGCCATATGATTTCGGGGACCGTTTGGGCCTTAAAGTTTTCCTGACATTTGTCTTACAGGTGAGGAAAAACCCCGATGAAAACCTCACCCAGAAAAACTACCCCGACCGGGGATCGAACCCGGGCCCGCTGTGTGACAAGGCAGCACGCTACCTCGAGACCACAGTGGTGGACACACACACATATATATATATATATATATATATATACAGTGTGTTCCAACTCGCTGACTGAACCCGAAATCAATGGGAATAATTCTAATACTAATGGAGATATTGCAGTGAAATTTGAAGACGACTTACCTCATGCTGTGAGAAATAAAGTTGACAACATAACAGATACTGCGAGTGTTCGCCATTTGCATCCAGGCAAGACTTGAATTCGCCGGAGGACAATATCGGGATGCTCTTCACTAAGATGTCGCGTGTTATTGCACTGGATCTCTGTGCGGATGTTTTCTTTCAAAGCGTCTATGGTTCGTGGTTTGTTATTATTAAACTGTTACCTTTCAGATGTCCCCACACAGCAAAAATCAGGCATTGTCAGATGGGGTGAGGCGCGGTGGCCAAAGCCCTTTCGAAATGGACGCTGTAACCGAAAAAAGGATTGAACGTCCAGCCATGCTGGCGTTTGATGTGTGGCATGTCGCACCGTCTTGTTGGACATATCCCATGGAGAATTCCTGGTTATCCAGTTGATTTACAAACGTATGGGAATATTTCAAGGTAGGCTATTTGTTGCGACAGTTGTATTGAAGAAGATGGGAGCAAAATTATTCGTCCGCCGAGATATTGAAACAAAACACCAATCTTTGCTGAATTAAGTGGCTCTTCGTGTATCATATGGGGGTTCTCGCTTGCCCAGACACCAGAATTCGTTTAATCTACCTGCTTCTTGAAGCCAAGAAAACAAACTTCGGAATACAGCACCTGGCAACCTCGCACGATTCTCGTTTGGCAATCTCACCAAATAAATCTAAGTAGTTGCGAAAATGATTGGAGATTGCAATGGAATAATAATATATTATGATGCGAGGTTGAGAAGTGGTTTTTACAGAAGTGAGGAAATGTTTAAAAACCGAGATTCTGCAAAACACTTAAAAAAATGCGTTGTACAGTATTTTTTGCGCGATTTTTTAAAAAATAATTAATAATAGTAAAATAATATCTTTGTTGGAAATATTTGAGTTCAATATAAACAACTAACTAACGTTAACAGTGTGGGAAATGTTTGTTAGTTGAGACTACATCAGGCCGTTACACCAATCAGTGATAAAATGGGGCAAGTACGTATTTATTGTTTTGTATTTTTTTAAAATAAAGTTTAGTTCATTTAAAATGCACTGATTTATTTCTTATAACATATATTAACACTACCGTTTGGATATATTTTTTTGTGTGTACATTGTACGTAGTGTACATAAAGGACAGTAGTTTTACTTCCCGCATGTGGTTTTTAATATGTAATATTACAATATAGTTACTTAGGTTGGCAACCACGAAATGTAGAAAGTTGAACTTTTAATCAAGGTCGCCATTGCTGTAAGTATACGAAACGCACTCTCATTAAAATAACTCTATTAAGGCGACTTAGGCGTATAAAACGATATGCAAAGGACCTCTGCTTGAGGGTACTTTATGGATAGATTGTAATACGAATCTCATCGTCCCCCTCCCCAACGTCCTTATTGTTACGTTTTACCAAATATTTGTTTCATCTATCTGCTTTTTGAAGCCAAGAAAACGAACTTCAAGTACAGCACCTGGCTACCTCGCGCTCGTCGCATGGATCTCGTATGGCAATCTCACCAAATAAATCTAAGTAGTTGTGAAAATGATTAGAGATTCGAATGGAATAAAATCGATTTTTATGCTTTTTATTCCTTACCTTATGATAAAACATTTTCAAAATTATTTCCTTCAGCTTCAATACAAAGTTCAAACCGGCTAGAAGATTATGTAACACGCTCACCAATCCGTGCCTTGAAATGTTGGAGTACACAGTTCGAATATTTTCTGTAAGTTCCTCTAATGTTGGAGCATTTGAAATCGTGACTTTGTATGGGACAGTTGCGTTAGAGAATTGACGGCAAAATTACGGCGACAACTTCCGTAAGATATCTTCTTTGCATTTGTCAAAAGTAAAAATGCTCTCTGTTCAGTGATATACACAATATTATTTAACATTTTCCATATTGTTATTTTAACACAGTTCCAATAATGGATCATATTATAATATTATAATGATATTGTGAAAAAGAAAAATTGTCTGAACCAGGAATCGAACCGTGGACCTCTAGTTCTCCAGACTAGTGTGCAGCCCACTACAATGAAATGGTGTAGTGGGCTGCACACTAGTCTGGAGAACTAGAGCTCCACGGTTCGATTCCTGGTTCAGACATTAATTTTTCTTTTCACAATATCATCATAATGACTATTTAACTCATGCCCCAAATGGGAGTCAGTGACCAATCACGTTTCAATGATTTCTGTTTTACAACCAATCAGAGTCGTGTTTCACCAAATATTTATCAGTGTTATAATTACCATATTAAAGAAAGCTGCTCCTTACAATATTGCGTTCCTTTGGCAATAAATAGTATGATCTGGTTGCAGTGATAAACAAATGAAGCAGTAGAAGCGTACCTATCGTTTCTCATTTGTTTTCAAACATCGCCGTTTACATTAAATATATAAATATTTTAAAATAACTATAGTTAAATAATGATTTGTGAGTAAACAGCTTAATTTTATTCGTTAAATAGTCCTAACAAATGCCACTCTTGATTTCCAAATTCTCTAGATAAATTCACTCCTCACTTCGTGAGTCGTGAATTTATCGATAATTTGAAATCACTCGTGGCATTACTTATGATAAACATAATCATAAACTGAAATCACCACAGTCACAACTGAATACAAATTCAGAAGTTGGTTAAACAAAAAAAAAAAACTTCGGAAAACACATCTGTACCTTGGTTACACAAGTAACACTATAGGGGTAGAGAGAATGTGAATGGAACCTGCTTTTATAGATTCATCCGAAAGCCAAACTTGGCAAGATCCCGCGTGATCGACTATCCCGATAGAGGTTTTAAGCGGTTTCCCTCAATCGAAGATTAAATGCTGGAATAGAGCCACAAAAGGTTCGCTTCCGACTTCACTCTGCTATCATTTTGTCAGAAACTTCAAATTTTAATTAAAAATTTAAACCGGGGCTAAAGTATTTTACAGGAACCCGGGGTTCTACCTATAAAGGAGAAACAAAACGGATCGCTCACCGCAACACTTGAGCAACGGCAGCAGAGCTTTCCATCTATCCATCTGAGGAACTGCTTTGCCTGCTCGTCCGCCAGTTTAATAACCGGGAAACGGAGGTGCTTTGACCGTTTGGCCTGCCGGCTGGTTGCCAGGTGTTTAGGGTTACGACTTGTACTGAAGGCATTGTATATTTGATATTAGTTAACCTAGTTATAAATAGTAACCTTAGTTCCTTAGTCTTTTATTCAGATCGAGAGGGGAGACTGGCCTGAGCAACGCGATCTGGAAGTTGTTTTGCGCTATTCCAGTATTATGGAGATGAGTAGAATGAAACTCTACGGTGCTATATAAATTGTAGCTGTCTTCCGAGTCCGATACACCAGGTTCTACTCCCATGACTGATACCGCAATTTTTGGGTTGCCCCATGGCCGCGAGGGAGGACATAAGGCTTCCTTCATACCTTGTTTATGCTCGGAGTCATAAGGCAGCACCATATATTTTTAACGTCTGTGGATTGCTAACCAAACTATTTTTTTTTCTGACACGAAATGAATTGTAGGATGAAATTAAATGATATGATATGTAGGGGGTGGGAAGGGGGAATACAGAGTGTTAGTGGGATGAAATTCTATAAAAATACATTGAAAGTCTACGGATCCTAAATATATTTTATAAACTTACTCACTATGCCGACATACCAACCTTAAAATATAACATTGTTTTCAAATGCATTTTGACATTAAAATAATTGTATTGTGAACTTAATACAGGTTGATTCATATTATGTTTTTAAGGGTAGGGTAAACTGGTCTTAATTCGTGACATTGATAATTTCGTTATATTTTTTCTTTCGTTTGTAATGAAGTTGTACTAGCAAGAAAAAACAATTCTTTTTCTGTCTCATAGATGACAGAAAATTTACTCTTGCTATGTTTTCATATTTGTGACTATTTAACTCATGCCTCAAATGGGAGTCAATGACCAATCACATTTCAATGATTTTTTATTTACAACCAATCACAGTATTGTTCGCCTCGAATTCATCAACTGAAGTTTATCATTTTAATGAAATATCCTCCTTTTTAACATTCTGAATAGGTCATAGCATTATTTTGCAGCGACTGACCCTGTAAGAAATGCGGCTAGCAGATTGTATATATAGTGCACAAATGTCAGCAGATAGCGCATGCGGGAGATAATATAAAAAAATATTTGTAGCAATTGATTATACCACAAAAAAATAAACCACTGTTTGCACTTTCTTAAACGAGTTATTTTCCAGGAAATGACATTGCAGAAAAATATAATTGACATATAGATATCATAGGACATCAGAAATTAATTAATACCTATAATGTTGGTTATAAATTTCTCCACTAGGGTGAATGCTTACAATATTGCGATCCTTTGGCAATAAATAATATTACCATCTGGTTGTAGTGATGAACAAAAGAAGCAAATGAAGCGTGCCAATCGTTTCTCATTTGTTTTTAGACATCGCCGTTTACATTAAATATATAAATATTTTAAAAGAACTACAGTTGAAAAATGATTTGTGAGTAAACAGCTTAATTTTATTCATTAAATAGTCCTAACAAATGCCACTCTTGATTTCTAAATTCTCTACATAAATTCACTTCTCACTTCGTGAGGCGTGAATTTATCGATAATTTGGAAATCACTAGTGGCATTACTTATGGTAACAGGGTTCCTTCGGTGTATTTTATTTTAAATTATAGAGGAAACCCCTATTCTGAGCTAAAGGTTAGAAAAGCGCATTAAGGTATTTTATCGCTACTCATTTGCTTATGGTCACTGAATGCAAAACATGTATATAAAAAAACTTCATGCACTCAATCCATAAAAAAAAGAACATCTAGATTATGATAGAAGAGATACAAATGGGAAACTTTTTTTTAAAAATGAAACTCTATACATAAACGAAGCACTCTTTCAAGCAATGATTATTTCATGAAAGCGCAAACGTCATACCACTCGGTGCTAAAACTTCACGGTGCTAAAAAAACTGTGGAAAACCACTGGTAATATCTTCATCACATATCTTTTATAAGCGTTTTACGGACTTTTTTTCCTCTTCTCCTATACATATACTCCCACGGACTTTCTCGTTTGCATTCCTAATGTGTTTCATTGTTCTAGCACAAGGGTAGATATCAAATATGTTGTTTTATTTCCTGACATTTTTTTATTCAGTATAATTGAAATTGTTAATATTCCAAACAGAATCGCATGAAACTGATTAATAATAATTTATTTATTTATATACAATTTGTTTTATGTTTACGCACCTTTCTGTACCTAAAGTTTTATTTGCTTTCTCCACTCGTCTCTATCCATGTACTCCATGCCTCTTGTTCTCATTCCAATTCTTATCTCTTGCATCCACGAGTTTCGAGATCTTCCTTTCCTCCTTCTTCCAGGTGGATATTATTCCAATGTTTTTCTGGGTAACCCTTTCTTCTTGCATTCGTTGTATATACTAATTTAATTGCTTATATTTTTATAGTCTAGAATCGAATATCTAATACTAATTTTTTCTCGTATGACAGTATTTTTTTTTTTAATATCTTACTGCTCTCCTTATGAAATCCATTTCCGTCGACATAAGTTTTTGTTCTAAGTTTTTGTTGAATTTCCAAGCACAAGCAGATAGTTTTGCTCAGGATAAGATAGAAGGTAAGCCTGAAAATATCAGCTCCATATGTGACAGTACTTCTCACTATTGTATTATACATTTGTAACTTATTTTTTCTGGTTATATGTCTCTTCCTTAAGACTCCATTCTTCATTACTATTGCTGTTCTACCTTTATGTATTCTTTTCATAATATCACTTTCTTGTTGATCCTCTTTATCTACTTTTACTCGCATGTACTCAAATTCATCACATCCTCTAATATACTCATTTTGATCTTCTAAAATTAAATATTCGTTTTCTGCTCACCATCCCATATAATTTTTTTTCTAAATTTATTTTCACATCCAAGTTAACGTATTCGTCCAGTAATATCCATGTCTTAATAATAATATTAATAATAATAATAATAATAAATAATATTATACTAATAATAAATAATAATCATTACTAATAACAAATAATAATAAATATTATCATTAATAATGAATAATATTAATAATAATAATAATAATAATATTATTATTATTATTATTATTATTATTATTACTTACTTACTTACTTACTTACTCACTGGTACTATCGAACCCGTAGGTTCATGGCCGCGCGGACATAAGCTCTCCATACATCCCTATCCGGAGCTAATGCTTTCCAATCATTCCCTGTATAATCTACTTCCCTCAAATCATAGTTAATGTTGTTCTCCCACCTCATTCTTGGTCTACCAACTGGGCGTTTTCCTTCTGGCTTTCCTACAAGAAGTTTCCATGCACGTCTTTCATTCCCCATACGCGCAACATGTCCTGCCCATCGCAGTCTACGAGACTTAACTGTTCTTATTATATCTGGCTTCCTATAAAGACCATGTAGTTCATTGTTATGTAGTCTTCTCCATTCACCTGTCTGTTCATCTCTCTTTGGCCCAAAAGATTTCCTAAGAACTTTATTCTCAAATACTCGCAATCGCCTTTCCTCCCTTAAAGTAAGAGTCCATGTTTCGCACCCATATAATATAACTGGTAGAATAATAGTTTTATATATTTTCAGCTTAACGTTTTTTGAAAGGAGTTGGGACATCAAAAGTCTCTGTAATGCATAATAGCACGCATTTCCAGAATTGAGCCTATGTTTAATTTCTTTGTGCATCTCATTCCTATTTGTAATTATTGTTCCTAGGTATTTGAATTCAGGCACTTCCTCAAAATTTCCCTCATTTGTCCTTAGCTGTCCATTTCCATTATATACTGAATTTCTACGTGTGACCATATATTTAGTTTTATTGATATTATTATTATTATTATTATTATTATTATTATTATTATTATTCTCATGGAATTAGAGATAGTAAAGTATGCTCTTTCTGCTTCACTTATATTTTAGTGGCTTTGGTAAATATACTGCTTTGGAAATCATTAAAAATGAATACTACAATGAACGAAACAATTTATTGCATTCATTCCCAAGTAGGCTGCGGTATCCACAATTTTATAGAACACTTGGATCAATCATACTCTTTCTCATATACCAAGGTATGTCGATTCCAAATTTCATTACGTTATGACATTAGGCCTACGCGCAATTTTATAAGTGAAAATCTAGAAACCGATAACTAGCTAATATCTCTGTGTTTAATGTAACTAAATCTATGGCTTATGAAAGTGGTAGATTCAATGTATAGTCCTCGACTGGTCCCTGCCTTAAGTCAACTTAATCCAATTCATATATCCGATATCCATTTCCCTAATAAGTTACTCATTCAATTACAAACCGATAATTATAGTAATTACTATTGTCTCCCCATTTAAGGCCAAACTACATGAGTTTCCTAACAGAATTATCTTAAAATAAATAATTCAAGGAGGAATAAAATTTTATAAATACGCTAAAAGTCCACGAATTTCTACTGTAAAGTATTTCTACTGTCACCCACTCGATCTATAAAGGGCGTCCGCAACTTTTAGGGTCAAAATTATACAGAAGATAGAGGACTCTATTTTGACATAAGGGACCAGTGCAGTGGTCGGAAATGAATATTTTGGATGATCTTTGCAAGCTGCTTCTTTTTACACTCATCACCAACTTAGAGCTCAGAGCAGTTGTTGATAGCGGCGACCACCTGTCTCAATACATGCATTATAACGACGTATGGCATTTTGTCGACCCTCTTAAAAATCCCTTGTATCTGTTGCATAATAACAGCGGCAGCTAGGACTCTAACTAGCAGTACCTCGTCAGTTTCCATTGGAGTTTCATTCGCCAACGTCTTCATGTGCCCCCATAAGAAAAACTAATACCAAATGAAAATGCCAGGCCTGTTATGACAATTAAAACAGCTTACTGAAACGTTTCTCAGATACTTTCAAGATGGCGTGGCATCCAAAATATTGATTCCCGACCACTGTTCTCATATGTCAAAATGCTCTAAATAGAGTCATATATCGCCTGTATAATGTTGACCCTAAAGGTTGGGGACACTCTGTATAACCTGCCCAACTCATTTCCTAATCTTAAGTTGCTTGACAATGTTAGGACTATGTAACTCCACCTTTCTTCGATTTACATGACTTGCTCATGCAATTGTATAAACGTAACTACATTTTGTATTTAGGATTTGCGTGAATTGTTATTTATAGTGAAAAAACAATCCTCCAAAGTATAAGAAATATCCTTAACTCGTGTCTGGTCAGAGATCTATGAATGACAAGGGCGCCGGTCGACACACCTGACGCACCATCACAGGGGCAGATGAACGGAATGGATGTGGAGAGTATGGAGAAAGTGGTGGAATTAAATTGTGGCAGGAGAAAACAGGAGAAACCAAGAAAAAATATGCTTAAGATACGCTTCGTCCACCACAAAACCAAGTGGAGTGTCCGAGATTCGATCTCGGAACCCCAGCGATAAAAGGCAAGCGTATAATTGCTAACGCCACGGAGCCGCGTAGTCCTTCGAAGTATGATCGAATTATTGTTTCAACCCCAGGGCCACGGTGCCATCAGAAGGTTAGGATCAGGTTAAAAATCCTGACCCCACGGTGTCTCGAACCCTCGACCTTCAGGTTTGTAGCATATTTCCTTACCATTACGTTACAGCGTGTCGTTTTACATGCATGTTATTTACTGATTTACATGGGACCTCTCTAAATAAAATAAACAGAAAGCTGCAGACTTATACTGCATAACATTAACTAACTCACTGGCACTATCGAACCCGTAGGTTCATGGCCGCGCGGACATATTCTCTCCATACACCCCTATCCTGAGCCAATATTTTCCAATCATCCTGTGTATAATCTATTTCCCACAAATCATAGTTAATGTTATTCTCCCATCTCATTATTGGGCTACCAACTGGACGTTTTCACTCTGGTTTTCCTACAGGAAGCTTCCATACATTTCTTTCACTCCCCATGTCCTGCCCATAGCAGTCTACGAGACATAACTGTTCCCATTATATCTGGCTTCCTATAAAGACCATGCAATTCACTGTTATGCAGTCTTCTCCATTCCCCTGTCTTTTTATATCTCTTTGGTCCAAAAAAAATTCCTAAGTACTTTATTCTCAAATACCCGTAATCTGCTTTCCTCCCTTAAAGTAAGAGTCCATGTTTCGCATCCATATAATATAACTTGTAGAATAATAGTTTTATATATTTTCAGCTTAACGTTTTATACTGCATAATATTTCTGGATTAAATTCAGGTACCTCCGCAATACATTATATTATGCTGAAACTCCGTCGTTCAAATTATATACCTGAATATAAGTGAAAACAGAGCCATTTTTGTTTCCCTAAATCTCTTCTTTCACAACTTGGAGTGCTTCATTAGAATCTACAAGTGAATTTATATGAATATTATAGGAGAGCTGGAGCTTGGCAGTAAAAATATATTATCTCTGTTTTGCTGGAGGTCCTACTTATCTTCTGTGCCATTGTTCTCGTTTTTATGGACACTGTTCGCCCCCGTTATTCTCTAAATGATCTTCATTAAGAAATTAATTGCACTGCACACTAGTGGAAAGTCTAGCGAACTGAAACAATCTCATGCTAGAATACTTGTTCCATTGTCATCAGTTGATTTATGAATGGTAACATAACAGCATGCTCCATTTTCTGAGTAATTAGCAAAGGCTCGATATTTACTATATATACTGCAAAAATCGATAGCTTCCTGTTGGTGCAGATTGACACTTTGGATTAAAAAGAAAGAAAAAAGTTATTTCATGTCCTACGCATAATAGGGATATAATTTTGACAGCAGGAAAAAATTACATTATATGTAATAATGAGCGTTTCAGATGAAGCCTTATTTTTTAATGTCAGCAGATAGCGCATACGGGAGATAATATAAAAAGCATTTGAAGCATTGATTATACCACAAAAAAAAACACTCTTTGCACTTTCTTAAACGAATTATTTTCCAGGATATGACGTTGCAGAAAAATATAATTGACTTATTTACATCATAGGATATCAAAAATTAATTAATATCTATAATGTTGATTATACATTTCTCCACTAGGGTGCATTTTTACAATATTGCGATCATTTGGCAATAAATAATATTATCTGGTTGCAGTGAGGAACAAAAGAAGCAAACGAAGCGTACCAATCGTTTCTCATTTGTTTTCAAACATCGCCGTTTACATTAAATATATAAATATTTTAAAATAACCATAGTTAAATAATGATTTGTGAGTAAACAGCTTAATTTTATTCGTTAAATAGCCCTAACAAATGTCACTCTTGATTTCCAAATTCTCTAGATAAATTCACTCCTCACTTCGTGAGTCGTGAATTTATCGATAATTTGGAAATCACTCGTGGCATTACTTATGATAAAGATTCCTATTTAAAACATTATATACTCTATTTTCTCTACTAGCGCTAGACGTTTGTAATGGGAGTTTCATATGCCAGTAACAAGGTAACTGATATCACCATATGTAGCTTATTTATATAACTAGAATCCATATGAAAATCTTGCATTACTAAACTCGATATACAAGTCCAACCTGACATGTAAAAAAAGATGGGCTGAAAGCTTTTAATGACTATAGCACCTTTTAGGACTGCAACCTGTAGGCCTACGGCTTGTGATGTTTATATTGACGAATAAAAATATTTCGACATTCAAAAAGCATATTTTGAACAGAGAGATAAAAAATTATAAATCACAAGTACAGTATATGAATTTATCATAAGTAATGCCACGAGTGATTTCCAAATTATCGATAAATTCACGACTCACGAAGTGAGGAGTGAATTTATCTAGAGAATTTGGAAATCAAGAGTGGCATTTGTTAGGACTATTTAACGAATAAAATAAAGCTGTTTACTCACAAATCATTATTTAACTACAGTTATTTAAAAATATTTTTATATTTAAAGTAAACGGTGATGTTTGAAAACTAATGAGAAACGATAGGTAGCCTACGCTTCTACTGCTTCTTTTGTTTATCACTGCAACCAGATCATACTATTTATTGCCAAAGGAACGCAATATTGTAAGAATGCTCTCTAGTGGAGAAAAATGAAACACATCAATCTGTATATTAATTCATTTTGATGTCGTATACATTTAAGAAAGTGCAAACAGTGGTTTCTTTTTTGGTGGTATAATCAATTGCTACAAATGTTGACATGTAAGCACTATTATATACAATCTGGTAGCCGTATTTGTTATAGGCTCAGTCACTGCAAAATAACGGTCAGACCTGTTCAGAATATTAAAAAGGAGGAGCTTTGCTTAATATATGATAATCCTAACGTTGATAATTATTTCGTGAAACACGTCTCTGATTGGTTGTAATACAGAAATCATTGAAACGTGATTGGTCATTGACTCCCATTGGGGCATGAGTTAAATAGTCATAAGTAATGCCACGAGTGATTTCCATATTATCGATAAATGCACGACTCACGAAGTGAGAGAGTTTGGAAATCAAGAGTGGCATTTGTTAGGACTATTTAACGAATAAAATTAAGCTGTTTACTCGCAAATCATTATTTAACTATAGTTATTTTAAAATATTTATATATTTAATGTAAACGGCGATGTTTGAAAACAAATGAGAAACGATTGGTACGCTTCATTTGCTTCCTTTGTTAATCTCTGCAACCAGATCAAATATTATTTATTGCCGAATGATCGCAATGTTGTAAGAATGCACCCTAGTGGAGAAATTTATAACAAATGTTATAGTTTTCTGATGTCCTATGATATAAATATGTCAATTACATTTTTCTGCAACGTCATTTCCTGGAAAATAATTCGTTTACGAAAGTGTAAAGTGTGTTTTCTTTTTTTGTGTGATATAATCAGTTGTTACAAATGTTTTATATTATCTATCGCATGCGCTTTCTGCTGACATTCATGCACTATATATACAATCTGGTAGCCGTATTTCTTGGAGGGTCAATCACAGAAAAATAATGCTATGACCTATTCAGAATTTTAAAAAGGAGATGCTTTCTTTATTATGATAAACTTTAGTTGGTAAATTTGAGGTGAAACACGACTGTGATTGGTTGTAAATAAAAAAATCATTGAAATGTGATTGGTCATTGACTCCCATTTGGAGCATGTGTTAAATAGTCCTTAAAAATGTAGCATCGGGTCAATTTATTTTGTAATTGATGATATCTATAATAATGGGGTGAGTATATTACTCTTCCATTCTGCTGTTTTCGACGAATTTACATGCTCCCATAGTTAGATATTATGATAATTTGTAACACAATTTGACATTTACATTCGCGTTATATGATATTTTTAGAACAGTGTGTTGATTGGTAATGGAACAGAATTTTATACGTGTAGTTCAATAAAATTTAAATTTTCTGGTAACTCAAGCTGAATTGTGTAAATAAGCTTAACTCTAAAAAATGTTCTCGTTGAAGTTCATTACATATGTTTAGCGCAATTTTGTTTCAACATTCGTCAAATTCACATTGAATTATTTTAGATGTCTGTGATGTGATAGAGTTGAATTTCAATTGAAAGCGAATGAAATAATGATAAAAATAAAGTCATGGGAATTATTATTAGGTCAACTAGCTTCATGAAAATAATCATTATTGCTTTCATTGTTACAGTTTGTAGTTTATTGGAAAATTAACAGAGTACATTTTTAATTCGCTATTAACAGTAAGTGACACGTGCTCGTATTTGTCATTAATAAGGCTAGGATCTTTATGTACTGAAAGGTAAGATTTGCAACATAGTATAATGAGAAGTTAGACTTACGACTGTCTTTCGTTTTGTTTCACGTATAAACAGTTGAATACTATAATGATAAGTAAGACTTTTGACTGTCTTTATTTTGTTTCTCACACAAACAGTTGAATAGTATATACTAGCTGCACTGCAATCCTATCTCTTATCACATAAAAATCCTAGGCCTAGATATTACAACAATTAATTAATTAATTAAGTTTTCTTTAATTGACAAAGTAATTCCTTCAAGCTATTCTTCTATGACAACTATTTTTCTTCCATTGGTAGTGCCAGACATTTTATGACGTAACCTATTTTTAAATTCTTCCAGAGAAGCGTTGTTATGTACAAAGGCCGTGTCCAAAAAAAATGCCGTTTTTAACAGCAAAGCACTAAAATTCAACTCAAAACTTTAGCTCGGAATTTAAATGTACGTAACGATTGCTCAGAGGCCTGCTCTTTTGGCTTGAAGACCTTTTATGTGCCGTAAATATACGATAAGGTACCACGTATTCATTTTATTCAATTTTATGTCTTGAAAATGTTCATTGACGACGGATGTGTTTGAACGGTCTATGAACTTTGATACCAAAGGAGTGCTTGAATAACACAAGCATTAAGAAAGACGTTGTTACAGAGAATAAAATCCAACACTTCGTTGAGTTATTTCAAAATAATATTCACAAGATGTAAGGAAACAATTACCGATACATAGGTTTTTTTTTACTATCTTCGCACATATTCCACCGGCTCTAAGAATGTGGACCGTTCATACCTTTGATGTCTAATTCCCTAAAATCCATCCAAATATTACTCTATCACCTACGCCTTGATCTTCATAGTGGATTTTTCCCAAAGGGTATCATGTTAAGTATCTTGAAAGCATTTTTATTCTCATCCATTTGATCTACATATTCGAGCTATTTTCGAATGCTCTCCGCATGATTTCTTCCCTTTAATCTTACGAACTCTTAGAAAACCTCAGACAAGTTTATCCATTTAAAAATTATAATTCATATTCTTTTAAAATCCCAAGAAGTTAAAGAATATTGATCTGAACAGTACATGAATTTCTTGCTTTAAGTGGGTATTTAATTTTTCCACATATTTGTCAAACATTGAAAATTCTAAAAATATTCGTCTTTTGTATTTTTATGTATTAATTGAGTTTCTCTCTTAAGCTAATACTAATAGGTCTATTTTGTTCTCTTTCTGTTGCAGGTAATGTTTGATTTCCAGAATAATATCGTAAGTAGAATTTGCACAATTGTTTTTTTTTTCTTCAGAAAAAAAGAGGGTTATAGTAGTATTGAAAACAAAATGTACATTTTATACATTTGTGCAGTTAAGTTTGATTTGTGACATTAGTATTAAGACTTATTTGATGTATCAGTGTTTACGTATTTCTTAAATCATTTTTGATTAGTTGTCGTGTCATGTAGGCATTGTTTAGACATGGGTCAGACATTGAAACATTTCACGTTACTTCCACTCCATTTCGTAAACCCCTGACCAATACGTCTTGCTGACTACCACATAAATCAGTGCTCCAATATCGCCAAATACAACTTTAACAAAGCTTCACGAAATCCCTCTTGAAAGCTTTCTCTCAATAACTTTGAGAACAGTTACTTATAACTCATGCTTGTACGTCCCACAGTTCCAGCCTGTCAATTTTATCCCACGAGTTTACAGGGACCTGGATATTTTGCAATTTTAAAACAAAGACGAATAATTCTTTTAAATATCACTACGTAATAGTATTACCTGTATCTATATACCCCGTACTTCCCCTTGCCGATACTAGGGGCCTCTCTGTTGGGAGTTTTAATCAAGTTAATTTTGTTACACTTATTACCCATAGATGATAATGAATGATATGGGGTTGGCATATCGCCTCAGTGAGACATCTAGTGGGTAATAAAGTATAAAAACTTGGATGGGTAATGTCGATAAATTTTGCAGAGAGAACTCTTTATTCAGGCTTTTGCTTCTTTTAGGTGTACGTGCCTAAATATCTTCAGAATTGGGATCCTTGTTTTAAAATCACTCCCGGAAGACACGTCTCTCTGATTTTCTTCACTCTAAGAATACCTCGACTCTGGTCGGATTTGAACCCGCATTCCTCAAAACCAGGGGCAAGGAACATAACCACTAACTCACCGCGGCCATGTTTGCCAAAAAATAGTATAAAAAAACAGAGCCTTGAATATTCAGAATTTTTTATTATTCAATGCCACCATGTTGTCATTTCGAGATTCTTGTATTCTCTCCTGGCATTACGTTATTGTAACACACTTTTGAGGTTGGGGCGCGTAGAAGGCGGAGTTACGCTGCCCCTATGGTATATGATACGTGATGTTGATGGCAATGATGGGCCAGGAGAGACCTTAACGCTAAACTTAATGAATACGTTAATGATGACCAGATGATGTTCGGAGACCGATTGGGCCTTAACGTTTCCTGACATTTGACTTACAGGTGAGGAAGATCCCCGATGAAAACATCACCCAGGAAACTTATCCCGACCGGGGAATCGAACCCAGACCCGCTGCGTGACAAGGCAGTGTTTGATTAAAATTCCCGCCAGTATTAAAATGGTCATATATTCGATGTCGCTGGAAACCTGTCTCTATCTGGCAACATTAGATTCAACTGGCAGCAACAGTGCACCGATGCGACGAACATGACTTGCGGGAATTCACAAGCTGGCTGACATTGTCTCCCTCCCGCCCCGCCATCTAAAACCCAGAACACTGTCTAGTCTATGATATGTCATTGCAGTCAACAATGCCAGTGAACTTGAAAAAATGGATGAAGGATCAAACCCAACATGAATTCACGCCGAAACGACATACAATCAAACACGTATATCAGTGGATAAAAAATGTCGTGGTCTAGAGTTAGAGAAAACATTATTATTAAATCTTTCAAGAAGTGCGGGTAAGTAACGCTCTCGATGGCAGTGAAGTCCATCTTATATATGAAGAGGACAACGATGACGACGAAGAGGAAGAATATGAAGAAGAAATAAGAAAGAAGTTCAGATGACAATTTCAGATTTTTAAAATCAGAACCGTTTTTATAAACTGAGATTTTTCTTTTAGTCTGGCTTTGCAATCTAGTATAAAAATGGTAATTTTGTTTAATTGCTTAAAAATTAAGGTGCGTCTTATAGTTCGTAAAATACGGTATTCAGAAATTAATTTACTGTTTTCAGACAGAGAAGTTGACAATTGACGTTAAAATATTATTTGCCTTCGTTACTTCTTACGTAAAAGCAAACGTACATATTCCTCTCAATGAAAGTACATTTAGGATATTTCTTTATTGTGGTTTGAGGTAAATGTTTGAATGTCTGAAGTGCTTTTCCTGATACCATTTGGTCCTTACCCTGCCTCCTCCTCCTCCGTTGGTCTCTTGTTTGATCTGGGAATTAAATTACTAGCTTCCCAATTCCACTCTTCTCCTTAGTACCAAGTTTATGTTAGTTTTAAGTGGAAGAAAGTTTCTCTTAGCTCGATACGGACGCAAGGTTGGATCTATTGCACAGCGGACAGTTTCCATTCTACCAGTTCTCAGGAGACATGGTCCGAATGCCCTCGGTGATACACATCTCAAGCGAAATGATTCTTTCCTGCATGGGCAGATTTGTAACGTAGATTTGGCTACAAATCCAGAGCTCTTCTCCACAAACCAATTTCAAGAAGTCCCAGAGAAAATACTTGCAGGAAACCTGAGTGTAAGTGAAGTTAAATATTTACAGCAGTACCTTTTTCCCTTCATCCAATTCCTATGGCCTTTTCTACGGTTTTGTTTTAAAGAACAATTCTCAATTCTTCCATTTCTTCAAAGAAAGTGAAAGACCTATTTCTGTTAGTGGTAAACAACATTATTCTAATTTGCTGAAAATCTCTAATTGCAAATTTATTCTAATTTATTTATTCTAATATTCGGACATTGTAAAATAATGTTATTTTCCAGTTTGTTTCTGGCTTCCCAGTCTCTATAACTTTTTCAGTCTTTCATTACAGGTAAACGCAAAGAGAATGTTATGACAATCTTACTTTATTTGCCAAAACAAAGCAGCTTCAATTTTTTTTAGTTTTTTTTACTAACCATAATTTTTAGGTATGTTGGCATTGAATAACAATAATAATAATAATAATAATAATAATAATAATAATAAAATATAATTGTATTGTAAGCCCTTGTTGTCTCAACGAGACTCAGGCGCTCTCCCCCTATAGGGGAGAAATTCAATCGTATGCAATTAAACTTGTTTTCGAATAGATGTCATTGAGTGGCTCGGGGTCAGAGGTTTGCCTTATAGTGACATCTAGGAAATCAATGTAGTACTAGGATGTGAAAATTCGGTAAATTGTGCTTAGAGGCCTTTTTATTCAGGCTTAAGGATCTTTTTACGAGCCACGAAATCTTTAGACTCGAGACCTACGGCTTAAAGTCCCTCCAGGAGGACCTGCTCCTTGGATTTTTCCATCCTATAAAAATCCATCAACCCCGGCCGAGTTTGAACCCGTAACCCTCGGTACCAGAGGCAAGGACGATAATAATAATACTACTACTACTACTACTACTACTACTACTACTACTACTACTACTAATAATAATAATAATAATAATAATAATAATACTAATAATATAATAGTAATAGTTAATAATAATAATAATAATAATATCCATCCATGGTAATTCTGCCCGAAGGCAGGTTCTTCACTGCAATCATAGCATTTTCATGCCTTGCTTGCAGCTTTACTAGGGAATTGTGTAGGTGTGGTAGCTTCCGTTGCTTTCCACACCGGTGAAGGATGATGATGATAATGATAAGGATGAAAATGAAAACGATGGTGGCCATATGATTTCGGGGACCGTTTGGGCCTTAAAGTTTTCCCGACATTTGTCTTATAGGTGAGGAAAAAACCCGATAAAAACCTCACCCAGAAAACTGCCCCGATCGGGGATCGAACCCGGGCCCGCTGCGTGACAAGGCAGTACGCTACCTCGAGACCACAGCGGTGGACAATTATAATATAATAATTTTAAATACTTAGGTGCTATTTTAGATAAAAATGAGAATTTAACCATAGAAATTCAATGAAGAATAACTGATGGTAGGAGAACCATTGGTATGTTGAACTCAGTGCTTTGGAATAGAAATATAATATACAGACCGAGAAAAACTATATTTGAAGTTCTGTTACAAAACATTTTATTATATGGGCCCGAAACCTGGATAGTAAGTAGAAAACATTCCATCAAGCTGTTAGCAGAAGAAATTGATTTTTGGAGGCTATCGGCAAGAATTTCGAGAAGGAATGAAGTCAGAATCAGCACAATAACGGAAATTGTGCAAGTTGAAAAACATATTAGAAAAAGTAGAAGAAAAACTTTTGAAATGGCATGAACACCTCATAAGAATGGAAGAAGATAGGATACCAAAGAAGATCTTTGATTGGAAAACTAGTGGAGGAAGTGGAAGAGAACGATGGAGAGATGGAGTGAGGAGAAGTATGGAAGCTAGAGATTTGTGGGAAAAAATACTTTAAACCGGAACCTCTGGGTGACAAGTCAATACGGGTTGAAAGGGGAACACTGTATTGTGGAATATTCCTAATAAAAATAATAGTATCCATCAAGGTTTCCTGTAATTGACTTCAGTATATTTCTAAAGTATTTTGTGTGAGTGTGTTGTCAGGTTTAAATAATGCATAGTAATTAGAAGAGATTGCTATTGGAATCAATTTGTTCTTACACACTTAAGGAGAAATTTATACCTTGGCGTGTAACACGTTGCTATTGATTTGAATCAGTGCAGAAACCTCAGACGGAGAGAACTGAAGTTCTGCAGCCATTAGTAGAGATTCCCGTGATTACATTATCAGCCAGGAATAACACATCTGCAGCTGATGCGAAAACCAGATTATTTGCAAGCCCAAGCTAACCTCAGTATTATTAGAGAATTTCGAACGAATGAATCGATTGAGGCTGTTCTCATGAGATCATTTTAAAAAGGGGGGGGGGGAAAGACATATCTTTATCGATCATGCATATTACCCATCCAAGTGTTTTGTGCAGGCGGAAAATATGTTAACTAGCAAACTGTCTTTCTCTTTCTCTTCCTTACTATGTTGCCACTTCCTGTCCTTTGTATTATGTTGTTTCATTGGCAGGTAGAGAGCTGACAAATACTATGTATTTTAATGATCCGTCGTTCTGCGCGGTCAGTGGCTGAATGACTAACTTGACAACCCTGTTACTTTTAGGGTTATATCTAGGAATGAGCTGTCCCTTCCCTGCCCTTCTCATTACATGTTGCCACTTGTGATTTATTGTGAAGCAGGTAACAGAGAGACGACAAATACTGTGATTTTAAATGATCCGACCGCTTGAGCGTTCAGTGCTTAAATGGCTAATTTGACAACCATGTTAAGATCTTTCACACGTGTTCAGAGATTCTCCCCCACATTTGAAGTTGAAAAATTTCAATACGTGATCGGATGTACAGTTTCCTCCTACATCCCTTCCACAGATTCAGTAGATCGGCGACACTAGCGCTAAAACTCTTCCCCTCCGCCCGTGAAGAGTTAACTTGGATGTGTAATAGTATATACCGAAGATGAGAAAATTATATATATATATGCGTACACTCATACATAAGTACATCCATACATACATACATACATACATACATATATATATATATATATATATTATATATGCACATACGTACACGCGCAATAATATTAATAATATAATAATAATAATAATAATAATGTTTTATTTATTCTGGCAGAGTTACGGCCATAGGTCTTCTCTTCCACTTAAACAGTACACATACAATTAAATATTTGTCAAATATAGATATACACCATGTTAACTATACTGTAAATAATTAAATATACATTAAATATTGCAATGTAAATTCCATGCAGAAACAACATACATACATACATGGCGTTCTGCCCTAGAGCAGGTCTTTCACTGCAAACTCATCATTCTCCACTCTTTCCTTAACTCAGCCTTCCTTTTTTGTATCCGCATACAAACCATTTATTTTAATGTTGCTTATCATCTATCTCTAACCTTCTTTTCGTTGACCATTCTTTCTACGGCATCCGCCAGCAGTCAGTTTGTTCTCTGTCAGTGGCCAGTGCAATTTTTTTCTCTTCTTCATGAGTTCTAGCATTGTTCTTTCTTCATCCACTCTGTCTAGCAGATCTTTATTTTTTATTTTGTCTGTACATTTATACGCACCAACCTTCTCCATATCCACATCTCTTTCCTTCGTAATGTCAAAGCGTCTGCACCATACAATATTGCATTCCACACTAACCTCTTTCGTAATTCATTTGCCAAAGGTCCGCAGAAAATGCTTCTCTTCTTGTTAAAAACTTATTTTGCCATTGCTAGCTATCCTCTGCTTTACCTCTTGACAACAGTTTACTATATATATATATATATATATATATATATATATAGTGAGAAGAGGTATAACTGTCGTCCTTTTCGCCGTAATCGGGCTACTGGAGGTAAACGTCCATACAGTATAGGGTAAAATCTTGATATTTTTCTCAGAAAAAATATTAGGACATTAGATGAGTAATAGCGATACTATTGTAAATATGTGATCCTAGTGGTGAGTATTGTAATCTTTTAGTATACTGTTGAGTGGTCGTTGTTGTATAAATTTGTAATATTGTAAGTCTCGAAATAGTAATATTTTGTAAATACGTTCACCGTTTCTCACATTTAGTAAGTAACACCGCCCTAAAAAGATATTCAACAGAATTTGTTTAGAAGGTGGAATTGGGGAGTACTCGAACATCCACCAAATTCACCAGTCATCATGAGCTCTTGTGACTGTAACTTATTCACAAACATCATAGAATCTCTACGCGGAATTCGATTTAAATTAAGACTTGATATCCAAAAATATCTAGATCGATCAGATGAAATATATATTCATAAACGGTGCTGCAGATAAAGTGCACCATGTTCTATGGATTTAGCAGCATATAGTTGATTTGACAACAGACTAAAATTAAGTTCATAATGTCAACAGTAATATTATGTTTTATGTTATAGCAGTGTTGATATTACTTATCGAATGCCTTAGTAATTATATTTCTATGTTATTTGCGATATAGGTTACTGCTTGTATCGTTAGTAAAAATACGAAAACAATTACATCGGTAGATGTACCTATCAATGAGTCAATGTTAGCCTTAAAAATCGTGTTATTTATGCCACATTCGTTAAGTAAAATAATAAAATTTACTGATAACACTCAGCAACAAAAAATAAACTTTTTTGTTGTCTCAGAAAGAAAAATATGTGATTACGATAGCATGTTTTCTCCTAAATTCAAATATGATATCAGTTTTTCTCCATCATGCAAGGTTTCCGAGAGACAGGCATTTATAATTTCAAACACTTTAATATTTCCTACATTCGTAACTACACAAAATTCGAACATTCGGACTCACCTAGAAAGTAAGAAATGACGATTGGGTGATGCAGAAATTCCGAATACATATTTGAAAAAAAACGATAAAAAAAACTGCATTATTATTACAACTATCGGCAGTCATGAGACAAACATCATGTTGACCAGTGCAATCTGGTCCGATCCTTTGGCAATAAATAATATTATGATCTGGTTGCAGTGATGAACAAAGGAAGGAAATGAAGCGTACCAATCGTTTCTCATTTGTTTTCAAACATCGCCGTTTACATTAAATATGTAAATATTTTTAAAATACCTATATTTAAATAATGATTTGTGAGTAAACAGCTTAATTTTATTCGTTAAGTAGTCCTAACAAATGTCACTCTTGATTTCCAAATTCTCTACATGAATTCACTCCTCATTTCGTGAGTCGTGAATTTATCGATAATTTGGAAATCACTCGTGGCATTACTTATGATAATTTTATAATTAATATTGAGAATTAAAATCATTGTAAAAAGTAGACTCTATAATAGGCATAGGTTAAATAGACGCGATATAACTTTAGTCTTTAAAAGTATTATTTATTGTAGTTCAGTTTATATTTTGTATTTTCCTTCTAAATTTCACTAGAAAATTATTAATTCTTTTATTTGGCTTAAATTCTCCCTTCGAGATACTTTTACGTGTTCTAGACGACCCGAGTTTTATGACTGACGTGACCTATCGATAAAAATGTTTAAATTGTTGATCATGCATAGGCCTATACTTTTATACCACGGAAATACATCGATGGCTTCCCCGGATGAGGGATCAGCTCATTGTCGGGATCACCTCCGGGACAACACAAACGTTTAAGGAAGATAAACCATTTAGTCATTCATTCTTACTAAAGAAGGTGAATATGTTAGGATTTTTATGATGGCCAAATAGTGTTTGAAGACTATTTTGGGCATTAAAGTTTCCCGAATTTTCTTTTACAAGTAAGGAAAACCCCCAAGAAAATTTCATCCAAGAAATTTGTCTCCCTCCTTACGAGGCAACGTTATCCTGAACCTCAGTGGTCGACTAGAAAGTTATTATTATTATCATATTTTCATCATTATTATTACAGCATTATTATTATTATTATTATTACAGTACTATTGCTATTATTATTATTATTATTATTATTATTATTATTATTATTATAAACGCAAACGTACTTTCAATGAATCAGTATTTATTTTATTTACATTTTTTCATGAGCATAAGTTGGGAATATGTTCGTATTGTAACTAGTTTTAATGATGGTGATGTTATTCTAGTCATAATTAATATATTATTAGCATAATATTTAATTAATATATTTTTGTACATTTTGCTGCAATCGCCATTGGTACTCCGTTTCTACGAATTTTATGTCCACCGCTATAATATATAATAGAATTTATTGTTTGGCACCAAATACCTTTCCATCAGTGTTACTAAAACCATAATATAGCCTACGTTTTGTTATGTTTCATAATAAATTATTACTATTGTTTTTTATTATTGTGAAACAAGTGAATATAAGTTTTTTTTATTTATTGTCAGAGTAAGTGATATGTGACTAAACAATTTCTTAATTTTAAAAGAAAATATATTCCTAAAAATTTCGAGTATTTGATAATAACGTTCTTAGGAAAATGTTTGGACCAAAAAGAGAAGAACAGAATGTGAATGGAGAAGAAATCATAACAGTTAGCTCTATAACCGTTATAGGAAACCATATATAATAAGAACAGTTAAGTTGTAGATTGCTATGGGGAGGACACGTGGCACGAATGAGAAATGAAAAAGCGGAATGGAAGCTTCTCATAGGAAAACCAGAGGGAAAGCAACCAGTTAGTATACCAAAAATGAGGAGGGGAAAATAACAACCATGATTTTAGGGAAGTAGATTGTACAGGGAATGATTGGAAAACATTAGCTCGGGATAGAGGTCTGAGGAGAACTTATGTCCGCGCGGCCAGTGCCAGTCAGTTTAGTTAAAATATTCTTAAAAAACTTAATACCTTATTAAAACAATGTAGATGGGATTAGTGTACATTATCAGAGGTGATTTTATTTTTCATCTCGTTTCTTGCTCTTAAAACTATGCTGGATCTAAATGCATTTTATTGTATTTTAAGAAAATGCTTTTTGGTCTGCAATGGCTTCAGTTTGGGGCTCCTCTTTGCGGCCACAGAAGATAATTAGTGCGGTATGTGTTAGGCAGTATCAGAATTACCAAGGCCTGCAGGGATTTCGCTAATCATGAGCTCTTTGGCTTATTAATTCGAAGCACGGTCTGAAAATCACATTCATGGTAGATGGAACCACCGCAAAACTCGGGGGCTTTGGAAAGAAAAAAAAAGCTCCTCTGAGCGAAGTAACATACATATAAAATCGAAAATAAAGTAAAATGATATTATGGAAATTAAGACTTAATTTATATCATTTACTTGCTTCAATTTTTAACGTCCAAAAAATTGCATTATTAATCAGAAAATATTCAATAAACACATTTGGAATGCTCTGCGTACAGTGTTTATTCTATCTGCTGTGTGTTAAAAGGACCAGTGACATGTTTACAGTTTGTAATTGAATTCATGAACATCAAATAAAGTTGTGACGTGATCCACTTAGCCTGATGAGTGGCTGTAGAACTACTGAGAAGTAGTGAAATCCAGTTAAGATAACTTAAAGTACGGTTGAGAGATTATGTCACTTTAACACATTACTTTATTTACTGTAACTTGCTAGCCGGTGATGCCAACCACTTAAATCGGTCTTGGCTCTTTGCAGTTGCGTACATATTTTTTTTATGTATTTATTATTCCACAATTTTAAAGTCATTTAAATCCAGCATTATTACTATTATTATTATTATTATTATTATTATTATTATTATTATTATTATTATTGTGGAAAGCAACGGGAAGCTACCACACCTACAATTTTTCTAGTATAGCTGCAAAGCATAGCATGAAAATGCTATGATTGCAGTGAAAAGACCTGCCCTCGGGCAGAATTACTATGGATGGATGGATTATTATTATTGTTGTTATTGTTATTATTGTTACTGTTATTACTGTTATTGTTGTTATTGTTTTATTATTGTTACTTATTTGTTATTATTAGTATTATTATCATTATTATTATCATTATTCTTATCATTATTATTATTATTATACTATTCTTCTTATATTATTATTATTATTGGTTATTCTTTCTTATTATTATTCTTATTATATTATTATTATAAAGATAGATCATCGGTTGATTAATATTTTTGACATCATCCGTTTCCTAAGAGCCGATTTTGGTCGGGCCCATCCAATCTCCTGGTTTTAGATGTTTCTCCGTCACGTATAAATATATTCCCTGACTACAGGAGGTTTTGGTATTTCCTCTGCCGCGTCTTCCCCCAGTTTTCCATTCCAAAACACATTTTGGTAGCTGATCATTATTATTATATTTATTAGTTTATTTATTTTACCTGATGGAGTTAAAAACCGTAAGGTCTTTCTCTTCCATTTCACCAGGGTTAAATTATATATATAAGTCGAGGTGCCTTAAGATGATATGTATATATAATAACAATTATGAATTATCTACAACTTGATTAATAATGCCTAATAAGCACAGATTATAAAAAAAGGATGATAAGGAAAGAGCAAACAAATTAAAATAATATTAAATTAATAATCCACAATTCGGTTAAATAATTAGCTTGGTAATGGAAGTGCAAACATAAAATAACAATAACGTTATAACTAGAACATGTGTATATTGTCTAAGGAAATATTTAGCGAGATTTTTTAAAACTGTTTCTTAGTCGGGCAGTCCGAGGTTACTGTAAAAAAGTTAAAAAAATAAAATATATACCTGAGATCTCAGTCATCCTTAACAAAGTAAAATTGCAGTTTGAACGACTTTCGGAATATGCACATGAAGGTTTCCCACGTGATGATCAGTTCAATGACAGGTCCACCTCCGAAACAACACGAACATTAATGACAAAATTACCATTACAGTCATATATCCATGCTAAACGAGGAATATGAAAGGATCATTATGATGGATAAATGGTGTTAAAAGACTATTTGGTGTTTTAATTTCTGCTAAACTTGTTTTAGGGCAATAGGTGAGGAAAAACAAAGAAAAAGCCACATCCAAGAAACTTGATCCGATCGGGGATCGAACCAGTGCCCGCTGCCTTCGTAGAAATGACAATACCCCCCAGACCATAGCGGTAGAATGAACGATGACTACTGCAGTAAAAGTATTGCCGTAAACTATTAAAAAGCAAAAGTACAATACAAAAAATTAACGACCCTAAGAAGAAATATTATATAATTTAGCTGTTGCGGTTGTGATCAGTCGTACGCCGAGCTTCCACAAGTATCCACTTTTTGGCATAATTCTGATAATCTGTAAATAATCTAATATATAAAAATGTTTGTTTGTTTGTTTGTTCGTACTATATGCGCGGCCATACCGTTGATCCGATTGTGATGGGGCTTTTTGCAAAATGTTTAGGAGATTCCCGGGATGAACATTGGCTATAAGATAGTTGTGATACTCAACTCCTACACCCTTAAAAATCGCCCTTTGAAGTGGAAAACGTGAAAAAAGTAGCTCTTTGGACGCTTAAATAGATTACGCTGCTTAAACCATAACACAAATACACAAAATTAATGTACACAGAATTGAATAGCTTAATACGCTCTACAACAAAATCCGCGACAGCATAACGTTTATCTCTTACGGATAATAACAATACAATTTTTGTATTTCATTGATGCCAAGAAGATCGAGACAAGCACGTAGATTTCTTGCAAGCATAGCAGCACATGACGGGTATTCTTTTACGGATAACTCACAATAACGAATTTTGTCCTTTAACTCATTTATACCAAGAAGATCGAGATAAGTAGTAGTAGTAGTAGTAGTAGTAGTAGTAGTAGTAGTAGTAGTAGTAGTAGTAGTAGTAGTAGTAGGACTTTATTAGACAAAAAGTAAGATATTTACAATATTATTTACAAATATGGGTCGCATGGGCAGTAAGCCGTACGTGCTGTTGACAGTCCGTTACAAAGTAGATTCTCGTGCAACATTGGTAATCAGCACGGGGAATCTTAAAATAATTACGATAAACATTTATAATTATTTTTCATTCTACTTATTCAACTAATCGTAAGTAGTGCGTTAATTTTTGTCTTTCAGCTTATTTATGCCAAGTAGATGGGGATGAGTAGATTCCCGGACAACGTCGGGTAAACAGCACGAGGTATCTAAAAATAATTACCATATAATTTTTTCCTCTTAATTAAACATAAAACACATTAATTTTCGTATTTCAGCTCATTTATGTCAAGAAGATCGGGGTAAGAAGATTCCCGGGCAACGCCGGGTAATCAACTAAACATAAAAGCACACTAATGTTCATTTATTAAGCGTAGCAGCGCACGCCGGGTATTAGCTAGTATCCAATAAAACTACAGTATACAAGAGCATACTGTATAATCATAATGTGCACTGTTATTCAGATTTACAATTTCATGATTTCTTAAAAGTGTTGAAGTGTTTCTCTGTAAAATTTTGATTTTTCAATTTGTGTCCCAGCGCCTCAATTTTAGTTTTTAGATCCTCGTTATGAGAAAAGTGAGTTTACCAAGGAAAGGGAAAGTTGCCTTTGATCTGAGAACCATAAACCCTGTCCCTCGTTAGTATAAGAGAGGAGAGTTTTGTCAAAGAAATGCGAAGAATATTAAGATAAGAAAGTAGAAGAACTTTCGGCTTATTCATTAACGCTAGTCGTAAATTATATTTTTTACTCTTCTCCATCGTAGTTTAACCTCTCGCCTTATAGATATTTTTACATGCCCCAAGTCGCATGGGCATTAACATCTTGCTAATTGTATAGAGTTGTAGACCTTATTATTCATCCTCTAAATAATTGATGGCGTGCTCTAGTACAAAATTGAATAGTAGAGAAGATAGTGTATCTCCTGGTTTTAATCCATTGTGAATTTTAAACGTAAGTGACAAATGGTTCCCTACACGCACCCTACTCTTTGTGCCATTTAGATGCATTTGAATAAGTGTAACTTTTTTAGGAATTTCGAACTCTAGCAGGATACTGTAGAATTTCTCCCTTTTAAATGAATAGTATGCCTTTTTGAAGTCTACATAGCCATTATGCTCTTATTTCTTTTCTAAAATCTGTCTTACACTAAATATCTATCTGTTGTAGACCAGTTTCTTCTAAATCCACTTTGATAATCTCATATAATGTCATACATATTTAGGTAACATACTCATCATTCTCTGCAGGCAAGTTCTTATTACCTCCCTTATTTAAAAAAATAATTATTAAAGTTTCCGAAGGAAAAACGTCCATTGTTGTACTGGTTTAAGTCACTATTCCTCTGAAGAGACTGGTTCGAAAATTGATTGTTCAGGAATTGATGTGAAGTAATTATACTATTTTTTTTCTTGTAATCTTTGGTGGTATCAATGTATCAAATTCAACCCGAAACCCAAGCTTTTGAGAATATGAAGTTAAATTCATATAATATATCTGTTGAATTTAGTAAGGTCCGTCGCGTGATTGATAAAATCTCTTATCTTCCATTTCACCGCCCGAGTGTTGATTTCCGGGGAGGTATAGGATTTTAATCCACAGCATTTGCGGGCGTGTACCCAACAATTTTGTTCTCTCTTCGGCTGTGATTCTGGCATATTTGCAAACACAGATCCAGGAGGGCCTGTTATTATGTGCTTCAGAGTTCCCGCTCCTTCTCTACATTCAACCGGACAAGAACATTAGGGGCATATTCTTATAAAAGGAGAAATAATAAACAAATTGTAAATAAAAATAGTCATCATCATCATCATCATCTTTCACGGATTAGGTCTTTGCCTCTTCCGATCTCACATCTGTTCAGCCCAGCGCTTTCTTGGTCTTCCACCGATCTTCGTCCTCCAGGATTATACATCAATGTCATCTTGTCATCTTTGGTATTCTATCCTCTGTCATTCTTTGCAGATGTTCTATCCAATTTTTTCGGTTTTCTTCTATTTGTTGAAGAAGTGGTTGTACTTTTAGTTCCTCTCTAATATTCTCTTTTTAATATGTTCTTCTCTTGTACAATCTTTCACAGCCGGTAGGAATCTCATTTCCGCTGCCTGAATTTTACTGTTTTTCTTTTTTCTTCAGGAACCAAGCCTCACTTCCATACATCGCCACTGATAGTGCCATCGTTAAGTCATATCTCAGCTGCGTATCCTTTCTTACTTTGTTCCTCAGTGTTCGTCTGATACTCACTGACAACATCGAACCCGTAGGTTCATGGCCGCGCGGACATAACCTCTCCATATATCCCTATCCTAGCTAATGCTTTCCAAATCATTCCCTGTATAATATACCTCCCTCAAATCATGGTTAATGTTATTCTCCCACTTCATTCTTTGTCTACCAACTGGGCGCTTTTCCTCTGGTTTTCCTACAAGAAGCTTCCATGCCCGTCTTTCATTACCCATTCGTGCCACATGCCCTGCCCATCGCAGTCTACGAGACTTAACTGTTATTATATTTGGCTTCCTATAAAGACCATGTAGTTCGTTGTTATGTAGTCTTCTCCATTCATCTGTCTGTTCATCTCTCTTTGGTCCAGAAATTTTCCTTTTCTCCCTTAAAGTAAGAGTCCGTGTTTCGCATTGATATAATATAACTAGTAGAATAATAGTTTTATTTGTTTTCAGTTTAACTTTCTTTTTAAAGGAGTTGGGACTTCATGAGTCGCTGTAATGCGTAATAGCACGCATTTCCAGAATTGAACCTCTGTTTAATTTCTTTGTGCATCTCATTCCTATTTGTGATTATTGTCCGTCTGATTGTTCCACAAATATGTTGAAATTTCTGTATTTTCTTATTTATTATACCTTGTCTTCTTCGTAAGTTATATCGCAGCCCAAATAGTGAAGGAGAAAATTTAGTGAATACTTAATGATTCATTTACAGATAATGCGGTAAACAACCTGTTCATTAACAAATTGCAAACATTATTTATGTTTTCACAGTAGTTAGCCATAAATTATGAATACAACAGCTAATTTAATTATCGTGCAACGGTGATTACGAAACGGCTCCAAACAAGAGAAACGATAATAATTAATCGACTGAAATGCGTTATTTGTAATTTCACAGAAATCTGTATGTAAAGCATTAATCGCCAATTTACAAATTAATTTTAATCAAAATTGTATTATAATTTTTATTCGCGTTGCTGCAAAATTATACATTTCTTTTACTGTTTAAACATTTACATATTTATTGAAACATAAGCTTATTATGAACAGGATTTGAACTAAACTCCAGGTCGCAATAGGCCTTGAAAGCCCTTTGGCATACCAACTAGCTGCTGGTTTCACACACACACATACACACACACATACACACACACACACACACACACACACACACACACACACACACACACACACATACACATACACACACACAGACACATGCGTTCATCACAGAGATGGATGTTCATCCAAGACACTTTTTTTTTAGTGATTATGAACTCAGAATCTAGCTTCACGTTCAATGGAATACAAATAACCAGAAGCAAAGTGATAAATAATGTAATGGAGGAGTTAAAAATACTTAGTCACAAATAACGGCCAATAAACATACATATTTTTTAAAAAAGGGCATATATCTTGTAACAGTGGACTTTTTTAAAAATATAATAATAATAATAATAATAATAATAATAATAATAATAATAATAATAATAATAATGTTTTACTTATTCTGGCAGAGTTATGGCCATAAGGCCTTCTCTTCCACTCAACCAGTACAAATACAAATAATATTTGACAAACATATATATATATATATATATATATATATAGGCTATACTATACTAATTATAAACAGTTACAGATATATTAAATGTAGCAATGTAAATTTCATGCACAAACAACATTTTATACGATATCTTCTTCTTCTTGCTTTAGGCTTATTTTCTAGTCTGTTCCGGCTCCAAATTGCTGCTCTTTCCATCTTTTCCTTCATCTTCCCAAACTTCTTCTTCCTCGTGGTGAATAGTTGTATGCTGCTTTTGGTATTCTATTCTCAGTCGTCCTTGCCAAATGTTCTTTCCAGTTTGTTCTGTTTTTTATACGATAATAACAATAATAATACTTACTATAATAATAATAATAATAATAATAATAATATAAATATGATAAATTAAATGAGAAATATCAATTAATATATTTACCATACACTGGGTAATGATGAAGTGGAGGTTAGAGCAAATATAAATTTAGATTTCTTTTAAAGATGCCAATGTCCGACAGCCCCTTATTTCTTGGGTAGGGAATTCCAGTTGCGAGAAGTGAAGATAGTATATGACATGGGGTGATGTGATGTCCTATATTGCGGTATAATAAGCAAGATACTATGTTGTGATCTTGTGTTTAAGTTACGGTTTGAAGGATAGATACTGAAAACGAGATGATAAATAATTGGGAATCGAGGTATGTAGGATCTTAAATATGGATCAAGAATGATGAAGAATAGAGGAAGCTTCAACAATAAGAAATTCCATAAATTGTATATTTTGTTATTCAATGCCATCACGTTACTATTTCGACATTCTAGTATTCTCTCCTGGCATGGCGTTATTATAACCCACTTCTGAGGTTGGGGCGCCTGGAAGGCGGAGTTACACTGCCCCCGATGATATATGATAGTTGATGATGCTCCAGGAGAGGACTTAATCCTAAACTTATTATCACATTAATGATGATAATGATGGTCAGACAATGTTCGGGGACCGTATGGGCCTTAAAGGTTCCTGACATTTGTCTTACAGGCGCGACGAGGAAAATTCCAAAAAAAAAAAAAAACCAATACCCAGGCAACTTGTTCCGATCAAGGATCGAACCCGGGCACGCTGCGTGATAAGGCAGCACGCTACCTCTAGACCATAGCAGTATACATAATTTATACAAAAATATAAATATGTACGTTCTTATGTTATAGATTTTCACGAATATGAGTATGATTAAAAAAGTTTTCTTGGGTTTTCCACGTCATAGATTCAAGGTCGCCCTCTGGTCTCTGATTCCGACCGCAGTGAAAACTCACTGGGTTTAATTATATAGGACCTAAACAAGTGTGACCCGAACCTATCATTCCTTGATAATTGCTTGATTAATTCCGAAACATCAGAATTAATTCTTTTTGGGATTTGTTCATTTTTCACCTCTGACTTCATTGCACAACTTATCCATATAACATTTCATCAATTTTGTTTCAATTCATTTCATCTGCCCCTGTGATGATACATGAGGCGTGGTTATCCGAAATTCTTGTATAACACAGACCTTCAATAATGGGATTTCATCTCATCTAATTCCTTAATCTGGATTATGCTGAAACAGAGTAAAAGGTTTGTGTTTTACCCTTGCTTTTTTATTTTTTTATTTATCAGGTTTCACAGCTTTCAGAAGATCTTCTTGCGCCCAATTATTTTACTTTCATTCTCATCCACATCTCTCTGTAATTCCATTATGCTCTTCATTATTTCCATTGTTTTATTTATAATCCTTTATACATTTTATGTTCCTAAAATAATTATATTTTTTCTTAGCTTCCTTCATCATTTAATAAATCAGTCCGGAATTCATTATTGGGCTTTTTAGCATTGGTACACTTTTTTCAAACGAACAGCGAGCTAGCCGTATGAATTAAGCCCCATTCTGGAGGACCAGGATATTTTTAATCAAGGCTGTCAGCCGGGCATACTGAAATTTTTTTAACGGGGTTGTTACTACTTCTCCTCATTTTCCAATCTGGCTTATATCAGGCGTTGACGGGCTTTTCTTTTTACTTATAAAAATTATTATCTAAGCTTTCCATGGTTTATTCGTATATTCGCAAAATGTTTCTGTTTCATGGATATTACAGTAGAGGGTTCTTAATATGAGGACAATTATTTTGAGCTTAAATGTGTTAACAATTAAATAACTCTAACTAGCTAACTCACTGGCACTATCAAACCTGCAGGTTCATGGCCGTGCGGACATAAGCTCTCCATACACCCCTATCCTGAGCTAATGTTTTCCAATTATTCCCTTATAATCTACTTCCCTCACATCATAGTTACTGTTGTTTTGCCACCTTATTCTTGGTCTACCAACTGGGCTCTTTCCCTCTGGTTTTCCTACAAGAAGCTTCCATGCATGTCTTTCATTCCCCATTCGTGCCACATGTCCTGCCCATTGCAGTCTTACGAGACTTAACTACTCTTATTTTATCTGGCTTCCTATAACGACCATGTAGTTCACTGTTATGTAATCTTCTCTATTCACCTGTCTATTCATCTCTGTTTGGTCCAAAAATTTTCCTAACAACTTTATTCTGAAATACTCGAAATATCCTTTTCTCCGTCAAAGTAAGAGTCCATGTTTCACATCCATATAACTGGTAGAATAACAGTTTTATATATTTTCAGTTTAACATTTTTTGAAAGGAGTTGGGACATCAAGAGTCCCTGTAATGCATAATAGCACGCATTTCCAGAATTGGGCCTATGTTTAATTTCTTTGTGCATTTCCTTCCTATTTGTGATTATTGTTCCTAAGTATTTGAATTAAGCCACTTCCTCAAAATTTCCCTCATTCCGTTATTTTATTACGTACTTGCTAATGTAATCTATGTATGTAATTTTTGTATAATTTTACTATTCGCTGGTTGAGTGGAAGAGAAGGCCTTATGGCCTTAACTCTGCCAGCTAAAATAAAGTATTATTATTATTATTATTATTATTATTATTATTATTATTATTATTAGCTAATACCCGACGTACGCTGTTATGCTTGCTTGGGAATCTGCTTATCCCATTAATGGAAGACAAAAGTGGTTATTGTGAGTTATCCGTAGAAAATAAACATATGCTGTCGTGGACTTTTTTGTAGAGATTTTTGAAATGTTAAATTCTGTGTACATTGCTTTGGTGTATTTGTTATGGTTTAGGCAGCGTAAGCCATTTAAGCGTCAAAATAGGGACTTTATTTCACGTTTTTCACTACATAGGGTAATTTTTAGAGGTGAAGGGGTTGATTATCACAAATCTCTTATAGCCTATGTTCATCCCGGGAATCTCCTGAACATTTTGCAAAAAACCCATCGGATCAACGGTACGGCCGCGCATAGAATACGAACAAACAAACAAACATTGATTTTTATATATTCGATTTCAACAACAAAGAGTTGGCCATGTGAGTTTCCTAGAATCTAAAACTTGGATTTACAATTGAAAATTTAACTTCTATCTTCAGTTTGCTGTGTGCTATACTTGGAGATGTAACAGCCTTAGAAGGGAGTGTATTTTCTTTTGGTTAAAATTAGCGCTTGTTGAGAGCTTGATTTAAAATGCGAGTGATGGCGATGAGCGAGTATGCACATGTAATGTGCGATTAATTAAACATTGCATTCAATATGAGTTTGAACGGTTGCCAGGAATTCATCCGAAAACATTATTTTCACATTAGTGAGATATTTCCATAGGAAATGAGCTAAACGGGGTATGTTTTTGTTTGAACGACAGCGTCAGTAAATTGCCAACCACAACAAAAAGTAGCGAATTGAACTTCTTTAATATTATATCTTTCATTTGAATAACTATGTCTATATTCTTACCACGTAAATGAAAATTAAAATCAGATTTTACTAAAGATTAACTCTCAAACTAATATCTGTTATATAGGTTTGTTCATTCGCTTTCTATTCGTCTCTTTTTGGCCTAAACATTGTTCTAAATGTTTTATTCTCATCATCATCATCATCTGGTATCATGGCAGCTGCCGCCGTCTTCCGGAAACCAAACGCCATTCCTCTCTATCCATCCATTGATCTTCCTCCATTCCTCTGATATTCATAGCTGCTTGTATCCCTTCTATCCACGTTTTCTTCGGTCTTCCTCTCTTCCTCCTTTCTATTGGGATCCATTCCATAACAATTTTTGGCAATCTTTGCTCTGGCATTCGTTTGACATGCAATCTTTTCTTTTCTATGATGTCTATGATGTCCGGTTCCTCTTTTATTCTCAAATAATCATAATCTCATCTCTTAAAGTAAGAACCTGAGAGAATCGACGTTTTATATATAAATTAGTTTATTATTTTTTACTGTTTCTACTGTTATCTTTAGTATTACTTGCACATCATTTCTGTTGCGTTGCTGTAAAGACTCCATTATTTATCGTGTTACCAATTCTCGTAGACTGCGATGGGCAGGACATGTTGCGCGTATGAGGAATGAAAGACGTGCATGGAAGCTTCTTGTAGGAAAGCCAGAGGGAAAACGCCCAATTGGTAGACTAAGAATGAGGTGGGAGAACACATTAACTATAATTTGAGGGAAGTAGATTATACACGGAATGACTGTAAAGCATTAGCTCAGGATAGGGATGTATGGGGATGCTTATGTCCCGCGCGCCAATGAACCGACGGGGGGATTAAATAGTGCCAGTGAGTAAGTTACCAATTCATATTCACCTATGTACCAATTATAAACTTAGTGGGATATCCATCAGCCCGAGAAGGAGTATGAGTAGTACGTTAAGCCGTTTTAGCTGTTTAAAAATAAGACTTAATTTCATTCCATTGGTGATTTGTTGTCATGCTTTTGTTTCCAGTCCTTCTTCCTTCAAGGATCTTATTCACTTTATTTTCTCTTTGTATAACTTCTCTGTTTTAAAAATAACAGGCTTAATTTTGTTTCACTGCTGTCTTATTGTTATGTAATTGTTAGCAGTTCTTTTTTCCTTCAAGGATCTTATTTGATCATTTATTTTTTTCTTTATTTAACATCTCGTCTTCTAGGTTTTAACTCTCCAATTTTTAATTTAACTATTTTTCTTCTTTTATTTTGTAATGTATTTATTATTATAAAATTAGATATTCTTTGTCGGAAACTAGAACTATCTAAAAAGTGTTCTGAATCAGTTAGCTCGTTTGAACTTTTTTACATCTATCAGAGAGTATTTGTGTCTTTTATCTATTTCTGATTAACAATTTCCCCATCAGGGTGTTCCAACATCTCTTGTGGAGGACTTAGTGGTAGAATAGGATACTTGTAATAACCATACTTCTTCATCTTCCAAAATTTATTAACCTGCACCCATCTTATAAGTAATGCCACGAGTGATTTCCAAATTATCGATAAATTCACGACTCACGAAGTGAGGAGTGAATTTATATAGACAATTTGGAAATCAAGAGTGACATTTGTTAGGACTATTTAACGAATAAAATTAAGGTGTTTACTCACAAATCATTATTTAAATATAGTTATTTTAAAATACTTATTTACTTAATATAAACGGCGATGTTTGAAAAGAAATGAGAAACGATTGTTACTGCAACCAGGTCATATTATTTATTGCCAAAGGATCGAAATTTTGTAAGAATGCACCCTAGTGGAAGAATTTATAACCAACATTATATGTATTAATTAATTTCTGATGTTGTATGATGTAAATATGTCAATTATATTTTTCTGAAATGTTATTTCCTGGGAAATGATTATTTTAAGAAAGTGCAAACAGTGGTTTCTTTTTTTTTGTGGTATATCAATTGCTACAAATATTTTTATATTATTTCCCGCAAGCACCATCAGCTGACATTCGTGCACTATATATACAATCTGGTAGCCGTATTTCTTGCGGAGTCAGTCACTGCAAAATAATGCTATGACCTATTCAGAATGTCAAAAAGGAGGATCTTTCTTTAATATGATAAACTTCTTAGATAAATTCGAGGTAAAACACGACTGTGATTGGCTGTAATTAAAAAAACATTGAAATGTGGTTGGTCATTGAATCCCATTTGGGTCATGAATTAAATAGCCATTACTAATTTTGCGAAGACTGTATGTTTACCAACTCGTGTATTTAGATCTCCTAAAACGAGTTAATGTCATTCCTTGGATAAGAGCCAAAGATTGTTTTTCAAAAATAAAGTAAAATTATCTTTTTCCTTGTCAGTCATTTCTTCAGTTGGTGCAAGGTCATTAATTAGGCTGAAGTTAAAGAATTATTCTCTGATTTGTAATGTACAATTTCTTTCTCTTATGACTTTCAAATCCGTAACAAAACGTTCATTTCTTGCATGCACTGAATATCTCGTATCAAATTGGTGATTATTTTTAATACAAATACATAAAATTATTCCCTCCATGATAATAAACACTAACTTACAGATTTGACAGTGCCAGTGAGTTGGTTAGTTATAATAAATAATAGTTTAAAAGAAACTAAAACAGCACGATTTATTAGAAAACCGAACTAAAAAATCAAAAATAATTTTTATTTCCAACACGCCTGGGATAAAGTTAAAATGGTCAACAAAAAAATAATCTCCAACACATCTAGAATAAAACTTAGAGTTATCTACAAAAGTAATTTTACCATCAAAAACGTGGGGTGCTCTATGTCAGTTAATATATTTGATAATAAACAGATATTGGTAAAACTAAAGTCTCTAAGAAGAAAACGTAAAATCCATAAAAAGCATCCCACGCTTTTGATGGATTTTTTTTGTATATAACTCTAGTTTTATTTTAGATGTGTTGGAGATGATTTTTTGTTGACCACTTTATTTTTATCCCAAGCGTGATGGAAATTAAAATTATTTTTAATTTTTTAGTTCGGTTTTCTAATAAAGCGTGTTGTTTTATCTTTTTAAACTATTATTTATTTTTTAAATTTTTGTTTAATTGATTGTCATAAACCGGAATCCCATGAAAATTTAATTCTTTAATTCTGTTCTAACAAAAATCCTCGGGCCGGATTTGAACCAGCGACCTATGGATTACAGAAATTATATACCACTGCAGTCCACCGCTCTACCAACTGAGCTCTTACAACGGCTGAGTAAAAAGACGATAAGTCCGCAACCTGTTATACCGGTTTTTTTCTGATGATTCTGGCCAGGATTTTAGAAAAAAATTATGAAGTTATTGCATTGTCACGGGTCCTTTACAAGTACACAAAGTTTCAAGTCGATCCAATCCACCGCTCTACCAACTGAGCTCTTACAACGATTGACTAAAAAGACGATAAGTCCGCAACCTGTTATACCGGTTTTTTCTGATGATTCTGGCCAGGATTTTAGAAAAACATTATGAAGTTATTGCATTGTCACGGGTCCTTTACAAGTACACAAAGTTTCAAGTCGATCCAATGTTTTTAAGTGGGTGAAAATAGTGTTCAAACATTCCGTCACATAGATACAGGTCAAGCTAATATAAAGCGTGTAAAAAGTGTCATTCTTTTTTCTCAATTACTCTTCCCCCAACCATCGTACTTCCTGTAAATAAAATGTCTGTCCTATTCTGTTTCAATTGATCTATTAAAAACTTTTAGTGCACTAGACTTGTAAACATTAAGACTTTCATGTACAAATCCTTAAATAAATACTCATTTTTCGACATTCGTGTTACGATCAATAGATTCGTCCTATTTTTTATTCCTTCGGGTATAGTAGCAAATATTTTTTTACATAATAGTTAGCTCTACCCTATGCCAAACCGCCCAACAATTCTGAGGGGACAATGATTTACTACTGCTTTTTTCCTCTTAGCTGACAGGTCCCAAATATAGCGTTGGGAGATCACTTATCACTGTTACATGTCCAGCTGCGTCCACGGTCTTGACCAGAACGTGAATGTATCGGACTTGATAAGAATATGTGACTTTTCTCAAGCGCTCACTCATGCATAACCGTCAGTAATTTATGCACTCTTAAAAGTATACACCTTACCGTCACGTAAATAAATAAAATAAGGTTTTATCGATGAATAACTCTCAAATCAATTTTAAATTATAGGCTACTGACATAAAATTAGTCTTAAAAATTGTACTTTTAAATACCTTAGCAGTTACTCGTATAAGTGTAGCATTTAGTATACGTACTTAGCAGTTACAATATCGATGTTGACTTATTTTATTTGACTATTTAACTCATGCCCCAAATGGGACTCAATGTCCAATCACGTTTCAATGATTTCTGTTTTACAACCAATCAGAGTCGTGTTTCACGAAATATTTATCAGTGTTATAATTAACATATTAAAGAAAGCTCCTCTTTTTTAATATTCTGAACAGGTCTGACCATTATTTTGCAGTGACTGAGCCTGTGAGAAATACGGCTACCAGATTGTATATATAGTGCATGAATGTCAACACATGCCGCATGCGGGAGTTAATATAAAAACATTTGTAGCAATTGATTATACCACCAATAAAAGAAACCACTGTTTGCACTTTCTTAAATGTATTTTTTCCCAGGTAACAATCCAGAAAAATATAATTGTCATATTTACATCATACGACATCAGAAATGAATTAATATACAGTTTGATGTGTTTCATTTTTTCTCCACTAGAGAGCATTCTTACAATATTGCGTTCCATTGGCAATAAATAATATGATCTGGTTGCAGTGATAAACAAAAGAAGCAGATGAAGCGTACCTATCGCTTCTCATTTGTTTTCAAACATCGCCGTTTACATTAAATATATAAATATTTTAAAATAACTATAGTTAAATAATGATTTGTGAGTAAACAGCTTAATTTTATTCGTTAAATAGTCCTAACAAATACCACTCTTGATTTCCAAATTCTCTAGATAAATTCACTACTCACTTCGTGAGTCGTGAATTTATCGATAATTTGGAAATCACTCGTGGCGTTACTTATGAATAATCTATTTTATATTTTTAACTGATATACATGTTTTATTTTGCTTCTTTATTTTCGAAGAAGCTATAATGGAGCGACACAGAAACTGTTTAATATTTGTAATTGGTCAATGGAAAGATTACGAGTATTTGAGAATAAAGTTCTTAGACCAAAGAGAGATGAAGATACAGGCGACTAATTAATAGTATGTGACGTGATCTTTATGGGAAACCAGACATAATCCATCCATCCATACTAATTCTGCCCGACATAAGGTCTTTGACTGCAATCATATAATTTACACGTTATGTTTTGCAGCTTTAGTAGGGAATTATAGGTGTGGTAGCTTCCCGTTGCTTTCCACACCGGTTAAGAGTGATGATGATAGTAATAAGGATGATGATGATGATGATGATGGTCGGATGATTTTCGGGTACCGTTAGGCCCTACGCTTCCTGGCATTTGTCTTACAGGTGAGGAAAAACCCCGAAAAAACTCACCCAGGAGCCTGTCCCAACCAGGAATGGAACCCGGGTCCGCTACGTGACAAGCAACACGCTTATCGAGACCAGAGCGGTGGACGATAGGGATGTATGGAGAGCTTGTATCCGTGCGGTCATGAACGTACTGGTTGGATACTATCAGTGAGTTAGTAGTTAATAAGTTTTTTTTTTCTTGTTTCGGTCAGCCAGAGTTGAATTCCTATTTCTGTTAATGGATATTTGTTTTAGCTGTACCATTGGAACAATAGAAATCACATGACCTTAATTCATGAAACTGTATGAATGCTATCCGCATGAGTTTTCAAGTCACTGACTTTACTGACTGTAGTTATTAAATGGAAATATATGCAGAAAAAAGTTTTAGCATTCATAATGACTAATCCAGTTAAAAGAAAAATTGTCATTGAGAACAAAATTATGGGACAGTTTAACTCTATAAGATCTAACTAACTAACTCACTGGCACTATCGAACCCATAGGTCATGACCGCACGGACAAAAGCTCTCCATACATCCCTATCCTGGGCTAATGTTTTCCAATCATCCCCTGTATAATCTACTTCCCTCACATCATAGTTAATGTTATTCTCCCAGCTCATTCTTGGCCTACTAGTTGGGCGTTTTCCTTCCGGTTTTCCTACAAGAAGCTTCCAAGCATGTCCTTCACTGCCCATTGGTGCCACATGTCCTGCCCATCGCAGTCTACGAGACTTAAACTGTTATTATTATATCTGACTTCCTATAAAGACCATATAGTTCACTGTTAAGTAGTCTTCTCCATTCACCTTCCTATTCATCTGTCTATGGTCCAGAAATTTTCGTAAGAACTTTTCTCAAATACCTTTCCTCCCTTAAAATAAGAGTCCATGTTTCGCATCCATATAATATAACTGGTAGAATAATAGTTTTATATATTTTCATTTTAACATTGAAAGGAGTTGAGACTTCAAGAGTCTCTGTAAAGTATAATAGCACGCATTTCCAGAATTGAGCCTATGTTTAATTTCTTTGTGCATCTCGTTCCTGTTTGTGTATATTGTTCCTAGATATTTGATTTAGCCACTTCCACAAAATTTCCTTCATTTGACATTAGCTGTCTATTCCCATTATATAATGTACTTCTATGTGTGACCATATATTTTGTTTTATTGATATTTACTTCCAGTCCTAATTCCTTAATGTTACTCAATAGTGTGTTCGTGTTGTCCATTAGTATCTCTTCGATATCGCCCAATAGTACTGCATCATCGGCATAAACTTTTTTGGATGTTCTAACAGCATTATATATTTTTATTTTAACATTGAAAGGATTTGAGACTTCAAGAGTCTCTGTAAAGTATAATAGCACGCAATTCCAGAATTGAGCCTATGTTTAATTTCTTTGTGCATCTCGTTCCTGTTTGTGTATATTGTTCCTAGATATTTGAATTCAGCCACTTCCACAAAATTTCCTTCATTTGACATTAGCTGTCCATTCCCATTATATAATGTACTTCTATGTGTGACCATATATTTTGTTTTATTGATATTTACTTCCAGTCCTAATTCCTTAATGTTACTCAATAGTGTGTTCGTGTTGTCCATTAGTATCTCTTCGATATCGCCCAATAGTAGGGCCTACTGCATCATCGGCATAAACTTTTTTGGATGTTCTAACAGCATACATTCTCCACCTTCTTGAATATATTTTTTTATTGTCCAGACTTAAGTCCCTTATAGAAGAAAACTATTTAAAACTATCCTCAACTTGTGTCCAACTCAGGGTTAGATCGAGGGAGGAGATGAGATGAACCTCCCTATATCGAAGTCTGTGAATGACAAGGGTACCGACCGAATGGCTGACGCACCACCACGGAGGCAGACGAAAGAAATGAAACAAAATGGATGAGATGAGTATTATATGTTCACTTCCCTAAAATGCTATTATTATCGTTTTTTTTATATTTTAAAATGATATTCTTGGCATAACTGATTTAATTGATCTAAACAGTACTGCAAATTATTTTCATTTTCTTGAAAAATAACCACATCGTCAGCATACATTAAATCGTTTAATATTTTAAAACGGCCCATTCTTATACCTACATTAACATTACTTACTTACTCACTGGCACTATCGAACCCGTAGGTTCATGGCCGCGCGGACATAAGCTCTCCATATATCCCTATCCGGAGCTAATGCTTTCCAATCATTTCCTGTATAATCTACTTCCCTCAAATCATAGTTAATGTTGTTCTCCCACCTCATTCTTGGTCTACCAACTGGGCGTTTTCCTTCTGGCTTTCCTACAAGAAGTTTCCATGCACGTCTTTCATTCCCCATACGCGCAACATGTCCTGCCCATCGCAGTCTACGAGACTTAACTGTTCTTATTATATCTGGCTTCCTATAAAGACCATGTAGTTCACTGTTATGTAGTCTTCTCCATTCACCTGTCTGTTCATCTCTCTTTGATCCAAAAATTTTCCTAAGAACTTTATTCTCAAATACTCGTAATCTCCTTTCCTCCCTTAAAGTAAGAGTCCAGGTTTCGCATCCATATAATATAACTGGTAGAATAATAGTTTTATATATTTTCAGCTTAACGTTTTTTGAAAGGAGTTGGGACATCAAAAGTCTCTGCAATGCATAATAGCATGCATTTCCAGAATTGAGCCTATGTTTAATTTCTTTTTGCATCTCATTCCTATTTGTGATTATTGTTCCTAGGTATTTGAATTCAGCCACTTCCTCAAAATTTCCCTCATTTGTCATTAGCTGTCCACTTCCATTATATACTGAATTTCTACGTGTGACCATATATTTAGTTTTACTGATATTTATTTCCAGTCCTAATTTCTTAGTGTTACTCAATAGTGTGTGCGTGTTGGCCTTTAGTATCTCCTCGCTATCGGCCAGTAGTACTACATCATCAGCATAAACTAACAGCTTATTAATACCATTGAGTTGTAAGCCTTCCTCATTCTCTAAAGATTTAATGGCATGCTCTAGTACAAAATTAAACTGTAAAGGAGATAGTGCATCTCCTTGCTTCAACCCATTCTGCATTTCAAAAGTGTCTGAAAACTGTTTGCCTACACGCACCCTACTCTTTGAGCCATTTAGACACATTCGTATAAGTCTAACTAACTTTTTAGGAATTCCGAACTCCAGCAGGATACTATATAACTTCTCCCTCTTAATTGAATCATATGCTTTTTTGAAGTCTACATATAGTTGATGTACAGTACCATTATATTCCCATTTCTTCTCTAAAATCTGTCTTAAACTGAAAATCTGATCTGTTGTAGACCTGTTTCTTCTAAATGCACATTGATAATCTCCTAGAATGTCATCAATATAGGGAGTAAGTCTGCTTACTAATATATTTGTTAGAATTTTGTACGAAGTTGAAAGTAATGAGATGCCCCTGTAGTTGTTGCAATCTGTTTTATCTCCTTTCTTATAAATTGGTATGATAATTGATTCCTTCCATTCATCTGGAAGAGCTTCTTTTTCCCAAATCTTACTAAGCAACCAGCGTATCTTGTCCATCAATTTTTCTCCCCCTGATTTTATCAGTTCTGCTGGGATCTCATCTGAACCTGATGCTTTATACATCTTCAATTTTTCAATCGCCATTTCAGCCTCTAATGCACTTGGCTCTGCGACTAGCATTTCTGCTGTCTGTAAATTATCCTCCTCAATGTCCTGTTCTGTATGTACATTTAATAGCTGATTAAAGTAACCTTTCCATCTATTTAATATACTCCTAGAATCTGCAATCATATCCCCATTTTCATTCCGAATTATGTTTGTTCTAGCCTGAAACCCTTTCTTCTCTATACTAATTCCCTGATATAATCTCTAATGTTCCTATTTTTTGCATTCATTTCAAGATCATTAATCTTCTCTCTCAAATATTCCCTCTTTTTACTCTTTAGTAACTTGGTGGTTTCCAGTCTAACACTACCCAATTGCTCTAAATTTACCTCATTTGGCTCATGTAACCATTTCATTTTTGCTAGCTTTCTTTTCTTTACAATGTCGACACATTCCTCATCAAACCATTTCTTGTTTTGCCTCTTTTTTAAACAACCAATGCTTTCTGATGCTGACAATTTAATAGTATCTCTTATAGCCTCCCATTCTTTATTTATATCAGTTTCTTCTTCGTTTGCCACATTGTCATCTGAAGATTCCAGTACTTCCAAATCTATTAGCAATTTTGATTTGGTATTCTTGTCGCATTTCATCATTTTTCAAGTTTTTTAATTCATATTTTACAGAATCATCATTAGCGTTCGTTCCTCTCATAAGCGATAGCCGTTGGTCTGATTTTCACTCTGACCAGATGATGATCCGAATTGCAGTCTGTCCCTCTAACTGATCTAACATCAATGATGCTACTGTGCCAGCGTTTATCCACTAATACATGATCTATCTGGTTCCAAGTTTCTCCATCTGGGGACGTCCAGGTGTATTTATGAATATCCTTATGCTGAAATGTTGTGCTCTTAACAATGAGATTCTTCGATGTGGTAAATGTGACTAATCTAACGCCATTGTCGTTACTATCTTCATGAAGACTGAATTTGCCTATTGTTGGTTTGAATATATCTTCCCGCCCCACTTTTGCATTAAAATCTCCTAAGACAACTTTCATATGATATCGTGAAAGGCTATCAAATAAGCATTCTAATTCTTCATAGAACTCATCCTTGATCTTGTCATCTTTATCTTCTGTGGAAGCATGTACATTTACAATTATAAAATCATGTCGTTTACCCTTTAGAATTATGTATGATATCCTATCACTAACAAATTTAATATCTCGGATAGCGGATAGGATCCTCCTTCTGACTAAAAAACCCGTTCCAAATGCAGGTCTTTCTGCACCCCCGTAGTATAACGCAAAGCTTCCTGATTCCTGACTACCTTCTCCTGGCCACCTAACTTCCTGTAAAGCGACTATATCCAAGGGCGAATTTATCCAATTCCCGCGTTAATATCTCTAGTGCCCCGCTATTGTATAAAGTCCTAACATTCCATGTTCCTAGGAACATGTCCCTGTGTTTGAGCCTTTGGCATGGGTTCCCTGAAGTAGTCCCCGCCCGGAGAACCGAATGGGGGACTATTTGACCTCCGGAAAATTTTACCCCAGTAGAACCCATGTCCGCATTTCTTGACGGTTGTATTTTTACGGTGAAAGATCGTCACTCTTTCGACCAAGGTACTTATTTCGTCTGGCTTATCACCTTCGACCAGTCCGGCATGGGTAACCCTATCGGCAGCAATGCTACCGCCGGCATAGCTCTCAGGATCATTTAAGCACACAAGCCACTCCACCACGACAAGGTAAAGATACCATGGAGGGAAGGGTAAAGTGATCCCACTACAGGCCTCAGGAGGCCCTTGGGGTAGTAGGAGGTTAAGGCTCCCACTTTTTCTTGACAATCGGCACTTGATGTCAGCCGGGTTGTCAGCCCTGCGTGACGGCCGCCTTTATCCCAGAACAAGCGTCTGGTACTCATTTCAGTTAGAGGCTGAGTCGACCCCAGGTCCATAGTGCCGCCAGAAGGTTTGGGTCAGTTTAAAAATCCTGACCCCACCGGGACTCGAACCCTCGACCTTCCGGCTTATAGCGCAGTGCCTTAACCACTACGCTACGGCGTGCCCCACATTAACATTACTTTCCCAATTTTGGATGATGTCATTAATCATCATCATCATCATAGTACATTCACGAATTTAGGCCATTTGTTGACCTGTTTCCGCCTCAAGAGAAACACCATCCAGAAGTCTTTTGAGTGGACGTCCTGGTCTTCTTCTTCCTGCAGGTTGATATCTTAACATTTGTTTGGGTATTCTGTGATCTTCCATTCGATGAACATGTTGCATCCATCTTGACTTATAATCAGAAATTTTGTTTTCTAAAGATTCCATGTGTAATTCTTCTAAGATGTCTTCATTTTTTTGTGATCTAGTAGTGTGTATCCTGCAGTCATTAGAAGGTATCTTATTTCGGCAGATCTAAGTCTCTGTATATCCTTCTGTTTCAACGTACATTCTTTGCTATCATAGAAAAGAGTTGGAAGAGCCAGTGTTTTACACACTTTTAGCCTTGAATGTTTTTGGACTAACTGTGTCTTGAAGATAGAATTTATTAACCCTAAAATTCTTAAAAATTTAGATATTTTTGCATTTACATCCTTTTCTTCTTCATATGAGATATTGCATCCTAGATATGTAAAATTATTCACCTGCTCCAAAATGTTATTGTCCAGTACAATTTTACTTCTGACAGGATCTACACCTTGAAATGCCATAATTTTTGTCTTTTCTATAGATATCTTTAATCCATATTCTTCTGTAATTTTGATGCCATTAATATATATATATATATATATATATATATATATATATAAATTAAAAAGGGTAGGTGATAAACTACACCCTTGTCTTACACCTCTATTTATTAAAATTGGTTCGGTCTTTGATGTACCTATATTTATTATAATTTCAGATTTTACATATAAACTTTTTATCACATAAATTAATTTTGCGGGGTACCGATGTGTTTCCATAATTTTCCATTTAATTTTCTACTGATGTAATTTATATCGTCAATCTGAGAAGCTGATCACGACTTGGTCATCAACGAAAAGCATATTATATTTATGTAAGTCCTTCCTAAATATAGTCCATTCGTTTACATTTATTTGTCAGCTATTTAACATGTTTAGCATTTTTAACATCATATTTATTTATTTTTATTTGTTTTCATCTGTAAATTATAGGGATTTATTAAGGCGAAGAGATGCATGAATCGTTATTAAAAATATAGGAAACTTGTAATGTGTAAGTATGTTGAAATCTGGAATTCACTTTATTTCTTTTTACCATCACAATACGTTTAATCGTTTAGTTACTTCAGAATGCCAAGAATAGAAAGAGAGTCACGTAGGAATGTATAAAAAAGACAATGAAAGGAAAGAAATCCCGAATGAACTTGTATTCCTTACAGCATTGGACAATATTGCATTTATGGCGTCTTGTAATTTCCCATAGGACTTGAAGCACTCTTGAGGTAGAAGTACGTACAGAGGAATTTCGAATATCTTATCAGAATACACTTTAAGATTGATATTAAGAGATTAAAAATACATTATATTATTTAATAATGAAAACCTAATTTTGCTAAACTGCAATAAATTATGTAGCACCTCAAATTTAATTAATTTTTTATAAACAAAATTTCAGTGTAAAGTAGATTAATTTTCATGTTTAACTTTAAGATCAATTATGAAAACGTAAATTTCATATGCCATTATTATTTACTCATTTCTGTAATTCATAAAGACAAATAAGGAGCAAATTAGTTTAAATTCCTTCTCCTGCTTCTTCCTCTTTGGCTTTCCCCACTTATAGGTTTGTCGTCTTCAGTTTCCATTTATTTCGATCATTCCAATCTCCTTCTTCCAAATTCCCATAATCCATTATTGTTCTGACATAGGTTTTCCATTTCCATTTGGTCTGCCAAGTTTATTTCATCCAGGGAATGATCATTGGTATATATTTTTTGGCCATCTTTAATTTTTTATTCATTGTATATGGTCATGCCATCTGAAAGTTTGATTTTCAATCCTCTTAACAACAGGTGTGGTGACATTCATTTCTCTCCAAAGGAATGCATTTCTTATTTTATCCTGTCTTGTTTTTTGAAGGCTTTCTCTAAGGTAATCAAATGCAACTGTTCTAATTTTATTCTAGAACGAATTTAGTGTCATCTTTATAATGAAGTTTCGGAAATGTAATTACATTTATAAATGAAATAGTTGTGCTAATAGATGAGTATTCTGAGAACTGTATAGCAGTTAACGTTATTGTGATCGAATTCAAGCCTTTGTTACTTAGTAATTTTTCAGTTAATATACATATCCGTATTTCAAACTCCACGGCGAGAAATGCTTAGAAGGCTCTTGGGCTACAATCCGGCTGCTGGTCTCACATGCACATGCGTTAACCACAGAGGTATATGATCATCCAGCCAGTGTAGGGGTGACATGTGATCAAGTATGTCGGGACCCCAGCCGTTAGAGTTGGGTTTCTCAACTTAGAGTCCCTACTTATTGTAGCTACCCACTTCCTCGCGATGCTGGGTGGGCACAGGCCCTATATTGGCTGAAATTACATGATAAAATTTCTTTCCTCTTGGGGGACTCAAACCAGCGCAAGTCCCGTAACCTTGCACCAAGGCATGTTGCCTTAATACTTGGCTACTGATTGTTTAATGACGGTGTTTGTAGACTGAAGTCATGACTTTTAAGGGTATTGAAGTCATTATTTTCACAATTTATAGTTGAGCGTGAAAGGGCAGACAAATTGTGATCAGAACCTCTTAGTTGGAAGGAACTATCCGAATTAATCAGGTAAGAACTGATCACTTATAATTCGTGTAATCCTGTAAATATTTGAATTACATTACTGTGAAAAATACCCATGCTGTGTATAATGTCCAGTAGGCCTAATACCTTTGCAAAGTAAGTAAGTATTAATAATAACTATTTTCCTTAATAACATGTTAGTGAGAATATGAATCGAAAAAAATGTCTCTATACAAGGTGAATCCATACCCTATCGACAAACTTTTACAAGTTTTTCAGTGATTTTTATGAGTGTTTTGATATAAGGAATACATGGTCTCCGATGATTAATTACCGGATAATTTCATTGTTTCATTTCCTTGCCGCTGATAATTCGCAGGCGTATATGCCTTTAACGTGACGGGGTACTAGCACATTTTGCAATGATTGTTAGGGAATACCTTGATGAATAGTTCGGCTAGATGGACTAGTCATGGAAGTCCTGTTTCATGGTTACCTTGGTCACCAGATCCGACATCCATTAACCTTTTCTTGTGGAATCACGCAAAGTGCCTGTTGTACTTGACTATTGTCGAAAAGTGTAGATAATTGAATGTATTGCCTTTTTCAGAAGAAAGAAAATACATATGCATTTACATTGTGCACGGGCCTGCTTGACCGTACATGCATTATTTTTCCATGAATAAAAAAATAAAACTAATCATAATATAAACAAATACCTACAAATGCATCTGTATCATAAAACAATAATAGGCTACATATAAGTAAAATATATGTCTACACTACATCACAATAATACATATCTACACTCATCCACGAAAATACCATGTGTATAAGTAAATAAAAAAAAGGCTCGTACATTAATATTTAAAAAAATGCTACAAAACAAATTAGAAAAAAACACACACGCACATACACCCACACACCTGCTTGCTAGAATTGCCGTTGACGATGTGCGCCCATCTCTTGGTATGCTAGAGCGTGTGCGACAGACCATGGGGCGTCGCGGTCGCTGTAAAATTCGTCGTGATCATTGCGGTGGCCCTAAACAGTGTAATTTGGAAACAATCATATTTCAAGTAAACAGATACAAAGATATTTGAGTTACAAATAAATATGAAATTATTGTATTGTCACGGGTCCTCTACAAGTATACAGAGTTTCAAGTCGATCCGATGATTTTAAATGGGCGAAAATCGCATTGAAAGATTCCGTTACATAGATAGATAGATAAATAGATAGATATATAGATAGATACAGGTCAAGCTAATATAAAGCGTGTAAAAATCAAAGAAATTACCCGGTAATGAGCTACCGCAAACCATATGTTCTTACTATCAAAACACTCTGAAAACATCCATGAAGAACTCGTGAAAGTTTGGTAGAATTCGGATTCACTCTGCATAATATGTTTACAACTCTAAATTAGAATCACTATATTACATAAGTCTACCGCTGTGGTCTCGAGGTAGCGTACTGTCTTGTCACGCAGCGGGTCCGGGTTCGATTCCCGGTCGGGTCAGGCTCCTGAGTGAGGATTTTTCGGCTTTTTTCTCACCTGTAAGACAAATGTCAGGAAGCTTAGGGCTACATGAAAACCATCCGACCATCATCATCCTTATCATTATCATGATCATCCATCACAGGTGTGGAAAGCAACGGAAAGCTACCACACCTATAATTCTTCTTCTTCTACTACAAGGTTTAGGCTATGCAGCCTGTTCCGGCGAAGTTAAAAGTGGAGTCCATCTTCTACGTGATCGGCCAACATCTCTTGTTCCTCTGGGGTTATACAGGAAGGTTCTTTTTGGTATTCTTTCGTTGTTCATTCTCATTAAGTGTTCTGTCCATTTCTTATTATTTTCGCTGATTTTATCTTCAATTTTATATATATTTAATTCTTCTCATATAGTTTCATTTCTTATTCTATCCGCTCTTGTGCATCCTATGACATTACGTAAAAACAGCATTTCCGCAGTCTGTATCCTGCTTTTTTTCCCTTGACACCTATAATTCCTTACTAAAACTGCAAAGCATAGCACGAAAATGCTATGATTGCAGTGAAAGTCCTGCCCTCGGGCAGAATTACTATAGAATGGAATATTATACAAGTTATCTTATATTCATGTTGATTTCACTAATACCAAAGGCTTTTTAAACCCTTAAATTGAATAAAGAGATTATACTAAAAAATATCCACTGGAGGGATAATTTGTGTACAAACGACACATATACTTAAAAAAAACATTATTAACCACCATTGAGGTTGTTGTGTAATATTTAAAACAATAAAAATTGTACCTGTGATGGCAGTCGTCCTCAATAAGTTAAAAATAGTTTAAAATAATCAGGTAGGTCCTTCGGAACTAGTTCTATTTTTCAAAATAAAAATTATACAACATGCTCGTAAAAAAACAATCAGTACACAATAGAAGAACTTTGGAAATGGAACTAGTTCCGAAAGGCAAAAGTGATTATTTTAATAAATTTTTAATTTGTAGAGGACGACTCCCATCACAGGTACAATTTTTATTGTTTCAAATATTAAACGTTACATATGATAATATGCCTCAGAATTGTGTAAATATCATGAACATATTACAAGACCTCCAAGAATGTTTTCCGCCGGGCCTTGCCTTGCCTTGCCTTGCTTCTGGTTCACAATTTCGTAGGTTAAAACTCCGCCGGAGAGGATGGTTATTTTAAGAGTATAAAAATTCGTCTTTCTGAAGGCAAAAAAAAAAAAAAAGTATTGTGTGACGGGTGGTAGTAGATTTTCGGCACGTAAAGGAACAAAAGCCTCTGATCAAAATTTTATTTAGGGCACACAAATTTGACTAAACTATTTTGATAATAATAATAATAATAATAATTTACTATATTACGATATACTATGACATATATATTTTTGTTTACAATAAAAAGGAAAGAGAACTGATGGGACATTCAATAATAACAAAAATCAGTAATCTTAAGTTATACATTAAAGAGAAGAGTTTGAATATAATATTAAAAATTAAAATAAAAGTAAAGTCAACAGTAAAACAAAATACAATAGAGTTTTTATACACTATTTAATCATATATATATATATATATGAAACTTATCTCATATATATATATATATATATATATATATATATATATATATATATATGAAACTTATATCATATATATATATATATATGAAACTTATTTAAGTGTGAATAATGTTTTACAGTAATATGTAAAGAATGTTTGAGAAAATGGAAAAGAAAAAAAGATAAAAAATGCATGTTCGGGAATTTAATAATCCATCCATTCATCAATAGTAATTCTGCCCGAGGGCAGGTCTTTCACTGCAATCATATCACTTTCATGCTATGCTTTGCAGCTTTACTAGAGAATTATAAATGTGATAGCTTCCCGTTGCTTTCCACATCGGTGAAGGATGGTGATTTTAACTATTAGGATGATGATGATGGTCATATGATTGTCGGGGACCGTTGGGCTGACATTTCTCTTACAGGTGAGAAAAAACCCCGAAAAAACTTCACCTAGGAAGCTTGTCCTGACTGGGGATCGAATCCGGGCCCACTGCGTGATAATTTGTTTACAGTAACATATAAGGAATGTTTGAGAAAAGGGAAAAAAATCTTTGGGAATTTAATAATAATAACCTATATTATAAATTAATACTATTGTGGTTGGATGCAGCTTTTAGATTTTTTTAATTTTATATTTGTGAAAACATACCTCATTTTTGTGATTTGTTGTAGAAAATGTATTAAGACACTAATGTAAATATGTGAATATCTTACACATTCTTACAAGTAACTTCAACATTTATTTCCAAAAGGAATTAAAATTGCAGTTTCATGTACTTTATCATTGTGCGTTTTACTAAACAGACGTAACATTGTGGCGAGGGTGAGGGGAAAAAAAAGTTCTTTAAATACGAGACTTGGTGATGAGAGTTGAATTTGCAGGCAACATATCCTGTGAGAATAGGCATCTGGTACCTGTTAAATTGTGGAAACTGTAGCTTAACAAAACATGCTACCAAGTACAGCGTTGAAAACATTTGTTACGTTAAATTTAACAGCCACTAAACTCCTCTTTCACAAAGAGAACAGAAACACTATCTTAATCTGTCAAATTGAAGAGACCCTTGACTTTTATAAAGGCCTTATTTTTACCAAAAAATTACTGAACTTATCTATTCTAGATATTAGTTTAATCATATAAAATGGTTCGAATGACAAACTATTGATTCAATTAATTTTTAGTTGTAGTAGTAGGAAATATTGAATTATATATATATATATATATATAGGTCATGACCACGCGGACATAAGCTCTCCATACATCGATATCATGAGCTAATGTTTTCCAATCATCCCCTGTATAAGCTACTTCTCTCGAATCGTGGTTATTCTTCTACCTCATTCTTGGTCTACCAACTGGGCGATTTTCCTCTCATTTTCCTACAAGGAGCTTCCAAGCCCCTCTTTCATTCCCCATTCTTGCCACATGTCCTGCCCATCGAAATCTAAAAGACTCAAGTATACTTAATATATCTGGTTTCCTAATATCATCCTCACTATTACCGTATATAGTCTTCTCGATTCGCCCTGTGTGTTCTTCTCTCTTTGGTCCAAAAAGTTTCTTCTTGTATCTTGTAAGCCCATGTTTCCCTTAACAGAGATTTATGCGCTCTCCCCCTATAGGACGAATTTGAACCAAACTAATTTATTTACACTTGTTTTCGTATAGATGTCACTTGAGTGGTCCGTGGTCAGCCCGCCTGATACTGACATCTAGGAAACCAAGGTAGTACTAGGACGGGTAAATTCGGTAAATTTTGCTTAGAGACCTTTCATTCAGGCTTAAGGATCTTTTACGAGCCAGAAAATCTTCATACTCGGACCTACGGCTTAAAGTCCCTCCCGGAGGACTTGCTCCTTGGATTTTTCCATCGTAAAAAATCCATCGACCCCGGCCGGATTTGAAACCGCGACCCTCGGGACCAGAGGCACCACTCGTCCACCGCGGCGAGATCAAATGTTTCTAAGAACTCTATTCTCAAATACCCATAACCTTTTCTCCTCCCTTAAAGTATTATTATTATTATTATTATTATTATTATTATTATTATATTATTATTATTATTAGTAGTAGTAGTAGTAGTAGTAGTAGTAGAATTAGTAGAAGCACTTTATTATACTAAAATATACATGCAATATTAATTATATTTATGGGTCGCACGGACAATAAGCCGTACGTGCTGTTGACAGTCCGTTATAATAAGTTAATATAACGTAAGTCAAAAAAGAAAACACAATAATTTTACAATTAGATAACAATACGATTACATTATACATTAATTAAGTTATGTAGAATTATTAAGAATGATATTACAATTTAATAACATATTTATTTATTCATGAATGGGTGTTTTTATTTTCCGCGTTTTGTCCAGAAATTTACCTAAGTTTATTCAATTTTCTGGATTTACCATTAACTCTTAGCATGGGCAATCTTTCACGATTTGAATTTAGAAATCTTTCCGGTAATAACTAATGCCTGCAATATTCTAAATCGTCATATTTCCTAATATATGTATCTCGTATTCAAATCTCCCGCACATTGGACGTATTCGCATATCGTGATCGTCAATAATTTTTAAAAATTTCTATGCCCCTAACCTAAACCAAGCAAGCCCTGATCTCTGTTTAAATCCTAGAATGATAATATAATATTCTTTTCCCAGAGCTTGTTTTAGGTCTCTGTGTAAAAACAGTGAGCGTTTTCTCGGACATTCGGCGAAAATATTTTGTAGGTTTTTTTATATCTAAGTACCTCCTTATTTTTCTCCACACATTCTTGCGATTTCAGTCGCGTTTTCCCTTACCCAACCCTAAAAATAAGAGTATATGTTTCGCATCCCTGTAATATAACTGGCAGGATAGCAGTTTTATGTAATTTCAGTTTAACTTTTTTTTTAGATAAGCTGTGACAAGATTCCCTCTAATACATAATAGCATGCATTTCCATAATTGAGCCTAGGTTTAATTTCTTCCTTCACATCATTCCTTTTCTGTAATTATTGTTACATATATTATTTTGTAATGTAGAAGACGATGTTTGTTTTGGATGGAATAAAGAACATTAACATGCCTGTTATTATCTCTTTGTCCTATCGGGATTATGTAGGTTTGGGGACTATCCGAATCAGCCGGATTTAGGGGCATAACTCTGTGTTGCTGCTCTCTATCGGTTTTAATTAGAATTACCTTTGTTTATTTACATTTTCAGTCCATTATTGACTCGTGCAGTTCTGAATTTTGTTATTCTAATGTATTTAGTGTTTGAATTTTCATTGTTTTCCGGTCGATAATTGATAATCCATCTCCTTTAAACTCATTCGTATACACAGAAATTATTTTACCATTGGATTTTGCTGAATTGAATATCTATTCACTAACCCATGCATAATGAATGCTTTGTATTAGCTACTCTAGTTAATCCGCATTTTCACAATTTTTTATCGCATGCCGAACACGAGTTTCAGGAACTGTGATTCCAGGAACTGCTAATTTACTCGGGTCACCGATTTAATCTCAATCCTATTGGATTTATTTGAATTTGGCTAAAGACTAAATCACTATTTTCTCTTTTAAAAGTTGCGCTAGATGAAATTGTGATATCCCAAACTGCTACAACCACAGCTCCAACGGTTTTTTTTAATACATCGAAGTTTTGAAAAGTGTAATTTGATTGGATTTATAAACGAATGCCCACTTGAAAATTACCAAATATGTTTTTATTCATTATCATTGTTATTATTATTATTATTATTATTATTATTATTATTATTATTATTATTATTATTATTATTATTATTTGGTATTACAGCCCGAGTGGGCCTTACCTTCCTCTATGGTCTTCTTCCATCCTTCTCTATCCATCGCCAACTCCCTCCAGTTCTTTATTACAATCCTCTCACATATGCCTGTACACAATTCCATCATATTGTTCTTGGTCTTCCTCTTAATCTGGTTCCATCTGGATTGTTGTTAAAGATAATCTTCACTTTCATTGTAGTTTTCCATCCTTGTAACATGTCCTAACCATCTCAATCTTTTTTTTAATGCCCCAGGTTGTCCTTTTGGACATTTCTGATGCTCTCTCCTGGCATTGACGTAATTGTAACCCACTTCTGAGGTTGGGACGCCTGGAAGGCGGGGTTACGTTGCCCCGATGGTATGATGGATGATGATGACAGTGGTGCGCCAGGAGAGTCCTTAATCCTAAGCTTAATCTAAGATGATGATTGCGATGGCCATATGATGTTCGGGGACCGTTTGAGCCTTAAAGTTTGCTAACATTTGTCTTACAGGTGATGAAAAAACCCGATAAAAATCTCACCCAGGAAACTGTCCCGATCGGGGATCGAACAAGAGCCCGCTGAGTGACAAGGCAGCACGCTACCTCGAGACTACAACTGTGGACCCATCTACATATATCTCCAAATCCAATTCCTTATAGTACCGTAAACCAGTTAAGGTGTTTAAAGAAACTATCGTGAATGCGGCCGTCGGTCAGTTAACTCGTTTTAGAGCGGGCGCGAACAAACCGCGTTTATATTCGACGCCTAAATATTGTGTTGGCTTAGTATGTCTTGGAGATCATAGATGGCATGTAAATGTACATTTTCTATTCCCGTTTGACACATTTAACCTTGGTGATTCCCCTTTTATTCTTAAAACAAACAACACATGGAATTCGTTCACCCAAACTTGCCTCTAGGCTCCAATGCAGTTGTATATGTTTCTCGTTATCGCGCTGTTATTTGTGCGTGAGTGAAACCATGGCGAAAGAAAAATATCTCACTGAAGAAGAATTAGTGAATATTTTGTATAATGATGATTCAGGTGATGAACTGATTCCTGTATTAGAATATTCACAAAGTGAAAGTGAATACGAACTTCCAGTTCCTGAAATTGATACGCCGATACCATGTGATGTCAATCACCCAAGTTATTTCACCATCACATCCTACCAGGATATCTCCTTTAGGTATGTACAAAATTTGAATTTTCTAAGACTAATAGTTTGTGAATAATGGTCCATTTTCAGATGTGCCACGAAAAGGGTATCTGGGGTATTTAAATGGTTGGCCTGTGGGTTTAAATGCCCTGCTCAGTGCCTGGTACTGAATGTGACATATATCTGGACGTTGTATCTGGCTCCCCATCCATCCTCTGTTTCAATTGGTCCGAAAATCCTTCTCAAGATTTTCATTATCGTTCTAAAAATGTCAATTTAAATACTTATGAAAGCCTACCAAGTTGAAATTCTAACTCTTCATAGAACTCGGGTGGGCCTCTAATTCAAATTATTATTTATTGGTAGGGCTACGGGCAGCAGCTCTGTCAATTTCTTATGAGATAAGATTGGCATTAATAGTATTATCCTTTATTTTTTTTAGTAGGGAGTTATAATCCTTCATCAGCTATCCTTATTATCTGTAGAACCATGTACATTTACATTAGAAAATCATATCGTTTAACCTTTAGAATTGTGTGTGATATCCTATCGTTAACAAACATAATATCATTGATAGCTGAGATATCCTCCTTCGGACTGAAAACCCCGTTCCGAATACCCCGATATAGTAATGTAAAGGTTAAAGATTACCGATTACCTTCCTACTGATTACCACCTTCGAGACATAGTTATATACATGACTGGAGAACAGAGAATTCTTGTAGGAAAATCATAGGACAAGCACTCAGGAGGTAGGCCAAGAATGAGATGGTTGGATAACATTAACCATAATTTCAGGGATGGTACGAAAACATTTGCTCAGGATATGTAGTTTGGTTCGCGCGGCCAGGAAACTATGGGTTTGATAGTTCCAGTGAGTTAATATATTGTTTTTAAGAGATACTTGTAGCAAGAATTTCACTTTCGTATTCATTATATAACATTTGGAAAGAGGAGGTCGAATTTTATTCTTAACTTTTATTTCAAAGAGTCTTGTTTGATCTTTTATTTTCATAAAATAAAAACAATATAAGTTACAAGAAAAGAAATGAACATGTAAGAAAGTAACTACATATTTTTAATCTTACAGACCGAATAATTAAATATAGGAACGACTGCAAAGAACATATTGATAGAATGCCAGAAGAAAGATTTTCAAAATTATTACTAATTATAAACCGCACGGAAGGAGAAATGTTGGACACCCACACAGAAGATGATCTGAACAATTTTAACAATTCTAGCTTTCATGAAACCGAAACGAGCCAACAGGCTTAATCCCTGGATGATGATAAGTTACAAGAAAACTTGCTTTGAAAAAATAAAAGAAAACAAAATTAACACTTATTTTTCATGTCTAGAAATATAATGTTTTTTGTGTTATTTAAAACACATATTATAAAATGTGTTGAAAATAATCCACTGAGACTTTTTTTTATTTATAACAATTCATTAAAGTCTATCAGTAATTCTTTCAATTTTTAATTCAAAGCAATTATTTTTTTAAATACAAATGAACCCTAAAGCGATATCGTCAATTTCAGTTGTTTATCCAATATTTCACTGAAAACGTTTTTTTTTTTTACATTTAATCAAGTTTGAATTTTACATTTACGAGTAGTCTATTTTCATTTAAAAAACGTAATATAGTAACTAAAGTTACACGGAAACTTTTAGGATTAAAGATTTTTTACATTTATTTTTCTCTTAAGTCCATCGCTGTAGTCTCGAGGTAGCGTGCTGCCTTGTCACGCAGCGGGCCCGGGTTCGACCCCCGGTCGGGACTGTTTTTCTGGGTGAGGATTTTATCGGCGTTTTTCGTCACCTGTAAGACAAAAAACGTTTAAGGCTCAAACGGTCCCCGAAATCATATGGCCGTCATCATCATCATCATCCTTATCATTATCATAATCATCATCCTTCACCGATGTGGAAAGCAACGGGAAGCTACTGCACCTATAATTCCCTAGTAAAGCTGCAAGCATAGCATGAAAATGCTATGATTGCAGTGAAAGACCTGCCCTCGGGCAGAAAAACTATGGATGCATTTCCTCTTAATAAATATAAGTTTATATTTAATAGTTAAAATCATGCTTATTGCTAAATGTGAATAAATATTTCGACCCCTGGAGGTAACTGTTACTCATTATAAGTAAGTCATAGCCAAACTTTAACTACACTACTTAAAAATTAATTCAAAATTGGGTGTTTTAAGGTAATTAAAATATACATTTTTGAAAGCTGCACTTTTCCTTAATTAATGCAAACGTGTTTAAAATGGTAGGTTATTATAACCAGAGATATAATTTCTAATTACGAGATTTTTTTTTACATATCTTCACATCATCCCGTAATGGTATTTTCCATACGTGTTTCTTAATAACAAAATTCTATTGTCATCTATTTAAGCTAAATGATCTGCTTACTTCTATCTCCTGGATTGAGCAACTCTGGCAATATACGTGACTCGTATTATCATTGATGGAGGATTTTTAATTGTGAAAAAGGAAGCTTTGCACTTAACAAAATTTCACATCAGTACAGTGTTGAACAAAGCACAAAAGATATTTGAATCAAAGCACGTAGTGCAAGAAGTCGTGATTGCAAGTACTTGTGCAGCATCGACTGTACGACTGCAGAAGAAATGGAGAAGTCCAATTGTTTACTGCGGCGCTAATCTTAACAGCAAACAAGACAGAGCGAAACAGAAGGCGATCGTTACCATGGAGAAAAGTAAGCTATTATACTCATGACCTCCTTGCACAAACTTAACTTGAGATTGGCTTTTACTCGACAATCTCATTTCAAAAAAAAAAAAAGAAACCCCCTTTTAAGTAAAATATAAAAGTCTGCTACGCTAGAACTGCAGAAACTAAGCGAAATCCTCAGCAAGTCGAATGTATGGTTCCATTTTACAGATTTAAGGAATACATCTTTCTTTTGTTAATTAAACTCATATGTATTCAGTTTCATTGCGAAAAAAAACAAGTTTCGGGTATAGAAATTCTCCACTCTCAATTATCGTATTTTGTGTTTTCTTGGAAGTATCTTTCAAATTTTATTTCACTTACATATATTGAGTTTCGTCGCGAAAAATCGAAAATTGCGGCCACTAGAGCAATTTTTAAACTTTCTCTTGTAGTTAACGCCCACTTCTGATCGCGTGATTTTACTGGTTAATGAATTCAATCCTACGTTTCCTCAGTCTGGTTTAAAAATATCGCCCGATAGAGCATTAAGATACACACACACATATATATGGTCTCGAGGTAGCGTGCTGCCTTGTCACTCAGCGAGCCAGGGTTCGATTCTCGGTCGGCACAGGCACCTGGGTGAGGTTTGGTCGGGGGTTTCTTCCCACCTGTAAGACAAATGTCAGGAAGTCTAGTGCCCGACGGACCCCAAAAATGCTTCGGCCATCATCATTGTCATCCTTATCATTTCACCGGCGGTGTAGAAAGCAATGGGAACCTACCCACACCTCTAATTCTCTAGTAAAGCTGCAAAGCATACCACGAAAATTCTATGGCTGCAGTGAAAGACCTGCCCTCCTGCAGAATACTATAGAATATAATATATACGTGGTTATTTCACTAAGTTTTGAGACTGAGCGCATAGTGGCGCTGTATTACGCTATAGCGCATGGGTGGCGCCGTGGTACGGTACCTTGTCAGTTAGGCTCTCGTCACAGCAAGAGACAGTTGAGTGCACTCACTGCAAGCAGAACTACGGTCTTTGTCGTGACGGTGATTAGAATGCGCATGTCGGAACTCGAAATGTCACTGTTGGAGGAATATCAGGTTTTGTCAGAAATTAGGCAAGACCGCTGTCGAAACGTTTCAAATGATGCAGTAAGTTTACGGTGAGTATGCATTGAGTCGCTGTGTTGTATTTAGGTGGCACCGACGTTTATTGCAAGGAAGTTACAGTTTGGAAGATGATGTGTGTACTGGTCGGCCACAAACAATTCGAACTAAACGCAAGATCGAAGAAGTTGTGACGTCGGTGCGTGCTAACCGCTCCCAATCAGTAGACGATCTGGAAGCAGTGGTAGGGGTCAGCCATGGTACTTGTTACAAAATTCTGTCTGATGACCTGGACATGTCTCGTGTTATCTTTCTCAGCACAGTGTGCTAGGAATCCTGTCGCAAGACCAACGTGATGATCACATGACGATTTTTTTCTCTTTCCTCGCATGAAATAAATCCTTCGTGGGCGTAGAATTAATTCTTCCGAAGAGGTCATGACTGCCACAAGCGAAGCCATACGGGACCTTCCTACCAACATCTTTCAGCGGTGCTTCCAACAGCTTTACCTACCACCGTTGGCAAACGTGCATGACGGCCAAAGGCGACTATTTTTGAGGGAGGATGTGATTCTATTTAAGTGTACGCCTAGTTATCGGCATCTTGTGAGACATTCAGATTCTTGTGGGTGCCTATCCTCAGGCGTAAAGTCTCAGAACTTAGAATAGAATAGAATAGAATATGGAATTTATTGCCTTTTTTTCAGAATAAAGAAAATACATATGCATTTACATTGCGCACGGGCCTGCTTGGCCGTACGTGCATTATTTTTCCATGAATAAAAAAAATAAAACTAATAATATAAACAAATACCTACAAATACACCTGTATCAAAAAACAATAACAGGCTACATATAAGTAAAATCTATGTCTGCACTAAATCAAAATAATACATATCTACATTCATCCACATTCCGTACATTAATATTAAAAAAAAAATGCTAGAAAACAAATTAGAAAAAAAAAGCACACACACATACACCCACACACCCCCACACATATACACACCGCACGCTCATACCCCCCTCCCCCCGTCCCTGCAGACATTAAGTGCACTATCAGACTATTCAACTTATCAGACCTACTTATTATATAACATGATTAAAGATCGAAAACAAAGACCATATTGAGATTCTTCTTATTGTTAATACATATATCCTTAATCTACAATTTTGTTATATCTCAATTTTCTTACTGTACCCAAAAATTTGCATGTTTTTGATTCACTCTCGATCCGTCCTAAAAGATCCCAACACGCCACTCTCCCTCGATCCGACTTGAGAAATCTCTCCGGCAGCATCTGTAATCTAAGTTGTTCTGTCTCTCTACAGAATGCTATAATATGCTGCCAGTTTTCATGGTCATCGCATAGTGGGCATAGTTTAATGCCTTCCTCATTTGTTAAATTATGGGCCATCCATCCCCCCAAATGAAACCATGCAATAGCACTTTTATCATCCCCATCCAAAGAGTCAATATATTTCTCCCTTCCCCACGAAAGTTTCAGTTCTGTCTGCAGGGTGAGCGATATTTTCTGACTACACTCTGCTTCTATATACTGTCTGTCTATATCGATTAGTCTCTTCTTAACTGTCCTCCAAACATTTCTATTATTCCGCGTACTCCTCTCCCATACCCAACCCATCCCTATGCCCTTCAATCCCCTTTCTACACCGATTACCCAATCTCCCGAAACACACTGCCTTTTCTGTTCATTGTAACACTCTGCTCTAAGCGAGTCCTGATTCCCGTTTATTATGTCCAACCAATACTTAATAGCCATAATTTTGCCCCTTATTGTGTCCGAAAATGTACCGAATTCCTTCAGTATGCCACAATTTGAAGTCCCCGTTGCTAATCTCATCGCTTTCTTAAGAAACATAGGTTGAATTTTATCTAGTGTCCCCGTTCGTTCCCAACCCCATAATTCTGAGCCATACAGCATGGTCGCTCTCACAGTCGAAGAATAAACCTGTTCTAGTGTACGCATCGGTATGTTTCGCAATTTTGACATATTATTAAGCATTTCGCTTGTCCGGCACCTAGCTCTCATTGTTGCATTTTCGATGTGTCTCGTCCATTTTCCATTCATTGTCAAAGTCATCCCCAAGTAGACAAAGTTTTTAACATTTTCTAAGTTCTCACCACGGTATGTCCACCTTTCCCTCCCGCTGTATACCGACCCGTTTTTAAAAGTCATGGCTTTCGTTTTGCTAACGTTAACAGTAAGTCCCCAAGTCGTACAGTATGTCGATAGTAAATCTAAACCCTTCTGCATGCCATCTATTTTTGTGGAAAAGAGGCATAAGTCATCTGCATACATTAGAACAGGAATACTTCGCTCACCCACCGTTGGAGCATCGATCCCCTCTACTTCCAGCATCAAAGCTACATCGTCTATAAATAAGTTAAATAACAGTGGTGACAATACGCATCCCTGTTTTACACCCTTAACTGCCTTTATATTTTCTGAAACTTGGTCCCTCCCATATTTAACACAGAACTCCACTTTTTTATAAATTCCCATTAGCGCCCTAATCATAGTTCCCGATACTCCTAGTTGCCATAATTTCTGCCATAGGGCATTGCGTTCAACAGAGTCAAATGCTTTTTTCAGATCTATAAAAGTACAGTGTAACCTGCCTCGTTTGACACTCAAACATCTGTTAATTGCTGTTCTCAGGACAAATAGATTGTCCGCCGTCCTGAAGCCTTCCCTGAACCCGGCTTGGTATCGTGAAATTTTATTATTTTCATTTATCCAATTTTTTAGCCTGTTATATAGCACTGTGCAATAAATTTTTCCAAACACCGGCAGAAGAGAGACACCGCGGTAATTGTCCGGATTGTTAACTCCACCCTTACCCTTGTAAATAGGATGCAGTATTGATGTGGACCATTCATCTGGATAGCTTCCTTTTTCATAGATTTTGTTAAAAATACCTACTATGTATCCTGTCCATTTATCAATTTTCAAGGCTTCTTTATAGAACTCGGCTGGTATACCGTCTAGACCAGGAGCTTTTCCATTTTTCATGGATCGAATCGCATCCCTCACCTCTAGTTTTGTTATCTCCGAGTCTAGCATTGGTACGTCTTGACCAACTAATAATAGCCGCGGTCCCTCCCAATTCCCCCCTCCTGTAAACACCCTTTCGAAATGAAGTACCCAAGTTTCTGGCGAAATTTTATTTACTTTTTTACGATATTTAATTTCCCTAATTACTTTCCAGATTTTGGTAACATCCCGTTCCTTCATAGCCTGATTAATTCTCTCCAAGATTTTTCCCTCCCAATTCTCCCTGGTTCTAGCCGTTATCTCTTTATATCGTCTCCTCATCTCTATGTACAACCCGCCGATTGAAGTCGCCACCCTCCTTTCTGAACCTCACTAAAGCCCTCTCCGCTCGTCTTTTTCCTTCCCTACATGCATTATCGTACCAGCCTTCATATCGTTTTTGCCCTGATTTTCCTCTAATCTGCATATTTTTCCCCCCTTCCCACATTAGTAATCTTAATTTTTTCACCTCTTCCTCCACATCGCCTAATACCTCCGGTGTCGAAGACTCTAGTTTGTTAAGTAGTTCCTGTGTCTTATCCTCTCTCCAACAGAACCGCCTAACAGTTCTAATGTCTCCCCTCCTTCCCGTATTCAAGCTCCCCACTTCCTTTCCCTCTTCTTCAAATTCTAATTGGATTTCGATAGGTGAGTGATGCGATTCGATTCTGTCCGCTACTTTAAATGCTGCAATCCTAGAAATAAGATTCTGTGAGCAGAGCATATAGTCCACAACACTTCCTCCATTACCGTTTATGAACGTAAGTTCTCCTTCAGTATCTTCCCCGTATTTTCCGTTTAGCATTTCTAGGTTATGAATATCGCAAAACGTCAGAAGTTCTCTCCCATACGTATTAATAACCCTATCCTTACTCGCCCGAAATCCCTTTCTTAAATCTTCCTCTCCTTCTTCCGTCCCTAAAGTTATATTTTCTCTCCCAGTTCTACCATTAAAGTCCCCCATTATAAGAGTATCTGTATCCGGGAATTTATGTCCGAGTTCTATCATTGTATCTCCCAGGTCATCAAAAAAGGTAGATATAGCGTGTCGAGACCCAGCCGGGTGACGATATACCGAGAGGATACACAAACAAAGATCTCCGATTTTTACATGAATACACGTGACACCCTGTATTTCAACATGAACATTTTCAGCATGTCTAAATGTATTATTTTTCAACATTGTTAATATCCCTCCCGGATATCTTCCCCTTTTTTGTTTACTACCCCTCCCCTTATTTATACAATTAAATCCATCAAATTCAATATGGTCTTTGTCCCCCATCCAAGTTTCTACAAATGAAATAAAACTAAAACTTTTAACAAAATCAATAAATCTGTCGGAAGACATTCGTTTTTTCAAACCTTCAATATTCCACACAGCAATTCTGAGAGGGGGGTTTGTCCTCTATGTACTAACGGTTTTCTTTACCTGCTCTTGGCGGCCCTTCTGCATTGTGTTTGCAAGCTTTTCAGACATCATACTTCTTAATTGTCGCGCCGAACTTCCCTCCCTCCCACTGCTGTCTTCTGTCGTCTTCTCTGCAGGGTTGTCAGTTCTCTCGCATTCTTCTCGTTCCCGTGTTGTATTCTTGGGACTCGAACTCTGCCTCTCCGATGTCGTTCCACGCGACTCACCTCGTTCCCTTGTTGTTTTATTGCGATTTGAACTCTGCCTTTCAGAGGTCGTCTCCCGTTGCGTTGTCCCTGCCGCTTCCTTCGTGGACACAGACATCTCCTCCAGTTCTCTACGAGTCCTCACCCGTCCATTTATTACTAGTTTATCGAAACGGATGAAAGCCTGAGCTCCCTGCTTCCTCGCGTCCACTAGATGTCGTTTCAGGAATGCTCGCTCCTCTCTCACTCTCCGGCTGTGGTCTTCACTCACTGCCACTCCAGTGCCCCGTAGATATCTTGCCCCCCTTATGATTTCTTCTTTATCCCTATAGTGAGCTAACTTGCACACTATAGGCCTGGGGTACCGTCCACGACCCACTCTATGAGCGCGTTCGATGTCCCGTTCTAGCAGAACTATTCCCATTTGCCTTAGGACATGCCTTGTTATAACTGCCGTAGTGTCCCAGGACTCGTTCTCCTCTTCCCCCACACCATACAACACAATATTGTTCCTTCTAGATTGATTTTCTAGATAGTCCATTTTTTCTTCCAGCCACCTCACTCTGTCTTCCACACTACTCCAAGCTACCTCCATTTCTTGAACCCTCTCCACGACAGAGTTTACCATAGACACCATATCCTCCGTCTTTCGGAATCCCTGGGTCATTTCTCTCCTCATCTCTTCCAGCATTTTCTTCACGTCCTGCATTTTTACAATTTGACAACACCGCACTGCTCTCGAGAACTGAAAACACGTCCGCACACTACCACGTACCAATGTATTACCTCTCAGAACTTAATGACTGTACTAGTATATTCATAGTCATTTTTCGATGTCTAGTTAGTAGAGTCAACGGAAATTTATAGAAAATAAAAGAAAACATTTTTATGAGAACAACCTCGATAGCTGTATTTCTTGGGAATCCCCTTAAACCTGTGTTCAATGACAAAATCATTACTGAGTCAATTTGTTCTGATGGTATCGTTTGAGACCTGCCACGGTTTCGAACTTTGTGCCTACTAACCTTACCGACTTTTCTTTGAATTCCCACAGTCGTCAAGGAAACTATATATAATTCCATTGCGAAGACTATTTTTATCATAATGCCATTTTATAACCAACAGAAATGAAATCAGTGGGCATTAATGACAAACATATAAAAGAACACTCGTACTACTGGAAACACCTGAAAATCTTATACGCGATATGATCTCAGATGTTAAAATGTTTATAAATCAGTATTAAATAAATATATTAAGTAGTGAGAATATTGTTATATCTGGAGTCGAAGCAACAAAAAAATTAGAACAAAAACTTATGTAGATGGAAATGGATTTCTTGAAGAGAGCAGCAAGATGTTCAAAATTGGATAAAATTAGAAATACTGTCATACGAGATTATATTTCCTTTGGACTCATTCTATTAAGATTATGATTTGTGTTTTAATAATTCTAGCTACAGAGTCAGTTTTTCGGACAAATTATTTTGGAATTTTTTTTGTATCTATGGTTATTACTTTATCATTAATGTTGGTTTGTAACGTTAGAAGGATAAGTTTCTTTACTTTTTATCAATTTTTTTAGAGAAATTTATTATTTATTTATTCTTAATTTTGGGTTGGGGATATCAACCTGAACGTCTATAAGCGGCTATGTATTTATTATCTTATACCTCATTTACATCTTCAACATTCGTTTTTACCAGTGAATAACCAGGAACTGAGATAGCCAAGTCCTATGTCGAAAACAGGAGATGACCTGTTTTCCAACTGAACGCTTGAATGGGACCCTGTATTGATATGCTTTAATAGGCGGAATATGATCCATTTTCATGAAATACATGGGTTGATGCTCAAGGACTGCGAAACTGTCAAAGAGTGAATTTGTAAAAAAATTGGAAATGACCCGTCTTTAAAATAACCATATTATTTGTGGGACATATTTTCCCAAAGTCGTTAAATTAATAAGTAACTTAACCCAAACTTCACTAGGGCACAGCATAGTCAGGGCATGGCACGTTGTACGAGTCAATTTGACAGGTCATATTATGTCAGTTCCTAAAGGTCTAACGATGATCGTCTTAAACGCCCTCTACAATACAGGTAAAATTTGTCGTAATCGATCCTGTCAACCGCTGATATTTTGAATCACAATGTATTTTGTTACAGTTTCAAATATTAAATTCTGTTCCTCGTAAAATTAATGTTTTGGCATTAACTATAACCTCTTTGTTTTTATATTTATAGATTTATATATTTATTTAGTTGTCCACCGCTGTGGTCTCGGGGTAGCGTGATGCCTTGTCACGCAGCGGGCCCGGGTTCGATCCCCGGTCGGGGGACAGTTTTTCTGGGTGAGGTTTTTATCGGGATTTTCCTCACCTGTAAGACAAATGTCAGGAAAACTTTAAGGCCCAAACGGTCCCCGAAATCATATGGCCATCGCAATCATCATCATTCGTATTCATCTTAGGTTAAGCTTAGGATTAGGGACTCTCCTGGCGCACCATTATCATCATCATCACCTATCATATCATCGGGGCAACGTAACCCCACCTTCCAGGCGCCCGAACCTCAGAAGTGGGTTACAACTACGCCATGCCAGGAGAGAAACCAGGAATGTCGAAAGACAAACCTGGAGCATTTGAAAAAAAAAATATTTAGTCTAGAGGAGTTAAGGCCAAGTGGCATTCTCTTCCACTCACCAGGACAAACATATATTATATTTAAATACAAAAAATTACAATAATAGTACAATTAATTACCGGGTCAAAACTGAACAATAATGAAAATAATGTCCGATAATAAAATAGTATTAAATACAATTAAAATGAAACTAATGGAAGAATGTATATAGACAAAGGAATAACAGCTCGAATCTACTGTACTTAAAAAGAAGGGAAAAAATATACAAAGAAAGTAATAAGCTCTAATGAATTGATCTATCGTTTATATACGGTAAACATCGACAAATTTTAAAACTATTTTTATTAAATAATAAAAAAACTACAGTAAACAATTGTTAATTGTTAAAAAAGGTAATATTAGTGAGATGTTTCTGTTATTTATTTTATCTTCAATTTGTTTCTGAAAGATGGTAAAGTTTGGCAGTCACTGGCATAGGGTGGAAGAGAATTCCATGTTCTAGCAAGAGGAACTGTAAAAGATCTCGAGTAATAGGTAGTGTGATGAGGAGGGATATTAATCTGAAAAAGATAATTGAGACTCCCTCTTCTTATTCATCATTTGATCGATTTAACGGTGTCAAAATTTCATGTTCCAACTCTATCAGCTGTAAACGTGTTTATTATAATACTCTTTTTATCACTGCCACCAGGTAGTCATTATAACTTTTCTGGTGTTCTCTCCTGGCATTGGCGTACTTGTAACCCACTTCTAAGTTTGGGGCCTTGAAAGGCGGAGTTACGCTGCCCCGATTATTTGTGTGGAAGGTGATGATATTTATTTATTTATTTTACCTGATGGAGTTAAGACCATAAGGTGGTTTCTTCTACTTCGCCAGGGTTAAATTATACATATAATAACAATTATAAATTACCTACATGTTAATTAATAATACATAATAGGCATAGGCTACACATTATAGAGTTAACAAGGATAGAAAAAATGATCATGATGATGATGTTGATAATAATAATAATAATAATAATAATAATAATAATAATCTCTATAATTTGATTAAGTAATTGGCTTGGTAAAAAGTGTAATATGTAAAATAATAATAAAACTATACATGGAACAAGATTATATATTATATTGTCTAAGGAAACACATAGTGAGCTTTTTCTTAACGTTTTTGAATCGGGCGATGGTAATGGTACACCAGGAGAGGCCTTAATTCTCAACTTAATATAAATGAGGTTAGTATTACACTGATGATTATGATAGCTACATGGTGTTCAGAAGTCGTTTGGGCCTTAAAGTTTCCTGACATTTGTTTTACAGTTAACGAAAACTATACAAACATATATGGATACATTTGCATTTTAAAATATATTGGGCGGCGTCTTGTGGTATCTATGAATGAAGTAGGGATTTAATGTGAAGTTTTGGAGTCTACCGATTATTAAAGAAGCTTCTCTTATTTTGAAAGTGAAGCAAAGTTATCAAGAACTTTTCGTAATAGGAGCTGGGGTATCTTTGACGAGATTTAACACTGCTTAACTTCTTCAAGTTTCTTTTCAAACTTCCCATACTATAAAGATACTCTTGTTAATTTATAATATTCATAAAAGGCATTATAGATTTTCTATTAGTTTTACGAATTAACAATATTTCTATTATAGAGAGATATACTATGAACAAAAATTAATTTTTGATAATTTAAGTCATTAAGAAATTGACTGATTGGTTTTAGAACTCACCAATTAAGTTGAATCACAATAAACGTTCGTGAAGAGGCTATATACAGAGTGATTCAAAAGGTTGCGCACACATTTCAGGAGCATATAGTGAGGTCAAAATGCAACTTTTGATTAGTAATGTATGGTCTGGAAAGAAATCCTGGGTCAGTACAAGCCTTGGAATGTCTGGATGGACAAGGCATTATTTTGTGCAAATATAATCTATTCATCAATTTGGTTTTACAACACTAGGTGTTCAAAATGCCTACCACAACATTGAATGCATGCATGTTCTTCCATGTGAGCAAGAACTTCCTCTTCCATAGCGACTGTTCGAATCGTACGTGGCCGGCCTACATGTTGCCATGAACGAATGAAACCTGTCTCCCGAGTCAGTGGTGAACATTTTGAAACGTTCGAGGATGTGATTGACGTCTTTTCGGATATTGTGCGCATTACAGGCTATGAGCTTCGCGTGCATTACCATTTGCTTTACCATACATGAAATGCATGTCTCGAAGTTCTGACAACATGTAGACCTATTCCTTTTCACAAAATTCACAAATCTGTGACGTAATGCTGTAGTGGACCTCTACGATACACTGCAGACCATACTGAAAAGAAAACAACCTACAGAGCGCACGAATAACTATCAGATGTGAACAGAAGAGTACGAAAGTACTGTGTTGCACTAAACAGTATGGCAACAGATGGAGCGTCTTCATAAATTCTTAAAGTAGTGTATCGAACCCAGTGCCTCCTAATGCTTAGACCCGCATTAAAGTTCCCGAATTTCCCAGGGTTGTACTGAACTAGGATTACTTTCCAGACCATAAGTTACTATTCAAAAGTTGTTGTATTTCGACCTCTCTACAAGCTCCTGAAATTTGTGCGCAACCTTTTGAATCACCCTGTATATAATTTGCGAACAATTCACCGTGCCCCATTCAAACCTCCCTCATTTTAATTAAACATAACTCTCAAAGTTTGCGGAATTGTGAAATGAGGCTGGTATTAAAAGAAAGAGATACTCTAAGAATTTTTGTTTTCATTGTTGCAGTTAATTCATCTGTCGCATGTTGAACAATAATGACATAAAACAAAATGGCGACTCCTCAGCAACGAGCACAAATTGTTTTCTGGTATGTAAAAGACCGTGTGTTTGCGACTCCAGTACAAGATCTTCATGATTTACGAACCCGTATCCTTGACACAATTGCAACAGTACCAATGTACATGTTCGATAAAACGTGGCACGAAATCGAATACAGGCTTGATATTGTTCGTGCTACTAACGGTCCACATATAGAGGTGTTATAGTGTGTGGCAATAAAAAGTCTTTGAGTTTCTGTTTCGTTTAATACCGGCCTCATGCCATAATTCCGCATACTTTATTAGTTATGATTAATTAAGATGTGGGAGGTTTGAATGGGACATCCTGTATAGTATTCTGATGCAGCCTTCATCAACCGACGAGCAACTCAATTTGAGCATGATTCCTCATTAGTGATAGTGTGAGTGAGTGTAGCCCTATGCCTTGCTTCCCTTGGCAGCAGACTGGTGGTTCGTGTTATTTGTTCATATTCAGTGCCTTGGAGAACAGGTAACCAACCCTTCATAGGAGGAAACTTATTTTTTTTATGGAGCAAGATAATCGTACAAAGCATTTTATTTGTAATCAGGTAAATTACTTTTAAATTTATTTTTGTTAGATTTATTGAAAATAAGTCTTTATATTTTGTTGTTACATTCTCATTATGAAAGTATTAAACCGAGAAAAAAAAAGATAATTGGAACTAAAAAAAAAAAATTTCTTTCTTCCTTCTACGAAAATTGTCCTGGTTCATTTGGTTAATTTTTGGAGATCCATGGAAATTATTATTATTATTATTATTATTATTATTATTATTATTATTATTATTATTAATCTATTATTATTAACCGAAGTCCACCGCTGTGGTCTCGAGGTAGCGTGCTGCGTTGTCACGCAGCGGGCCCGGGTTCGATCCCCGGTCAGGGCAGTTTTTCTGGGTGAGGTTTTTATCGGGGTTTTTCCTCACCTGTAAGACAAATGTCAGGAAAACTTTAAGGCCCAAACGGCCCCCGAAATCATATGGCCATCAACATCCTTATCATTATCATCATCATCATCATCATCATCATCATCCTTCACAGGTGTGGAAAGCAACGGGAAGCTACCACACCTACACAATTCCCTAGTAAAGCTGCAAGCATAGCATGAAAATGCTATGATTGCAGTGAAGGACCTGCCTTCGGGCAGAATTACTATGGATGGATGGATTATTAACCGATTTTCGCTATTGAGTAACACTAAGAAATTGGGACTGGAAGTAAATATCAATAAAACTAAATATTTGGACACACATAGAAATACATTATATAACGGAAATGGACAGCTAACGACAAATGAGGGGAAATTTTGAGGAGGTGGCTGAATTCAAATATCTAGGAACAATAATCACGAATAGGAATGTAATGCACAAAGAAATTAAACATTGTCTCAATTCAGCAAATGCGTGCTGTTATGCATTACAGAGACTCTTGATATCCCAACTCCTTTCAAAAAACGTTAAATTGAAAATATATAAAACTATCAGTTATAATATACGGATGCGAAACATGGACTCTTACTTTAAGGGAGGAAAGGAGATTACGAGTATTTGAAAATAAAGTTCTTAGGAAAATGTTTGGACCAAAGAGAAATGAACAGACAGGTGAATGGAGAAGACTACATAACAGTGAACTGCATGGTCTTTATGGGAAGCCAGATATAATAAGAGCAGTTAAGTATCATAGACTGCGATGGACAGGGCATGTGGCACGTATGGGGAATGAAAGGCGTGCATGGAAGCTTCTTGTAGGAGAACCAGAGGGAGAACGTCCAGTTGGTAGACGAAGAATGAGGTGGGAGAATATGATTATCTATGATTTGAGGGAAGTAGATTATACAGGGAATGATTGGAAAGCATTTAACTCAGGATATGGATCTTTGGAGAGCTTATGTCCGCGCGGCTATGAACCTACTGGTTCGATAGTGCCAATGAATAAGTAAGTATTAATCTACTTTATATCGAAATTAAACGTTTCTGGACATGGATTGATTGTCAAAACTTTATGGGCTAAATCGCCTTTGTAACCCCTGGAAGTGTGTAATACTTATTCTGAAACAATCTGTATAGTGGTGTAACATAGGATGATAAATAGTTCACATAAATTCTGTCTTCATATGAACATAAGTTGTCTGGTATGACCTAAGTGCTTTTATGGGATATCATTATTGTTCTGACCCCAGTTACTCTCATCTCATATGTTACTAAAATGACTTATCCTGATACGAAAGCTTCATCTTGTTTAAATTAATGTATGTACAATAGTTGAAGAGTTGATTGAACCAGGATGCAACACGACGACCTCTGTTGTACTTGTGATGTCGGAGAGCAGGCTCTTCAATATCCAGTAATGATACAATCCTGTTTACATGTGTTTGTATTACACAAATGCCACAAAGGATTCATGACATATCCATAGTTGTTGATTATGTCGTGCTTTATTTACTCGAGTGATCTATTTTGTCAAAGTAACAAACATGTTACACAATTATTGTTAAATTAATTATAAGTTCAAATATCAATCAGGAAGAGCAAAAACAGATGACTCTTTAAGTCAGCGGTTTCATAAATTACAAAAAGAACAGAGATGGTAATATGAATCATGAGAGAAGGAATTGTCATAAAAATGATATTAAAGTTAGTATTTTTAGTTGTGTTGAATTAATCCCTATAACTTGGCATGCTTTTTGTTTAGGTAGTCCTATAAAAAATAGTTTGATTTAGCTTATCCCTGCCTATCTTAAACTAAACTTAAAAAATAATTAATAATAAAAAAATTAAAGAAAAGTTTTAAATTCAAATTTTTATTACACTGGGGAACAAAAAAATATTTTTTTCTTGGTGCCTGAAATTTTTCACCTGATTCTGGGTATTTCGGCACTGCTGATTCCAAAAATGTCATCCATTTTGTTGCAGCAGCTCTAGTTTGCAAGATATTGATGATACTGCTCTTATGTACCACCATTGTAAATCGATTGTTTGCATAATACTAATTGATTTAATCCAAGTTATATTCATGTTGTTGTTGCCGTTTGCATATGTAATTTTACTAATTTGACAATTGTTTATCCTTTTTCTAGACTGACATGGCTTCAACACGAAGAAAATGTGTGAATAATCCTGATGTGTTTTGTTTCATCTGTGGGGAGTACACATTCACTCAACAAAGAAAACCTATAACTGACTTTGTAAGAAGAGCTTATTTGGCCTATTTCAAAGTACAACTGGGAGATCAAAAGATAAGCCTTGGGCACCTCACATTGTATGTAAAACGTGCACAGAGCATCTACGACAATGGACAAATGGGAAACGGAAATGCTTGAAATTTGGGGAACCAATGATCTGGCGAGAACAAATTAACCATAGTGATGACTGCTATTTTTGTTCAGTCAATGTAAAGGGCATCAATAGCAAAAACCGGAATAGATGGGTATATCCCAATCTACGCTCCGCAAGACGCCCTGTTCCACATTCAGAGGAGATACCTGTTCCAATTTTTACCAGTCTTCCAGAGTCACCAGAAGAAGAGGATGATTCAACTGAAAGCTATTCTGAGGGAAATGACAGCGATTTCCCAGGACCTTCATCAGTTTCATCCGGTTTTAGTCAAGCGGAACTGAACGACCTCATAAGGGATCTAAGTCTTCCAAAGAAGTCATCTGAGTTGTTAGCTTCCAGGCTGGCAGAGAAACAATGTCTGTTACCGGGAACAAAGGTCACAGTCTATCGCAAAAGAGAAACAGACTTCCTGCCATTCTTCACAGTAGAAAATCAATTTGTTTTTTGTATGAATGTTGAAGGACTGTTAATGAAGCTGGGTGTAAGAAAATACACACCAAGTGAATGGCGGTTATTTATAGATAGCTCCAAACGCAGCCTAAAATGTGTTCTTTTGCATAATGGGAACATATACAGGTCAATCCCAATTGGTCACTCAGTTTCTATGCGTGAAAATCAACATACAATAGCTACAGTGCTAGAGAAGATCTCTTACCGTGATCACCAATGGGTAATGTGTGTCGATCTCAAGATGGTGAATTTTCTTCTAGGACAACAAGGTGGGTACACCAAATACCCATGCTTTATATGTTTATGGGACTCTAGAGCCAAAGATCAACATTGGGTGAGAAGGCATTGGCCTCTTAGAGAAAGCATGACCGTTGGAGAAAAAAACATCGTTGCAGAACCTTTGGTTGACAGAAACAACATCATCTTGCCACCACTGCATATTAAACTTGGTTTAATGAAACAGTTCATCAAGGCGTTGAATAGAGATGGAACATGTTTTGGCTACATATGTACAAAATTTCCTGCACTGAGTAAGGAAAAAATAAAAGCAGGTATATTGGATGGACCACAAATCCGCCAACTTATTAATGACCATCAATTTCAAGACTCAATGAATGATACTGAAGCAGCCGCATGGTCTTCGTTCTGTATGGTAGTGAAGAATTTCCTTGGAAACTATAAGTCTCCTAATAGTGATGAACTAGTGGAGAATATGCTCACTGCTTTTTGTGCACTAGGTTGTAACATGAGCATCAAATTACACTACCTACACAGTCATTTGGATCGATTTCCAGACAATCTTGGAGATGTAAGTGAGGAACAGGGTGAGCGTTTTCACCAGGAATTAAGTACAATGGAAGAAAGGTATCGTGGACGGTGGGATATACATATGATGGCGGACTACTGTTGGAGCATCCACCGAGAATGTCCAAGATCATTGCATCGGAGGAAATCACAGAAACGGGGATTCTGCGACCTGATGGAGGAAAATTAATGATTCTAACGAGACTAATGTGTAAATAAATTATGGTAGTTATATAGATACAGTTGTTTCATGAAAAAGAAAGTATTTGTTCTTTTGTATTTAATTGTATGCGAGTAATATAGTTGTATATGTGGACCAGTATTTTTGAACTGGTATATAATTTGAATAAACTCTATCTCAAAAACTAGAGCTGATAGGACGAAACTGAAATCATCTTTGGAATCAGTGACCCAAATATACCCATAAATAGGTGAAAACATTAAGGCACCAAAATCACTGTTCCCCAGTGTTATAAGAACTTATATCCATCCATAGTAATTCTGCCCGAGGGCAGGTCGTTCACTGCAATCATAGCGTTTTCATGCTATGCTTTGCAGCTTTACTAGGTGTGGTAGCTTCCCGTTGCTTTCCACACTGGTGAAGGATGATGATGACCATATGATATCGGGGACCGTTTGGGCTTTAAAGTTTTCCTGACATTTGTCTTACAGGTGAGGAAAACCCCCAATAAAAATCCCACCCAGAAAAACTGTCCCCACCGGGGATCGAACCAGGGCCCGCTGCGTGACAAGGCAGCACGCTACCTCGAGACCACAGCGGTGGACAATAACTTATATATGCCCATATAATAATTTCTCTTGATTTCCATTGATTACTTACTAGTAAAATTACTATTTAAGTTAGCAAAGCTTCATTCACATTTTGTTCAAAGTTACAACTTTTTTCTGTCCCTTTTATATCAACATAAACATATACGTACGGGATAATGACAGATCGAGGGATGAAATGACCCTGTTATTAAATGTCTGTGATGTAAAAGAATGTCATCTGACCGGGCAGAAGAAATGAAGTTGTACCAAATGGTTTATAATTGACATGGATTTGGAGAAATAGTGGAATGAAGTTTTTTTCCAGATAAAACTCCAAGAAAAACCTGTACTGACTCTGATTCGTCCACCATAAACTTCACATGAGACCAAGACATGAATTCAAAATCCAGAAGTCGAGGTCGAATGTCTAAAAAAATAAATGAATAATCTAATCTGCTTATTCCATATACCGGTACATATACCGAGGCGGATCGGAAAGTAAACGCACAATAATTTTTTTCTCCCTTGGTATTGCATCTAGAATGTTGCAATTTCACAGAGATAAAGTTTGAAGTTTTCACTACAGACTGTATGTTTTTCTCAGATGCACCTCTTTGCGAGAGAAGCTTGAACTATGCAACAAAGATGGCGCGCAGTCGTCCACCTGTGAGGAACAGAGAAGTGTTGTTCGATTTTTGTGGGCCAAAGGGCATAAACCCAGTGAAATTCACAGGGACATGCGTGGTGTGTGGGGATGATTGTATGGACCGTAGCAATGTCTTCCGTAAAGTTAGTGCTCGCTGGGTGCCTAAGAACCTGACAGAAGACCACAAGGGCCAGCGAATGATGGCAAGCTTGGACCACTTAATGCGGTACACCGCACAAGGACATGACTTTCTGGAAGGAATCGTCACAGGTGATGAGTCGTGGGCGTACCACTACACGCCCGAAACAAAGCAGGCATCAGCAGTGCGCAGATGGCTACACTCCAACCAAACGGACTTCTACGAACAGGGCATATTGAAACTGGTAACACGATGGGAAAAATGTGTTGAGAAAGTTGGTGACTATGTCGAAAAGTAGGTAAAAGATGTAAGTTCATTTGTGATTTTTTCCCTTTGTTTTACTATTAAACTGTTTTAAAAAAAATATTGTGCGTTACTTTCCGATCCGATACGTCCCTCACAGGTGGACGACTGTAGCATGCGCGCCATCTTTGTTGCATAGTTCAAGCTTCTCTCGCAAGAGGTGCATCTGAGAAAAAAATACCATCTGTAGTGAGAACGTCAAACCATATCTCTGTGAAATTTCAACATCCTAGCTGCAATACCAAGGCAGAAACAAATTATTGTGCGTTACTTTCCGATCCACCCTCGTATATAGAACGCTCTAACATGTTCAAGTATAGAATGGGTATTTTAAAAAAATGTAGTACCATGCACAACAATAAATTCCTGACTTTCTTTAATATGTTCATTTTTTTGTTACTTTGTAAATCCCAGAAGGGCTTTACCATCAGAGCCATCCCCAGACATTACCAAGTTCTCATCAAAGTCGTCACTTTTTATTTCCTCAAAATAGATATTTTCTGGAATATAAGCCAAAGAATTGGACTATTTTTCTACATACAAGTCTTTAGAAATACTTCTTTGTACTTACTTTTAGTATCTAAAACGCCTATTTTTCTAGTCTAATCTACTTATTTCAGTCAGAAAATTACGTTGAAAATATCATTTTTAAAAATCTGTAATAAGCTTAATAGTAATTCTTTGATCAATAATCCAAATTGCCATTTTAATGCAAGAGCGATCTATCTGAATTTGTAACAGGCTTCGAAAAGTCTATACCTATTATGATATTAGTGACTTTTATCAATGTTTTCTGTACATATTAATTAAATATAATTATTACTTAAATATTGCACACTCTTCTAAACGCACTGTATTTTGAGTTTATACAATACTTTATTCACTGGCACTATCGAACCCGTAGGTTCATGGCCGCGCGGACATAAGCTCTCCATATATCCCTATCCTGAGCTAATGTTTTTCAATCATCCCCTATATAATCTACTTCCCTCAAATCATACTTAATGTTATTCTCCCACCTCATTCTTGGTCTACCAACTAGGCGTTTTCCCTCTGGTTTTGCTAGAAGAAGCTTCCATGCACGTCCGAGTTTATACAATTCTTCTCTAAATTCAGCTACTCTTTTAAATTTTTAAAGTCCTGCCATGCTTTCATTTCTGTTGCATCTTCCCCTTATTTCCCCCCCAAATTTTAACTTAATACATTATTTTAAGGAATTTATTATGACGAAGTATGCGGCCAAAAATAATATTTTCCTACAATTTATTTTGAAAATTAATTATTTATATTCTTCTATTTAATAAAGTACGTGTTGACGTGTCCGTAAAAATTACAACCGTCAAGAAATGCGGACATGGGTTCTACTGGGGTAAAATTTTCCGGATGTCAAATAGTCCCCCATTCAGGTCTCTGGGCGGGGACTACTTCAGGAAACGCATGCCAAAGGCTCAAACACAGGGACATGTTCTTAGGAACATGGAATGTTAGGACATTCACTTGTTGGCGTGTATATCTGTCTAAACAGTTTATTTTTGCTAATCCTCTCCATAGCCACTTTCTCATTGCTGCTGGTCTCTTTGTACCATACGGATTGTTAATTAATGGTTAAGGAATAGCCGTGTGTTTAATATTTTCTTAACATTTGTTTGCTGGAATTCGGTACAGAAAAAGTGTTGCGAAACTCATATGAATCTGATATCTCTTTCGTGGGCAATGTCCTCTCCTGTATGTTACCTTAAAATATAAACAGTTAAAACACTGAAATTGTTCAAAAATTTAATTTTTATCTACATATTTGATTAAATAATTATTTAGAGAATCGATTGAAATTAACGGCGATTTTAACGCTAAGATGAATTTTCAAAAATGTCCTCTAACGTATTGATTATATAAAACCAAACCACACAGGGAACGTTATTTCTTCCTCTAGAGATCTGGGTGTCTCGAGGTCACTGAAATGCTATTTTGTTTTTTTCCAAATGCCCCAGTTTGTCTTTCGACATTCCTGGTTTCTCTCCTGGCATGACGTACTTGTAACCCACTTCTGAGGTTGGGGCGCCTGGAAGGCGGGGTTACATTGCCCCGATGATATGATCGGTGATGATGATAGTGGTGCGCCAGGAGAGTCCCTAATCCTAAACTTAATCTAAGATGAATATGAATGATGATTGCGATGGCCATATGATTTCGGGGACCGTTTGGGCCTTTAAAGTTTTCCTGACATTTGTCTTACAGGTAAGGAAAAACCCCGATAAAAAACATCACCCAGAAAAACTGTCCCGACCAGGGATCGAACCCGGGCCCGCTGCGTGACAAGGCAGCACGCTACCCCGAGACCACAGCGATGAACTGAAATGCTAATATATGTGTCAACATATTATGTATTAAAACGTATGTGTTAACCATAAACTCTTGTATACTTGTTATTACAAGAACATCATTCACTGTCAATTTTTATAAAATTATTACTGTGTACCTCCATTAAGGTATTAGAAGCTCGTAAAATGAAGTTCGAGAAGGTATAATTTTAAGTGTTTAGTAATATATTCCAATAACCTCTTTAGATAAATAACTGCAGGTGAACATTCAGACAATAGGTGAATGGATAAAAAACATTGAATGGAATCAATATATATCCCGCAAGACACCAGATTCAATTGTACGCAAAGCAAAAGATAAGTTACCAGAGGGTGGGAAAAGGAAAACATATATGGAGGGACTCTTAATTCTGGATGGATCAGGTTATGGACCTAAACCAAAGCGAATAAGAAGAAGAACTTCTTTAGATTCAACCATGTACCATTTAGATAAAGTCTGGATATTCGTGCATTTGGTAATTTCATTATACATCTACAGGGCTTCCAATATAAAACCGGACACGCCTCACGGGGTTTCACCCGTCAGGCAGCGCTCTCTCCCCGTCCGCATTTCACTCTGCCAGCCGCAGAGTGTCCGGTTTTATACTGGAAACCCTATATTAGAATTTGTTTAAAACGCAGATCCCGTGATTATAGCTTTCTTACGGTTTTTTTAGTCCCCAGAAATATTTTTATAACTGCACAAAAACGATAAACGTAAATTGATTGTTATTCAAGAAATATAAAATAATAATTTTTCATAATCTACATATTACGAAATTGCTGAATTTCACCTAAATATTTTTAGCAATATGCACATATTGCCTTAGCTAGTTGACATACGTGCTGAAAAATATTTTGTACAACTTTCATCATGAGTCTTCGATAACAAGATCCAATATGTGAATAATAATATTAAATTAACTTTTTTTAGTCGAAGAAATTCAGAATTATCATAAGTAATGCCACGAGTGATTTCCAAATTATCGATAAATTCACGACTCACGAAGTGAGGTGTGAATTTATATAGAGAATTTGGAAATCAAGAGTGGCATTTGTTAGGTTTATTTAACGAATAAAATTAAGATGTTTACTCACAAATCATTATTTAAGTATAGTTAGGGTATTTTAAAATATTTATATATTTAATGTAAACGGCGATGTTTGAACACAAATGAGAAACGATTGGTACGCTTCATTTGCTTCTTTTGTTCATCACTTCAACCATATCATATTATTTATTGCCAAAGGAAAGCAATATTGTAAGAATGCACTCTAGTGGAGAAAAAATGAAACACATCAAACTGTATATTAATTCATTTCTGATGTCCTATGATGTAAATATGACAATTATATTTTTCTGGAATGTTATTACCTGGGGAAGAATACATTTAAGAAAGTGAAAATAACGGTTTCTTTTTTGGTGGTATAATCAATTGCTACAAAGATTTTTATATTAACTCCCACATGCGCTATGTGTTGACATTCATGCACTATATATAAAATCTGGTAGCCGTATTTCTTACAGAGTCAGTCACTGCAAAATAATGCTATGACTTATTCAGAATGTTAAAAACAAGGTACTTTCTTTATTATGATAAACTTTAGTTGGTAAATTCTAGGCGAAACACGACTGTGATTGGTTGTAAATAAAAAATCATTGAAATGTGATTGGTCATTGACTCCCATTTGGGGCATGAGTTAAATAGTCAACCTAAAGGACTTAGAGATAGAGGAAGACCAAAATTAAAATGGACTGACCAACCACATCTTCAGATTGCAGAGGAACAGGCTCAAACGAACTAAACTTAAATAGTTTCATAATGATGAACTCACTTCTTTTTGTTACAATATTAGTCGGAATAATTTATTACACTTGACTGATAAAATAACTGTCAGTAATTCATTGAAGTTTCATTTAAATTAACGCGGGGTCTCAAGAGGATATTGCTCCATGCGTTTAATTAAATTCCATGATCCTTCGATATTAATGCATTACATCTATAATAATACAAAGAAGCAAAAGTAAAGAAAGACTGTTAACAGCCACAGAATCAATGAACGTAATAAAATCTGAGGTGGCAAAGCAACTCCCGATTTACATTGAGTAAGACGTATTCAGGTTCAAGAATTAAGGGAATAAGATATATTCTGATTTTTTAAAAATATTCACTGAATTTGAAATTGTAATCTAACTTTATGTTTATGTATGAAAACTGATGAAGTCAGCGATATGAAACGAAAAAGTTAAAGAACTAAATTAAAGAAATTGCATATATCATATCTCCGACATTTGAAACCATGGTGCATACCGAGAACCGCCTTTAACATTTCGTGAGAAAGATCAAAGAGCCAAAGTAAATCTCTCACAAATTTAACTTCTGCATGTTTCTTTTAATTATATACTGTACATAATCCTGCTTTTAATTTATATATGCTTTCCTACATTTGATATTCATATATGTAGCCTAGTAAAAATGCGTTAATATATCAATACTATTACGAAAAAACATTATTTGATAAAATCACAACACAGAAATTAGGGTCAAATGCCATATTCAAGACATAACCAAATTTATTATAGATAGACGAAAATATTGGAAGGGTCATATAGAAAGAATGGAAGAAAACCGGCTTGCAAAAAGAGCTAAAGAAGATAGACCAATGGACGGGAGAAGAACAAGAGGAAGACCAGCCAAGAGATGGATAGACAGTGAATACACATCCAGTACGTCTTCCTCCGAGGAGTGATTTTGGAAATAAACAGGATGAAAATCCTACAAATTAAGTTTAAGAAGAAGAAGACATATACATAAGGACTTTATTAAACTAAAAGTAAGATGCATACAATGTTATTTACAAATATGGATCGCACGGGCAGTAAGACGTACGTACTGTTGACAGTCCGTTACAATAAGTTGATGTTTGGTAATAATATACTTGAAACAAAAAAAAACAAAAGAAGAAAAGAAAAGAAAACACAATAATATTACAATTAGATAACAATACAATTACATTATACATTAACTTAGTTATGTAGAATTATTAAGAATTAATGGCATTGCAATTTATTAACATATTAATTTATTCCTGAATAAGTGTTCTGTCCCGCGCCGTAGCCGAGCGGTTAAGGTAGGAAGCCTTGGCGCAGAGCTACGGGACTTGCGCTGGTTCGAGTCTCCATGGGGGAAGACATTTTCTCATGGTATTTCGGCCAGTATGGGACCGGTGCCCACCCAGCATCGTGAGGCAATTGGGTAGCTACAATAAGTAGCGGCTCCAGGTTGAGGAACCAGCTATAACGGCTGGGGGACTCGACATGCTAACCACATGTCACCCCTACACTGGCTGTTGATCATCTACCTCTGTGATTGACACATGTGGATGTGAAGGGCCAGCAGCCGGCTGGTAAAAGGGCAACCGCTGAAAAGTGGAAAAACCCTCAATCGGAATAAGTGTTCTTATTTTCCACGTTTTGTTCAGAAATCTACCCAAGTTTATCCAACAAACTTTCAACATATCGTCAATATAGATATGTGAGTTTATTTTACAAAATGAGGTGTTAGGGGAATTTTTTAATCAATACCACCATTTTGTCATTTCGACATTGTAGTGTTCTCTCCTGGCATAGCGTTATTGTAACCCACATCTGAGGTTGGAGCGCCTGGAAGGCGATGATATATGATAGGTGTGATGATGATAATGATACGCCAGGAGAGGCTTTAATCTTAATGAATATTTTAATGATGATAATGATGACCAGATAATGTTCGGACACCGTTTGGGTCTTAACGTTTCCTGACATTTGCCTTCCAAGTGAGGAAAAACCTGAAAAAAAACATACTTAGGAAACTTGTCCCGATCGGGGATCGAACACGGGCCCGCTGCGTGACAAGGCAACAAGGTGGAGTGTGAGGGGAAAATATCAATGTCCTTTTTTTTCATTTCGAAAAAAAGTTATATATACATACCAAATTTAAATTATAAACTATTATTTCTCAATTATGCAATTAGAAATCAGCACCTACTGTTTCCAACATTGATTTATTGGTTATAATATGATTTTTCTTCCCATCAAGTAGTTTCCAACTAACATGAGTTTATAAAATAAGTATCTTCTTTGATAATATAAATCAGCACTTTTTGTTGGTCAACATTGCTTGTTGGAGATATTTGAATTTTTCTACATATAAGTACAGGGTAACAGAGTAGAACCCTTGAAAGAGGTAGTCCACTCCAGGGAGTAGGCGCTCCTGCCCTTTTGTGAGCTCCAGGTCCCACTCGCCCAGTAGGTAGTACCTTGGTAGGGCCCCGTCCACAGGGTTACTTGGGGAGAAGAGAAGTCCCCAGAGCCGTAGTGAAGGCAACTTCTCTAGGAGACGAACACTCCGAAATTGCAGTTCCCTGCCCTCCAGGAAGAGGGGTTTGGCTAGAGGCTGGTAACCTCTACTAGTAAAAAATAACTTGCTCATAAACTTCAGTTCCATGAATGCAGATGATGATGATAAGTTTATAAATACGTAAATTAATGTAGTGTCTTTCTTGTTTTCGCTAACCACATAGGGCCAAGATGCATGTTTATAATCGGTAAACCAGTAGGAAAATGCCCAGTTGGTAGACTAAGAATGAGTGGGAGAATAATATTAACTATGATTTGAGGGAAGTAGATTATACAGGGAATGATTGGAAAACATTAGCTCAGGATAGGGATGTATGGAGAGCTTATGTCCGCGCGGCCATGAATCTATGGGTTCGATAGTGCCAGTGAGTTAGTAAGTTAGTTATTAAATATGTGCAACAAAATTATAAGAAATATTCATGTGAACAATTTTAATTCTCCTTTAACTGCAACTTCCGTTCTCTTCTCATTGCGCCTGTTGTAATTTTCCTTTCATTGTCTTCTTCACTCCCTGCAATTGTGTGTATTGAAGTCTATCTCTTTATTAACATTATCCATTCTAAAACCTTATTTGGTATTATTTCATCCTCCATCAGTTTTAACATATACAAACCATTCATATATATATATATATATATATATACTAGAAGTCCCGGCCACGCGTTGCTGTGGCTATGGTATACGTTAAATATTTTGATTAAGTTGCTGTCTTTCAGCCAGATTACTTAAAACTAATACTTACACACGAAATTAATAATATAGAAAATAAAATAAACACTGAACACACTTAAATTATGAAATAATCAATATTTGTAATTCAATTGAAGTTCGCGGTTGCAACAAAAAACACAGCCATATGGATCTCTCTTTGTTAAATAATAAACCAATTACCTTACACCGCCATCTGTTAGAATCATATGGAACTCACAGATAATTACACCGTCATCTGTTAGAATCGTATGGAACTCACAGATAGTTATAACTCTTTGTTAAATAATAAACAAATAATTTGCAATAAAAACATAATGCGACTATAAATTTAGTTATAAACTACCCTAAGTCTCAAGTTGGATGAAACTGCACACAGTGTGCAAAATTTTATTAAAATCGGTTCAGTAGTTTAGGATTCCATCGCGGACAAACAACGTGACACGTAATTTTTATATATTAAGATATATATATATATATATGTCCATCGCTGTGGTCTCGAGGTAGCGTGCTGCCTTGTCACGCAGCGGGCCCGGGTTCGATCCCCGGTCGGGGCAGTTTTCCTGGGTGAGGTTTTATCAGGGGTTTTCCTCACCTGTAAGACAAATGTCAGGAAAACTTTAAGGCCCAAACGGTCCCCGAAATCATATGGCCATCATCCTTATCATTATCATCCTTACCATTATCATCATCATCATCATCATCATCCTTCTCCCGGTGTGGAAAGCAACGGGAAGCTACCACACCTACACCATTCCCTAGTAAAGCTGCAAGCATAGCATGAAAATGCTATGATTGCAGTGAAGGAGCTGCCTTCGGGCAGAGTTACTATGGATGGATATATATATATATATATATATATATATATATATATATGCCTACTGAGGAAAGAGATAAAACATGAAAACAATACGAAAAAGTTAGGCAACCCTGGTACAATACTTTTACTACTTTGTTCAATACTGTGCTATTTATTTAAAGCAGTTCTTCAAAAAGAAGACCTTCTTTGCAACGACACATCATGGAATGTTATACAGAACCTATCATCCCAGTATATTGGAAAAGAGAATTTAATTAGAAAAGCTAAATAACATATATACTCCAGTTAAAAAAGAAGAAGAAAGAAATGTCGATCCTTATGGACTACTTTTTGCCATGTTCACGTTTGGTTCCATGTTTCATGGGGTTAAACCCAGCTGAGATCAATGGATTTTTCAGGATATAAAAAACTTTAATACAGGTTCCTTCAGAAGGTAACTGGAGCCGGATCCTGTGTTGTAGATTCACGGAACGTTAATGGAACCTCAAGCCTGTTAAATAGGTATCTGTGCAAAATTTGTTGGCACTTTCATGCGCAGATTAAATTGCAACGTTCATGACCTTAGCTCATTAAAATGGTCGTTAAATTAAATAATAGGAACTAAAAGGAGAAATGTAATTAGTGATAAGGTTTCATCGGGGAACGTGGATTCTTTTATTCAAAATGTTCATCGTGTTCTGCTGAACAGAATCTGAAGATGTTTATTGGCAGAGTACGTTTCCAACATGTATTCATGTAGATGAACAGTTAATTCAGTTCAATTAGATGAAGCTATATACTGTCTGTTTACTTTGCAAGTGTATTGCCTTAGGAAGAGCATTCGTCATCCCTATAATGAGCAAAGCGGAGAATACACAAGACAGACTTGCACTAGATGCGTCAATCGCCTATATATAATTTAACATCAAAACTCTCTCAATGTTTAAGCCAGATTAGTGCCTTAATAGCATTTATTCATTCTATGTTTTGCTTTTTATTTGAGTAATGACACAAAGAAAAGTAAAACGTGCATTTTCTTTTGTTTTTTAGAACTTGTGTAATGAATTGGGAATATTATTTTTTGCGCGATAGTGTGTTTTGTCGTACATACCAGCAATGACGACCATTATTGAAAGTTCAACATCCTACATTTCGGGGTTGCCAACCTAAATAACTATACTGTAATATTACAAATACACCCACGTGCGGGAAGTAAAACCACTGTCCTCTATGTATACTACGTACAATTTATATACAGAAAATATCCAAAAGGTAGTGTTAATATACATTATACGAAACAAATCATTGCATTTTAAATAAAATGATCTTTATTTGAAACAATGTAAAACAATGAGTATGTAATATTATCAATAATTGTTCTCAAGGCCTCCTGTTGTTTCAACTAATAAACATTGCCCACACTGTTCACGTTAGTCAATTGTTTATAATGAACGCAAATATTTCCAACTAAGATGTTATTATTTTACTTACTTACTCACTGGAACTATCGAACCCGTAGGTTCATGGCCGCGCGAACATAAGCTCTCCATATATCCCTATCCTGAGCTAATGCTTTCCAATCATTCCCTGTATAATGATGTTAATTTTACTATTATTTATTTTTTGAAAACACTCGCGCAAAAAATAATGAACAACGCACGTTTCTGAAGTGTTTTACAGAATCTCGAAAATTAAGAACCTTGCTGTCGCTTGGTTTTTAAACATTTTTCGTCGATTCTGTTAAAACTACTTCCCAACCTCGCATCGTAATATACTATTTTTATACCATTATTCAATTTATTCTTGTTCCTCATTTAGATCTCTAATAACGACCTTAAATGTTTGATTGTTTTCACTCCCTTAGAAAAATATTATTAAAGTTACGCTGTATAGTTCGAACATGTTTCCACTAGATGATATTTCAATTTAATTTGTTTTTTTTTTAAGTTTACTTCAAATTTTTTGCATTTAAATTGTTAAATTTTCTAAAAATTTCTTTCAAATGTTTATTTATTTATTTATACAAATGCAGGGGACTTGACAGAAGTCATTGTCCATAATTATGGGGAAACAAAAATATATACAATCATTTCTTTCAAATCTTACATGTGCAATATTAAATTGAAAATACTGGTTTGTATTACTATAATAAATAGTAGTTTTGTAATCCACAAAACTGAAAGAAGCCTATTTTATAACATTCAAGATCATTTTGTGAATTATTTATCTTACTCTGTGCGCCTATTGAGCTGACTACACAACAGTAAGCTAAATAATATTTATGGGAAACCAGATTTAAGTCTAGTTAAATGTGAGGAGCAGAGAATTTACCTTAAATGAGAAATGAAAGAGGAGCGTGATACTTGTAGGATAATCAAGGGACTAGCGCCCAGTAGTTAAGCCCAGAATGAAGAAATAGAATACCATTAACCATATGAGGTTAATTATACAGAGGACATTTGAGTAGCTACAGCAAGTAGCAGTTCCAGGATGAGAAAATAAGATATAACGGCTGGGAGACCCGACATGCTGAGCACGTGTCACTCCTACACTGATTGGATGATCGTCTACCATTTTTATTAAAACATGTGGATTCGAGGCCAGCAGCCGACTGGTAGGCCAAGAGCCTTCTAGGCCTGTCGCGCCATGGAGTTTTTTTTTAATTATGCAGAGAATGATTGGAAAACATTAGCTCAGGATAGGGATGTATGGAGGGCTTCTCTATTCCTGTTTTCCAGAGGTTCCAATCCTTTCACTCTCCTTCCAGGTTTGTCCTAAGCATGGCTGCACTTATTCATTTTAGCCAATATTTTTTATCTGGCTCTTCCACGCTCTTCCTGTCAGGCACAAACCAACTAATTTGACCACATTTATTGTGATACCCGTTGCACATACCTACATATATTTTTTTTGAAATCCTCTCTATAACTGTTTTCTCTATTTCTATTACAATTCTGATGTATTTATTACTTGTTGAATTCTAGATGTTCTCAAACTCATTCGAAAATAATCCATGACAGTCGCCAGTTTAATTTTATCATATTAATAACAATAATACTTTTAACTGTTACTCTTAAAATATACAGTTTTGTGTCCCTCCTCTTGCTACTACAAAATACTTTGTTCAAAGGTTTAATTGCTTTCCTTACATGACTTATTATATGTATGACTTATGGCCTTTCAATAAGTGTGGCATTTTTCGATTATAAATAATATATTTAAAAAATTCCAAAATACATGCATCTTGATCTTTCCAGTTGCTAGTACTTTTACAGGAATCGTAACAATTATTATTTTTATCGAACAGGTTGTCAGTGTTTCGCAATAGCCCTACTGTGAAGGACAAGACCAGAGGCTCTGTTACCCGCGTGGGCTTCCAATAGGGCCTTCTCAACTATCTTAGAAGTCCCGGAGTACAATAAATTCCCACAGTGCACCATCGTAATAGGAAAATAGATATTTTCGGTTGTCTACCCTTCAGGATAAGAGTATAGATCTTGGATTTGGAGAAGTTACGTTCTTTTTTTAAACAGAAATAACAATTGTTATTGGTAGAGAAAATATTTCATCCAATATTGCATTATCAGATAAATTGCCATCACACAAGAGTCATTTTCCTTTGGGATTGCTGTAATAAAATGCTAATTGTGATTATAATACTGTTCATAGTGTGATGACGTGGGCTCTTCTCGCGATCTCACCAATATGCACTTTAGCTTCTCGAGTTTCTAAAGGATATACGAAAAATAGTTGTACAACAAATAAAATATTGAAATGAAAACTTGGGATGTGCTATTGTCCTCAACCAAATTACAATATAGTGCTATTCAGAAAGAAGGAACATACTTCAAACTTCATTTCTTCTAAACTACAAAAAAAAAAAACATAATTCCAATATTTCTAGAAATAGAGAAGTTCCTATCATGGCCGCATTGATGCTGTTGCTTGAAGTTGCGATCATAGTTGTTATTGGCGCTGTTAGATTAGAAGAGGAGGAGCAGAAGATCAACTTCATCGCCGGTGGCCTCCCGGATCACCACACCTAACCCAGTGTGTTTTTTATATGTGGGACGTAAAATACCGTGTGTTTGCCTCCCCCTATGCCTGACACTTGAAAATCTGCGACATAGAGTTGTTGAAGCCCTGAATTCGATAACTACAGACCAGCTGATTCGCGTGTGGCAATAAATAAGCCACCATTTTGGTATTTGTTGTGTAAGACATGTGGCTCATATTGAATGCATAAAATAGTGAAATTTGAACTTTTCTCTTTCCAGGAACGATATAATTGTGTTTATATTTTTTGTAGTTTGGAAGAAATAAATGTTTGAATCTCTTCCTTCTTTTTTGAATAGCCCGGTATTAAAAAAACTAAAAAATGTAAGCCTTTCGGAAACAGGCTTCCATCTTGACAGAAAGATATGAGCTACTGACTGTAGTTTTGTATAATTCCGTGTAAAGGGTTATATGTGCTAGGTATGTTCTCATTTAAAATCAAATATTTATTTCGTTTAAAATTACTATTTACTGTAGTATGTTTATCTTTGCAGCATTTTTTTAATGATAGTTTGTTTTCTATTGTTTCCATGCGGTGATCGGTATTCATGACGTGTTTGACGTAACTGGATTTTCTTTCTGCGTATATGAAATCTTTAAAACGTTCTTCGATTATTTTGTTAAAACTTCTGCTGGTTCTGCTTATGTAGAATTTATTATAACTTTACATGATAATTTATAAACTCGTTTATTATTAAATATACCGCTTTCTTATATGCCGTTGTTTATTAACTAACTAACTCACTGGCACTATCGAACCCGTAGGTTCATGGCCGCGCGGACATAAGTTCCCCATATATCCCTATCCTGAGCCAATGTTTTCCAATCATCCCCTGTATAATCTACTTCCCTCAAATCATAGTTAATGTTATTCTCCCACCTTATTCTTGGTCTACCAACTGGGTGTTTGTTGTTTATTATATTATTTAATTTATTTTCAGTCTTGTATGCTAAATGTACAGGGCTTCCAATATAAAACCGGACACGCCTCACGGGGTTTCACCCGTCAGGCTGCGCTCTCTCCTCGTCCGCATTTCACTCTGCCAGCCGCAGAGTGTCCGGTTTTATACTGGAAACCCTATATATGTTTTTATGTAGTTTTTTTTCAAATTTATAGCTAATTTCGTTATTAATTTCCTGTATATATGAGTGTTGTACGATTATTTTTATTGTCAGATTCTTTTTTCGAGTTTTGTTATGTTAAATAGGGCCAATGCCTTTATTATTTTTTTTTACGAATTTATCTATGATTTATATATTAAAACCATTATTTCTTGTAATGTTTTTAATATACTTCAGTTCTTTGTTGTAGTTTATTTTGTTTAGAGGCAATTTAGCATCCTATTTATTAAACTATTGAGTATGCTAATTTTTGCTGATGAGGAAATGTTGAGTTCCTGTTGGTAGTAAACGTATTGCTTGTAGGCATTTCTATAAATGCTTATTTTATTTTTTAATCTGGTTTTTTATTATTGTTAGGTCTAGGTAGTTTATTTTGTTTTTGATTTCTATTTCACAGTAAATTCTATTTTTCTACTCATATTATATAATTCTAGCAAGCCTTCCATAATTATCCGAATAAATTGTAACGAATAAAATGTTATAACTCAAATTACATAATTTTTTAACTTGTACCACTATTGCTGTGAGTGATATATATTGAAATTGTATGATACAATAACATTCTAAATTTGATCATCTCCAAAAAGGGATTCTGGTTGGTTTAATTCTGCTTAAACATTTACTTCTGAATTAATTTAACCATATACTGACTTCTAGACTTAAAGATATATATATATATATATATATATCCATTTTTACATAATCTTTCAAGAAACGATGGAGTGACAAATATCAGAATTGTTACTGGTCATGGGTAGTTCATCTCCATCGCATACCCATCCTATTATCTCCGACGTGTGTGTTGTACCACATAGAATATTAAGTGATGGACTGGGACCACAATCTACAATGCAGTGCCATTAACAAAGATAATTTCAATACAGTAGAGGTCTACTGGTATGTTTAAAGGCCGGTGGTAATACACTAAGTGCCTAGGAAATTTAATGAATAAATACAATTTATAATAAAATCCGCGTTGAAACGCAAATGATCGGGCTATAATGACTTCTTCAGAAAATTACTCACAAAGAGCAATTTTGAAATTAATTCATATTGCACAAGATTACAAGCTACAAATTTCTTCATCAAAAACTAAAGTAATGGCCCAGTGTGGCAAAGAAATGGAAAGAACAAAAATGGTACTAAATGACAAAATGCTAGAACAAGTAAAATATTTAAATTATCTAGGTGTATCTTTATGTTGTAATAGAGAAAAAGACAAATAATAAATTACAAATATTTAAATATTTATGTGGCACGCTTAAAATAACACTGGGAAAAAAGTAAGAAAAGAAACACATTTAAAATTTTATAAATTATTGGATGTTTCTGCAATATTGTATGGATTAGAAATATGGACTCTGAATAAACAGTCAATTAAAAGAATAGAATCAACAGAAATGAAATATTTACAATTTGTGGTAGGATATACTTTAATGACTAAAAACGGACTGAAGATATCCGTAGAGAACAACAAATATTCAGTTTGACAGATAAAATGGAAGAGTATAGGAGAAAATGATATGAACATGTCTGCAGAATGGATACCAACAGATTGCCTTATAAAAAGTCTGAACTATCAGCCAAGAGGAGGAAAAAAAAGATCGGGAACGCCCACGAAAGAGATGGACACAGCAGCTATTATAATACTTGGAGCCGGAACCAACCGAAAAGATTTAATCCTTTCAAGAAGAAGAAGGATATTTTTATTTTTGAATTGGAGTATAGATATGTCAAAAAAGATTACGAGTATTTGAGAATAACTTTCTTGGGAAAATGTATATACCAAAGAGAGGTGAACAGGCAGCGAATGGAGAAGACTTACGTAACAGTGAGCTACATGGCGTTTATAGGAAACCGGATATAATAAGAATAGTTAAGTCCCAAAACCTGCAATGGGCTGGACTTGTGACACGAATGGGGAATGAAAGGGGTTCATGGGAACTTCTTGTACGAAAACCAGAGGGAAAATGTCCATTTCTCAGCAAAATATTGGAAAACATTAAATCAGGCTAGGGATGTATGCAGAGCTTATGTCCACGACACCATACATCTACGTTTTAAATAGTGCCAGAGAGTTAGTTAGTTAGTTAGTTTAGAAATGTCAATTTTCAGTATATTTTAGATGTAATTTGACTACATAAAAATACAGCTTTTGGTATCATAAACATATTGTTTTTTTTTCGCAAATTTAAATAATAGCTGATTTATATACACATAAGAAAGAGATCGAGTAAATCATTAATAAGCGAAAGAGTATTAATATGTATTAATATGTATATGTTATAATTAAATGTTTAACATTGAGCAATGCAAGCTTAATATGGTATGATAAGAAAAATAAATGCCTAGACGAGATTCGAACCCGGATCTCTGAGTCTGTACCTCAGCGTGATATCCATTACACTACCAGGCGAATCCAACTCAAACACTTATTTTTCTTATATATGTATTATATTCTCCATTATTACTAGATGTCGCGAGATACATATATAAGAAAAATAAGTGTTTGAATTGGATTCGCCTGGTAGTGTAATGGATATCACGCTGAGGTACAGACTCAGAGATCCGGGTTCGAATCCCGTCCAGGCATTTATTTTTCTTATCATACCATATTAAGCTTGCATTGCTCAATGTTAAACATTTAATTATAACATCGATAAAGCGTCACTGCTATAAAGTAAAATAAATATTCTCTTTAATTTGCTTACTTGTTATAGTCAGCTGCTAGATGGCAGTGAAGACCGAGTTCTCGCGACATCTAGTAATAATGGAGAATATAATACATATATAAGAAAAATAAGTGTTTGAATTGGATTCGCCTGGTAGTGTAATGGATATCACGCTGAGGTACAGACTCAGAGATCCGGGTTCGAATCCCGTCCAGGCATTTATTTTTCTTATCATACCATATATATATTAAATGAATATATAGATTAAAATACTTTTGTTGAGCGATAGTGCGTTTTGTCGTACTTACAGCAGTGGCGACCATGATTAAAAGTTCAACTGCCTACATTTGAGGGTTGCGAACCTATATAACTGTATTGTATTATATACATTATACAAAACAAATCACTGCATTTTAAATGAACTCAACTTTATTTGAAACAATATAAAACAATAAATACGTACTTGTTGCCAAATTATAACAGATGGGTGTCACGGCCTGCTGTAGTCTCAACTAATAAACATTGCCCACACTGTTAATATTAGTCAGTTGTTTACAATGAACGCAAATATTTCCAACAAATGTGTTATTGTTTTACTATTATTTATTATTTTGAAAACACCATCGTGGAAGTCACACTGTACAACACACGTTTATGAAGTGTTTTACAGAATCTCGGAAATTAAAAACCTCGCAATCGCTCGGTTTTTAAACATTTCCTTATTTCTGTAAACACCACTTCCCAACCTCGCATCATAATATACTATTTCAGTGTAGATAAATGAAACTTTTAACAACTCACAATTACTAGAGCAAGTATGACGCTTATGGGTATTATGACGAATCAGTGGTGTATACGAAATGACGTATGTAGATTATGATGTCAATTCGTATTAAAATATAAAGCACATGAGATGTTTAAATAATCAGCTACTTCAACAGAGCGATTAATGTACCAAAACACACTTTCAAAGTGGGATGTGATCCCCTTTCATGTATCAAATATAATACAACGGTGGCACAATTTCATACTGTACCGAGTTTTACAGTTTTTGAAGAAATTTATGTGATATAAGTTTTGAAGTATACTGTATAATATAGGTTAAAATTGTCGGTGGAAAGGATGGAAAATCATCGAATACATAAGACAATTATCAACAAATAACCAGAAGGAAGTCAGCTAGTGGGACGCCTGAGGCAGGAATGACTAGGTAATATAGAGGATGATCTAAGGATATCGGACATCAAAATTGAAGACGACTGGGAGCACCAAAGAACGAATAGAGGAAACGAGTAGTCGAAAGGTCCTTGCTCTCAATGAGCCATAGCATCGGATATATATATATATATATATATATATACATACGTCCACCGCTGTGGTCTCGGGGTAACATGCTGCCTTGTCATGCAGCGGGCCCGGGTTCGATCCCCGGTCGGGACAGTTTTTCTGGGTGAGGTTTTTATCGGGGTTTTTCCTCACCTGTAAGACAAATGTCAGGAAAATTTTAAGGCCCAAACGGTCCCCGAAATCATATGGCCATCGCAATCATCATCATTCATATTCATCTTAGGTTAAGCTTAGGATTAGGGACTCTCCTGGCGCACCATTATCATCATCATTATCACCCATTATATCATCGGGGCAACGTAACCCCGCCTTCCAGGCGCCCCAACCTCAGAAGTGGGTTACAACTACGCCATGCCAGGAGAGAAACCAGGAATGTCGAAAGACAAACCTGGGGCATTTGAAAAAAATACATACATACGTATAAGGACTTTATTAGACTAAAAGTAAGATACAAAGTTATTTACAAATATGGATCGCAACGGGCAGTAAGCCGTACGTGCTGTTGATAGTCCGTTACAATAAGTTAATGTTTGGTAATAATATAAAGAAAAACAAAAAAGAAAACAATAATATTACAATTAGGTAACAATACAATGACATTATACATCAACTAGGTTATGTAGAAATATTAAGAATTAATGGTATTGCAATTTGTTAACATATTTATTTATTCATGAATGAGTGTTGTTCTTATTTTCCGCGTTTTGTCAAGCAATTTACCCAATTTTCCGGTCTTTAACGATTTGAATTTAGAAATCTTTCCGGTAATAACTGACACCTCCAATATTCCAAATCGTTACATTTTCCTAATATATGTATCTCGTCTTCAAAGCTCCCGCACATTGGACATATTCGCATATCGTGATCATCGCTAATTTTTTAAAAATTCCATGCCCCTAGCCTAAACCAAGCAAGCCCTGATATATTGAATTTAATAACATTATGTTGACATCTGTATTGATCCATATCAATATATTTTTTTTTTTTTTAGTAGTAGTAGTAGGACTTTATTAAACAAAAAGTAAGATATTTACAATATTATTTACAAATATGGGTCGCACGGGCATTAAGCCGTACGTGCTGTTGACAGTCCGTTCCAATAAAGTAATAATTGGTACTAGTGTAAAGAAAAATAAACAAATACAGCAATAACATTACAATTAAATAAAGAAAACACAATAAAACTATTACCATTAAATAATAACACAATAGCATTATTCACTAAAAACATTAACATTACAATTACATAAAGAAAACACAATAATATTACAATTAAGTAATAACACAATAGCAATAACATTACAATTACATAAAGAAAACACAATAATAATATTACAATTAAATAATAACACAATAGCATTATACACTAAAAAAACATTAACATTACAATTACATAAAGAAAACACATTAATATTACAATTAAATAATAACACAACAGCATTATACACTAATTAATTTATATATAATTGTTAATAATTAATGGTATTGCATTTTGATAACATATATTTATTCATGAATGAGTGTTGTCCTTATTTTTCGCGTTTTGTCCAGAAATTTACCGAGGTTTATCCAATTTTCTGGATTTACCAATAACTCGTAGCATGCCAATCTTTCCCGATTTGAATTTAGAAATCTTTCGGTAATAACTGACGTCTCCAATATTCTAAATCATTACATTTTCCTAATATATGTATCTCATCTTCAAAGTTCCCGCACATTGGACATATTCGCATATCGTGATCGTCGCTAATTTTTAGAAATTTCCATGCCCCTAGCCTAAACCAAGCAAGCCCTGATCTCTCCTTAAATCCTAGGTTGAGTATATACGATTCTTTTCCCCAGACGTGTTTTAGGTCTCTTTGTAAACACAGTGAGCGTTTTCCTGTACATTCGGCGAAGGTATCTTGTTGTTTACATCTAAGTACCTCCTCCTTATTTTTCTCCACACGTCTTGCGATTTTCAGTCCCTTTTTCCCATATTCAGCCCATCCCAATCTTTTGGAGTTCTCTCCTAACCTCGTCTGCCCAAAATTTAACATCTATGTTTTTAATTTGGTGGTCGTAGCAAATTGCTCTAAGCATTGTTTGTTCACCTTGGATTACTCGCAACCAGTATTTGAGTACACGAATTTTACAGTTAATATCGTCCTGGAATGACCCGAATTCATATAAAATTCCACAGTTAGAAACGGCCTTACTAAGTCCTGTAATATACTTTAGAAAATGCGTATATACGTTATTTAGTATTTCCGTTCTTTGGAAACCCCAAATCTCACTACTATAGTGCATGACTGGCCTGACCATAGCTCCATACATATCAATATATAGTCTGTGCAGTATACTCTGATATATCAAAAGTTGTTGGTATATAGGCCTATATTAAGTTAAATAATTGAAATAAAGTTAAAAGAGGAATTGAACCTTTAATATGTGCTTTTAAAACACAGTACATCACTTGTAAACATGGAAGAAAGATGGAGTGTGATTAGGCCTACACAGGTAGGATTGTTTCCCTACTACAATCTACTCTATGTTATTTGTTCAACATAAGCTAAGAATGAAATAACACAAAACATGATGTACAGTACGTCATTACGAATGTCGTTGAAATACAACGATTAGTAAATTCAATATTATGTAATAAAGAGGAAATTCTAAAAAAAAGTGCACATTTTGTTAAATAACTATAATGAACTGGGGTTGTATGAAAATATAAATAAAACTAAATATATGGTTACACATAAAATGAACAATATATTGAAAAATGATACTTAATCATTAAAATTTTGAAGAAATAGCAAAATTCAAATATCAAGGAAAATAATATAACAAACAGGAATAAGGTACGAAAGTATATTAAACATAGGCTCAATTCTGGAATCGTGTTTTATATTATATGAATGCGAAATAGTCTCGCACTTAAAGAGGTTACGATTATTTGATAACAAAGCTCTTAAGAACATTTTTGGCCCAAAGAGAAACGGACAGACAGATAAATTGAGAATATTCCATAACTGTGATTTCATGATCTTTATGGAAAACATGATGTAATAAGAACAGATGCGATTCATAGAAAGCTTAAGGCAGGATATATGGCACGAATCGGGAATGAAAGAGGGGCATGTTCGAAATCCAGAGGGGAAGCGCTATAAAGTAGGCCAAGAATAAGATAGAAGAATGATATTAACCATGATTTAAGAGAGATAAATAATACAGAGAATTATTAATAAACATTAGGTAAGGATAGGGATATATGGGGAGATCATTTACTTGCGGCGATGAACTTCCGGGTTCGATAGCGCTAGTGGATTATTTAGTTACTTAAACAAAGTTAGGGCATTGGAAGCCCTGTTTTACCCCTTTGTATATTATTTTACTCTCGCTGCTTGTAGTATTAATGTTTTATTTTTTATTTTTGCATTTTCATACATGTTTTATATTGGATTGGGTGTTTTGGAATTCCTAATTTAGTCATCATCATCAAGGATTAAGCCCAATGGCCTGTTCCGATCTCATTATAGGTCCAATTGGTCCTTCCATCTCTTCAATGGTCTTCCCAACATTCTTCTCCCTTTTGGTTTATAATTATACATTCTTCTTGGTATGCGCTGTTCATTCATTCCTAATCATTTTGATAATATTTAATTCTTTCACAGAGATTAAATATATTAAGTTCTGTTCTTATATCTTCGGTCTTCTTTGTATCTGTCCTTTGGTATCCTGCTATTGCTCTCAATATCTTCATTTCAGCAGCCTCTATTTGTGTACTATCTACCTTTGTTATGTCCAGGTTTCACATCCATAGATAAGAAATGGAACTGCCAATACTTTGTAAAACTTCAAAATAGTTTATTTTCTAGTCATATTCAATAAAGTGCGTTTAATTGTGTCAAATAGATAATTGAATCCTTGTATTTTAGTGTGTTTATCTAAATTTCTGTCATTGCCTAAATGACATCCCAAATAATTAAAATTCTGAACTTGGTCTAATTTAGTCATCATTTCATAACTAATTATCTAATTCCATGGGTTGTGCACCCATAAATTGAATGCCTTACCCCTTAAGACCTTCCAAGGCAAAGAGATCCCTCTACAGGTTTTGCAAGGCCCTTGGCGTAGTAGGAGGTTAAGGCTCTCACATTCCTAGACATTGGCACGAGATGTTAGCCGGGTTATCAATTCTCCGTGACGGCCGTATTTATCCCCAAAACATAGTCCAATCCTCATTTCTATTAGAGGCTGAGCCGATCTCAGAGTCATGGTGCCACCAGAGGATTTGGGCTAGTTTAAAAGTCCTGTCCCCCCTGACTTGAATCCCTAGCCCTGATCTTCCGCTTTTTTAGGGTATACCCTTAGCCAATTACGCTAGGGTGTTCCTTACTTAGGCCCTCCACCATTCCTTATCCTCAGTCAACTAAATCGAATTTATATATCCGATACCCAGTCCGCTAATATTCATCCTTAAACCATCCTCCCACCTAGGCCAGATCTTCCTAATGTTCTTTTCTCTAAGGTCTCCAACAAATAGGCTATTATTAAAGCATCTCTACTGTCTCACATTCGAGCTATATTATCTAATCTCTTTGACTTAATAACCTTGGCAATGTATTAGAACAATTATATGAATAATTCGTTGTAGCTCAGTGGTTAAGGCAGGAAGCCTTGGCGCAGAGCTACGGTACTTGCGCTGGTTCGAGTCTCAATTGGGTATGAAATTTTCTCATGGTATTTCGGCCAGTATGGGACCGATGCCCACCCAGTATCGTGATGCATTTGGGTAGCTACAATAAGTAGCGGCTCCAGGTTGAGAAAAGCAGCTATAACGGCTGGAGAGTCGACATGCTGACCACATGTCACTCTTAAACTGGCTGATGATCATCTACCTCTGTGATTGACACATGTGGATGTGAGGCCAGTAGCAACAATTATGAATAATTTGGTTCTCCTTTTGAAACTTGCTCATTCTCTATTTTCGTCCTTTAAGATAACGAATATTCTTCTCGTGGTACTATTTTGAAAATTTTTAATGTTTTTCTCCCTTAATACAAGACCATGAATTACAGAAATAGAGTATCGCAGACATAATTTTGAAATTAATTAAATTTTAATAACAGATTAATTTGTACAAGACCTTTCAATAAAAACAAATACAAATAAATTTTGTTGGTAATTTCCGTCGGGTATTAGAGTACATAAAAACATAATATAACATGATGTACTTCATATTACTAGCTAATACCCGGCGTGCGTTGCTATGCCAAATACATGAAATATTAAAGGTTAATTTAAATTGTATGGAATACGCTGAGACGATCTAAACATGGTAAAAGAAAGTTCGTAAAGAAACACTTCTAAAGTTTTACAAAGTTTTAGCTATTCCTGTTCTGTTGCATGACACGGAATGTTGGACTCTCACCAAAAGTTTAATAAAAAGACTGGTTTGGACAAACGGAGGAATGAATATATTCATGAAGAATTACAAATAACTAGTGTTGTAACAAAAATAGAAGAATATAGAAATAAATGGTTTGAACATGTTAGTAGAATGAGTGAAGAGAGGATACCTTATAAGATGTTAAATTACAATGCACAAGGACATAGAAGTCGGACTATTTAAAAGATGGAACGAACAACTATAATATGGAGCCGGGACAGATCAGAAATGGTCTAAACCATGATGGTGTATGGTGATGATGATGATGACTTTAGGTAAGAAGGAAGAAAAAACCCAAACTAAGGAATTGGGCGACGTGATTCATCAACTCCTACTTGTTTCTGACACCATTTAAAATATCGGCGACTTAACGAATTTATTATTTTTGTTCATTGTCTTTTGAGATAATCGGATGAACATATTTCAAAATTCAGTTTTCAAAACGACTAGGAGGGTTTTAGCACAATTGTTTCAACATAACACTGAGTATTAAACATGGATTATGTGTGCACTCGGATATTACTGATTCAACAAGTGCATTATAGTAGAAATTGTCTTCTCCATAAAAAATGCATATCACTTGTGTACAAACAACTCTTTCACCTGACAACCAATTCTTTGTTAAATGTTTATACTTTGTGAATTAAAATACACACAAAATTGTTCTCACTTATATAACCTGTCTGTTTGCGTATATCCGTACATCCCTACCTGGGTCAAGGGTATTTACTTGTGGGTGTTTCTTAACCAAGCTAATAATAACGCTTAGTTTCCTACATATATCACGGATGACTTCTTCTTCTTCTAATTTTTCTTCATAAATTGTAGGATTTTCTTCCTGTTTATTTCCAAAATCACTCCTCGGAGGAAGAGGTATTTGATGTGAAATTCACTGTCTATCCATCTCTTGGCTGGTCTTCCTCTTGTTCTTCTCCCTTCATTAGCTCTTTTTTACAAGTCGGTTGTCTTCCATTCTTTCTATATGACCTTTCCTATATGTTCGTCTATCTATAATAAATTTGGTTATGTCTTGAATATGACGAATGTCATATAATAATAATAATAATAATAATAATAATGATAATGATAATGATAATGATAATGATAATGATAATGATAATAATAATAATAATAACAATAATAATAATAATAATAATAATAATAATCCGGTATCATGGCAGCTGCCGCCGTCTTCCGAAAATCAAACACCATTCCTCTCTGTCCATCCATTGATCTTCCAATCCTCTGAAGGTTTGATTGAAAGCAACTGCAATGAGGCTTTTAAGACCACTAGCAGGGTGCATAAACCTTAAGAGAATCCATGAAATTCGAGAAGAGATTCGTTTGACAGCAATACTTAACAAATTACAACGGTGCAGACCTCACATAAACATCTTTAAAGAATAGACCATCATCTTATACCAAAGAGAGCGTAGCAGCGGCCGGCGGGTATTTTTTACGGATTAGGCTTACTCTCAATAACTATTATTGTCTTTCAGCTCGTTTATGCCAAGAAAATTAGGATACGTAGATTCCCTGGCGTCGGCAGCGGTGGACTAGTGGTTATACTCCTTGCCTCTGGTCCCAAGGGTCGCGGGTTCAAACCCGGCCGGGGTCGACGGAAAAATCCAAGGAGCAAGTCTTCCGGGAGGGACTTTAAGCCGTGGGTCCCGAGTCTGAAGATTTTCAGGCTCGTAAAATATCCTTAAGCCTGAATGAAAAGGCCTCTAAGCAAAATTTACCGAATTTTCCCGTCCTAGTACTACCTTGGTTTTCTAGATGTCAGTGTGAGGCGGAACGCTGACCACGGATCACTCAAATGACATCTATACGAAAACAAGTATAACTAAGTTAGTATGGTTCAAATTCTTTCCTGTAGGGAGAGAGGGCCTAAATATATGTTAAGGGAAACATGGGCTTACAATACAAAAGATTCCCTGGCAACTTCGGGTAATTAACACGGGGTATCTAAAAATATTTACAATATAAATGTATAATTATTTGTCTTCTTCTTGTAAGCCCGTGTTTCCCTTAACATATATTTAGGCCCTCTCTCCCTACAGGAAAGAATTTGAACCATACTAACTTAGTTATACTTGTTTTCGTATAGATGTCATTTGAGTGGTCCGTGGTCAGCGTTCCGCCTCACACTGACATCTAGGAAACCAAGGTAGTACTAGGACGGGAAAATTCGGTAAATTTTGTTTAGAGGCCTTTTCATTCAGGCTTAAGGATATTTTACGAGCCTGAAAATCTTCAGACTCGGGACCCATGGCTTAAAGTCCCTCCCGGAGGACTTGTTCCTTGGATTTTTCCATCCTAAAAAAATCCATCGACGCTGGCTGGGTTTGAACCCGCGACTCTCGGGACCAGAGGCAAGAAACATAACCACTAGTCCACCGCGGCCGATTAATTATTTTTCTTTTTACTTATTCAACTGAACATAGAAACACGTTTAATTTATTTAGGCGTAGCAGTGCATGCCGGACATTAGCTAGAACGTAATAAAACAAATCTCTTGGAATACAATTACGTCCTGACAATGTTTCTTCACATTTGTCATTGTTGGACTTTGATATTCAAGTAACTTGCAGATTGATGAGGATCTGAAAGTTTCCCTGCGTAGACTAATACATCACTGAACAGATATGTAACTTTAAGCTTTCTGATGCAGAGAATCCTCTCGTTTGCAGTAAAGGTATCTCGCCTGTGGAATTGATGAGTATAAACTCATCATTCATGCACGAACTTCCATACGTATCTCAACACATCAGAAGCCTCGCATGTAAACTTATTCATGCGGAGTACCTTGTACTTCGACAAAATGATCGACGTTGCAAATCAAAGGATACGCCTAATTACCTTCAATTTTATTCTGTGGATGTCTAAAGAGCACATGATGCTTTATTAATGCTGCTAATCTTCACTGGATGTATTTTTTTTTCTTTTAACTAATATTACTGACCAATTTTGTTTTCTGTAGGCATGGGGGTGGAATAAAACATCAACAAATTTAAATACGTGTTCACAGTAGAAATATGTATATATATATTTGCAAATGCCCCAGGTTGTCTTGTGACATTCCTGGTGTTCTCTCCTGGCATGGCGTGCTTGTAACCCACGTCTGAGGTTGGGGCGGCTGGAAGGCAGGGTTACGTTGCCCCGATGATATGACGGGTGATAATGATAATAGTGGTGCGCCAGGAGAGTCCCTAATCCTAAGGTTAATCTAAGATGAATATGAATAATGATGATTGCGATGGCCATATGATTTCGGGGACCGTTTGGGCCTTAAAGTTTTCCTGACATTTGTCTTACAGGTGAGGAAAAACCCCGATGAAAACCTCACCCAGAAAAACTGTCCCGACCGGGGAACGAACCCGGGCCCGCTGCGTGATAAGGCAGCACGCTACCCCGAGACCACAGCGGTGGACAAGTAAAAATATATTACATCATGCAAATGGACATTTAATGATAATGAAATTTTGAAGAAGTGGCTGAATTAAAATACTAAGAAACAATAATTACAATTAGGAATAAAATACACAAAGAAATTAAACATAGGCTCAATTCTGGAAACACATGCTATAATGTATTACAGGGACTCTTGTCGAACTTCTCTCAAAAAACGTTAAATTAAAATATGTAAAACTGTTCAGGGGCTCATCTCATCTTATCTCATACTTCGACCCGATCCTGAGTTGGACACAAGTTGATGATATTATATTCTCCCACTTATATTACATGGATACGATACATGGACTGTTATTTAAGGGTGGAGAAAATATTACGAGTATTTGAGAACAAAGTTCTTAGGAAAATTTTTGGACCAAAGGGAGATGAACAGACAGAAGAATGGAGAAGACTAGATAACAGTGAGCCACATGATTTTTATAGGAAACCATATATAATAAGTAAAGTTGAACCTGTTAGACTGCGTTGGGCAGGACATGTGGCATGAATAGGGAATGAAATAAGGGCATGAAGGCTTCTCATAGGAAAACCAGAGCAAGAATGCCCGGTTGATAGACGAAAAATGAGGCGAGAGATTAACATTAACCATGATTTGAGGAAAGTAGTCTATACAGGGGATGATTGGAAAACTTTAGCTCAGAATAGGGATGTATGGAGAGCTCATATCCGCGCGTCGATGAACTATCGAATAAAGTTTTTGGAGACGCTTTAGGGAAAGCAACGTTCAGAAGATTTTAGGATTTACCTATATTTAGTTTTAATCTACATTTAATGTATTCTTTATAAGAAAAGAGTGACCTCTATTAAATATAGAATATCAACATTTATTTTATTTAAAAATATGACAATCTATAAATAACTTCCTGTTTCCAAAGTCATGGCACTTTATATTCTTCACTCCGTTCATTTCTATCTTTATAATCTCTTACTTGCAATCCATTATTCACATTGATCTAATCTATTGTATCCATATATTCTTTGGTCGACCCTTGTTTTTTTTCTTCCCTGGCGAACCAATAAACGAACCATTTTTTTAAGTAATCTCTGCTCCGGCATTCTACTAACATGGTCATATAATTTAATTAACTATATTTAATGAAGTCGCCCGCGGTGGACTAGAGATTATGCCCCTTGCATAAAATCCAAGGAGCAAGTCTTCCGGTAGGGACGTTAAGCCGATGGTCCTGAATCTGAAGATTTTGAGGCTCGTAAAAGATCCTTAAGCCTGAATAAAAATGCCTCTAAGCAAAATTTACCGACCTCATCATCCTAGTAATACCTTAGTTGCCTGCTAGATGTCTCATTGAGACGGCATGTTGACAGCAAGCCAATCCTGGCATCTATGGTCAAATAAGGTAACTAAATTAACTTTATCTGTCTCGTGGTAGCGTGCTGCCTTGTCATGCAACGGGACCTACTTCGATCCCCGGTTGGGACAGTTTCCTGGGTGAGGTTTTTATGGAAGTTTTTCCTCACCTGTAAGACAAATGTCAGGAAACGTTAAGGCCCAAATAGTCCCCGAACATCATATGGCCATCGCAATCATCATCATCATCATCATTTATATTCATCTTAGATTAAGTTTAGGATTAAGGACTTTCCTGGCGCACCACTATCATCATCATCACCCATAATATCATCGGGGCAACGTAACCCCGCCTTCCAGGCGCCCCAACCTCAAAATTGGGTTACAATTACGCTAATGCCAAGGGAGAACACCATAAATGTCAAAAAGGACAAGCTTGGTCATTAGAAAAATTAACTTTACCTAGTAATTCTTGGATAATAAATGAGATGTAATCAACATTAACATAGTGTATAAATAAAAAGGCATGTTTCTGGTGAAAATAAAAAGAATTCCTAACAAAAAAGAGGCTATGGCTTAACATTGTTCTATGCCATTATAGATAGACATTTAATGAAGTCTAATTACACGCTTTATATTAGCTTGACCTGTATCTGTCTATGTAACGGATTATTCTCCAACGCATCTAGATTAAAACTAGAGTTATCTACAAAAAAATATAATTTTACCATCAAAAGCGGGGAGTGCTTTTTATGGTTTTTACGTTTTCCTCTTAGAGACTTTACTTTGACCAATATCTGTTTATTATAAAATATATTGGTATAGAACACCCCACGCTTTTGAAGGTAACATTTTTTTTTTGTAGATAACTCTAGTTTTATTCTAGATGTGTTGGAGATGATTTTTTTGTTGACCACTTTAGTTTTATCCCAAGAGTGTTGGAAATTAAATTTTTTTTCATTTTTTATTTCGGTTTTCTAATAAAGCGTGTTGTTTTAGTTTCTTAAACTATTATTTATATAACATTTTGAACATTCATGTCTTCCCTGATTGGTATATTCCTAATGTTTGCTAATATGAAAGTTTAGCTGATCTCAAATAGTGCATTTCAGTTGACACTAATTTTAATTTAGTATTTTAGTTTACATTAATACATTTATAAATCGATTGTATTGAATTATAATGACTTACAGAATTGCTTTCTCCTTGACTAGAACTTTTTCTTGTTTAATAACCGTGAAACACGAATGAAGAATTGACAGAATGCTTAGAGCTGGTACTTGTATCCACTCACCGATATTTGGATCCCTGAAGAGCTTGTTTCAATAAGAAATTTAATTTTCAATTTGTGTAAATGAATGCAAGAGTTCTGTATAAGTATGCTGCAAGATTCCAATTCACTTTGCTGGCGTCTTGCACAGAACTAATTTGAGATGAATGAACGTGTTTAAAGCTTCCACCCCTCATTCAATTTCTCCACCGCTTTCACTTCCTCTCTTCGTACCTGCCAAAACGAAAGAAAACTGCCAAGAAGTGTTTCGTATTCAAGTATGAAAAATGAATTTAACGAAGATAAGATGAGAGCACGGGAAAATGAGAATAGGAAAAGGACAAATTTCTATACTTTATTATTGTCAATAACTTATTTAAAACATGAATTTCACTTTCTATATTCTAGTGAGTGTAGAGTATTTCTGTCACAAAAGTATGAAGATGTATTTATTAAAATCACCCTTTTGTTAAAAATTGATTAAATCTTATTAGAATCTATTATTACTCAGGTTTAGAGCTTCTAACCACTAATTTGAAGTTATAAGCTAATATATAATTTACTAGCTAATACCCGGCGTGCACTGCTACGTCTAGATAAATGAAAATTAATGTGTTTTTATGTTAAGTTAAATAAGTATTAGGAAAAATAATTATAAATTTATATTTTTTGGATACCACGTGCTGATTACCCGGCATTGCCCGGGAATCTACTTATCCGAATATTCTTCACATAAAAGAGCTGAAATACGAAAATTAATGTGTTTTATGTTTATTTAAATAAGTAAGAGGAAACATTTATATCGTAATTATTTTTACATACCCTGTACTGTTTACCCGGCGTTGTTCAGGAATCTACTCATCCCGATCTTCTTGGCATAAATGAGCTTAAATACAAAAATTAATGTACGTCTTATGATTAGTTAAATAAATCAAATGACAAATAATTATACTGTATATCGTAATTATTTTAAGATTCCCCGTGCCCGGGAATCTACTTATCTCGATCTTCTTGATATAAATGAGCAAAAAGACAAAATTCGTTATTGTGAGTTATCTGTAGAAGAATACCCGCCATATGTTGCTATGCTTGCACAGAAATCTACGTACTTGTCTCGATCATCTTGACATCAATAAAAGACAAAAATGGTTATTGTGAGTTATCCGTAAGAGACAAACATATGCTGTAGCGGAGGTTTTTGAGAAGTTTTTGAGATATTCAATTCTGTGTACATTAATTTTGTGTATTTGTTATGGTTTAGGCAGCGTAAGCCATTTTACCGTCCAAAGAGCTACTTTGTTCACGTTTTCCACTAGGGCGATTTTTAAGGGTGTAGGAGTTGAGTATTACAACTCTCGTATAGCCTATGTTCATCCCGCGTATCTCCTGAACATTTTGCTAAAACCCCATCACAATCGGATCAACGGTATGGCCGCGCGTAAAGTACGAACAAACAAACAAACCAACAAACAACCATTCATTTTATATATTATATTACAGTTTATGTTAATCGTAGCAGATATAAATGAGAAATTAATAATTGGATAATGCTTGATTTCCGCTTTATACATGATACTTGTACATTCTTATCTTTATTTAGATTCCACGATAATACAGGGCTTCCAATATAAAACCGGACACGCCTCACGGGGTTTCACCCGTCAGGCTGCGCTCTCTCCTCGTCCGCATTTCACTCTGCCAGCCGCAGAGTGTCCGGTTTTATACTGGAAACCCTATATTAATATTTTTTTTATTTATATACAGATTTTCAATGTTTACACATTTTCCAGTGTCTAAAGTTTTTTTTTTTCTCCACTCGTCTCTATCCATCCACTCCATTTCCTTCAGACCTGTTGTTCTCTTTCCAGTTTTTATTTCTTGCATCCCCGAGTTTCGAGGTCTTCTTCTCCTTCTTCTTCCAGGTGGACACCATTCCAATGTTTTTCTGGGTAACCTTTCTTTTTGTATTCGTAGTACGTGCCCATACCAATTTAATTGCTTGTATCTTATATAATCTACTATTGAATATAATTATAATATTCATTTTTCCTCTTATGATAGTATTTCTTATTTTTTTTCTAATTTTGAGCATCTTGTTGCTCTGCACAAAGGAATCAATTTCCATCGATATAAGTTTTTGTTCTGAGTTTTTGTTGAATATCCAAACTTCAGCTCCATTTGTGACAGTATTTCTCACTATTGGTTTATATATTTTTAACTTATTTTTTCTGGTTATATGTCTGTTCCATAAGACTCCATTTATCAAAATAATAATCATAATAATAATTTGTCATAATAATAGTAATAATAATAATAATAATAATAATAATAATAATAATAATAATAATACTAATAATAATACTAGTAGTAATAATAATCCGAATTAAATGTAAAGCCATTTGTTATGTCATAGGATAAATAATATATTTTCTTTCCACCTCTTCTTAGATAGATACAAAGATCTCTTCCTGGAATTCTTTAATTGGTGATAGCTGAACTTCTTTCTTAACCACCTAATTATTTGTAGTCCCAGAGAGAGAATTATGTAGTTCCTCTCGTAAACTTCATTTAATTTGTTGTTGTTCTGCTGATGTCTACGTTCCTCGTCGTCCATGCTTCACTTACGTAGCATAGTTCAGCTATTTATAGTGTTTCGTATGAACGTGTTCTTGTTAACTGCTGTACGAAGGGAGGTTTCATTATCTCATTAATTATCCCCATTATGTTGCTGAATTTATAGCATTTTTGGGGAATCTCGCTTCCATAAAAATTATGATTTATGTCCAAGATATACGAATTCTGTAACTTTATGAATTAATAAATTATTGATATCGATTTCTCTTGGTATATATTATTTCCCAAAAATGCCATTATTGTTATTTTTTAATAATTTTTCTATGTCATATTTTTCGCTGATTTAATTTAAATTATGCAGAGGATTTAAGTAGAATTCAAAGAACAGAGATGACGTTTTAAGAATAATGCTTAGAAAAATGAGAATACCGAAGACTAAAGTAAAACAAATTAATTTTGATAAATTACAATACGAAATGGAGGAGAGTAGAATAAGATATGGACACATTAAAGGACCCCCCCAGGAGCTATCACCTTGACGTGGTGGGGGGGCTTAGTACCCGATGAACCAGACGACTCTACTGGGGAAGATTGACTTAGGTTAATCTTGCTGGTGGGTAAGAGGCGAGGGGAACTAAGTATAGCTCACAACGAAGGAATGGCGTCTGTATCCATATTGGGCGGCCACATCTTCGTCAAGTCAAGTCTTCAACGGTCAACAGGGCGACAAGGAATAGCACAGCTAAACTTGTAGGGCTTGAAGAGCGGAAGAAGCAGCCCTCTCTTGGGGGGTGGATACCCAGAGGAGCATGTTTGGAGGCTCAGAGGAAGCAGCCCTTCCACCATCCTTGTCCTGCGAAGCGCTCGTAACGCTTCCAGGAGACATTTATCTTACTGAGAAGCTTCATGGAAATCAGCCGGATTGTCATAAAAGGAACCGACCCAAGCAAGATAAAAGGATACGATTTGGAATAAAGGACATTTTGAAATTAGGAAATTGGAACGTAAGGGGAATAAATACAAAAGAAGAAGAATTAGAAAGAGAATTAAAGAAAAAAGAAATAAATATAGCAACAATAACAGAAACAAAAAAGAAACTAAAAGGAACAAAGGACTTACAACACTATACTATGTTGTATAGCGGAGTAGAACAGACAACAAGAGCGCAGTGTGGAGTAGCAATTTTAATAGATGAAAAATGGAAGAACAAATTGAATAGCTATGAGTTTATAAATGAAAGAATCCTGATAGCCAGATTTAAAATTGAAAGAGGATATATGATGATAATTGCTGTGTATGCCCCAGAGGAAGGCAAGAAAGAAGAAACAAAAAAATTTTATAAAACATTACAAACATTAGTTGATAAATATACAAAAGATCATCATTTAATAATAAGTGGAGACTTAAATGCCAGAGTAGGCAATGTCCCTATACCTAATGTAATAGGAAATAATGGAGAAATAACAATAAATGATAATGGACAGGATTTGAGACAGTTTTCAGCCTATAATCAATTAAAAATAATGAATACCTATTTCCGAAAAAAGGACATACATAAATATACAAGAAGTGGATATAACTCAAGATCAATAATTGACTATTTAATCGTAAACAACAAGCTAGGAGCCTTGGTAAAAGATGTGAGAGTACATAGAGGCAGCGATATATACTCTGATCACTATCTCGTGATAAGCAAAATAAACATAATAGCTAAATGGCGGAAAAATAACATAAAGAACAAAAGAAACCAAGAAGAAGTATATAAAATATATTTATTACAAGATCAAAGTATTAGACAACATTATGAAAGCAGAATGAATAAATATATATCAGAGATAGCGACGTCAGAAGATATAAATATTGAATGGGAAAATATATCAAATGTAATACATAAAACAGCAAATGAGATATTAGGAAAGAAAAATAGAATAAGGAATAGGAAGGGCTTGAGAACTTGGAATGCGAATATACAAAATGCAGTGAATGAAAAACAAAAAGCATATCATACATACTTACGACTGAAAACAGAAGAATCTTATGAAGAATATAAAATGAAAAGGAGAATTGCTAAAAGCATTATAAGAAAATCCCATCAGGAGTCATGGGATAAATTTATAAGCTCAGTAGAACATGATATGTATGGAAGACAAGAAATAGGTTATAAATTAGTGAAACATCTAAATCAGACTGAGAAAGATTCTGCCAGATTGAATATAATCCCAGAACAAGAATGGATCCAGCATTATGAAAAACTTTGGAAAAAGGAGGAAATTGAAGGAAAAGAGAACAATGAGGAAGAAATAAAAGTGGAAAATATTGATGTAATAGACATAAATGAATTAGAAATGGCTTTGAAAACCACTAAGAATAGGAAAGCAACAGGATTAGATAATATAAATATGGAATTAATCAAATATAGTGGAATATTGTGTAAACTACGAATACTTCATCTAATTAATATATGTTGGCAGACCTATGGGATTCCAACCACTTGGAAAACAGCAATTGTCAAGAATATATTCAAAAGAGGAGACCGGAGAAATTGCGAGAATTACAGAGGGATTAGCTTAATGAATACTGGCTACAAAATATATACGAAAATAATAAATAATAGATTGAGAAACATAACAGAAGTAATAATAAGTGAAAATCAAAGTGGATTCAGAAAGGGAAGGTCATGTATAGACAATGTCTTTACACTGAAACAACTCATAGAAAAGAGAAGAGAACATAACTTAGAAACTCACATAGGATTTATAGATTTGGATAAGGCCTTCGATCGAGTAAACAGACAAAAATTATGGGAAATATTACGAATGAAAGGATACCCGCTGTGCCTTGTTGAAACAATAAAGACATTATATGAAGACACAAATATAATTATAGATACCGGATTCAAAAGAACAGATGCAATCAAAACAAATACTGGATTACGACAAGGATGTAGTTTATCACCCACTTTGTTTAATATATATATAGACGATATTTTTAATAAATGGAAAGTTTTAGTAAATCCAGGAATAAGAATGGATAATAAAATGTGCATAAATAATCTTTTATTTGCTGACGATGTAATCATAATACAGAAAAATGAAGACGACTTACAGAAATCAATGCATGCATTAAATGAAATATGTAAATTATACGATCTAAAAATTTCTGTAAGGAAAACGAAGACCATGGCTTTTAGAGGAAGAGATCCAGTGAGAACCAAAATTATTTTAGAAAATCAAAGTATAGAACAGGTGTCTAGTTTCAAATATTTGGGCTGTGATGTTGGCTACAATGTGGAAAGAGATATTGACTCCAAAATAAATAAATTTCAGACGGTGTGTGGAACAATACAGAGAACATTCAAAAATAAAATTAGAAAAGAAACCAAGATAAAAATGTATAATGTTATGGCGGTTCCCACAATATTGTATGGATGTGAAACTTGGGCTCCAGTGAAAAGACAGAAGGATAGAATACAGACGGCAGAGATGCGGTTCCTAAGACAAGTAAAAGGATGTACAAGACTTGATAGAATAAGAAATGAGGATATAAGAGAAGAATTGAAAGTACAGCCTTTATTGGATAAAGTCACGAATTACAGACAGAAATGGATTGATCACATGGATGGAATGAGCAAGGAGAGATATCCATTGTTAGCCAGAAATTATCAAGCAAGAGGAAGGCGTGATGTTGGAAGACCTAGAAGACGTTGGGCTGATGCAATATGAAGTCGGAACGGGCAATTGCCTAATCCCTGGAGTGATGATGATGATGATGATGAACCTGTGTGTGAAGTTTGGATATTGCAAGGGTACATTGTCTTTCAAATTAATATAACAAAGTCAGTGGAATTAGATCAAAAATTGTACTGGATAACAAAATATGGAACAAGTATCACATTTCCAATATTTAGGATGTGATATAACTTATAGAGAAAATAAAGATATAGAAAATAAAGTAAATAAATTTTAGGCTATTTGTGGAACCATAAAAAGAACCTTAGGTCGGAAAACAAGGAAAGATACGAAACTTAAATTATATAAAACAATGGCTGTTCCTTTGTTGTTGTATGGAAGTGAAAATTGGATAATGAAATCAAGGGATAAAAGCAGGATACAGACCGCGGAAATGCTGTTTTTACGTAATGTGAAAGGATGCACAAGAGCGGATAGAATAAGGAATGAGAAGAATTAAAAATATATAAAATTGAAGATAAAATCAGCGAAAATAATAAGAAATGGACAGAACACTTAATGAGAATGAACAACGAAAGAATACCAAAAAGAACCTTCCTGTATAATCCCAAAGGAACAAGATATGTTGGCCGACCACGTAGAAGATGGGCTCCACTTTTAACTTCGCCGGAACAGGTTGCATAGCCTAAACCTTGTAGTAGAAGAAGAAGAAGTCAGTTTACATACATTTAATCTAACACCTAAAATTATAATATTTATGGCTTTTTCTTCATAATATATAGAACAAGAACATAAAGAAAACTCAGTCGTAAATAAAATATTTTAGTTCTTATCCGAAATAAAGTTTTATCTTTCTGTTGTTAAATGTTATTCTATTAAGATATTATGAAATATTTCATCTTTATCAAGCGAAATAATATCTGGAAGTAGGTATTTTATTACAGTGAGAAATAAGGAACTTGGTAGCATATGACAACAGCCCGCAGAAGATAGGAAAATTATGAAACTAGGAGCATCACAAAGACAGGGGAGAAAATAAAAAAACATACACTCTCCTTCCCTCAGAAATGTAGCTAGGGAAAAGAGAACAAGACGGATGGGGGTTTGGCAAGACAGCAAAAGAGCAAAAACAAGAACGGGGAGGAAATTAAGGAAAGAGCAAGGTTGGGGTTTTGTAATATGAACATAGGAAAAGTTTTTTCTTGGTTTTTTTCTTGTATCATTGTACAAGCTGGAGAAGAGACTGAAAACATAAAAACTCCTGACGTCAAAAGCTAGTGCAGCATCTTTCTGTCACTTTTATCAGATCATGCCATACAACTTTCTAAAATAAAAGAGTTACGAATTTTGTCTGTAATGAGATGTTAGCGTTATAAAAATAAACCAACTTTTTGCTATATTATGACAACCACTTCAGTTATATTGTCATTATTATTATTATTATTATTATTATTATTATTATTATTATTATTATTATTATTATTATTATTATTATTATTATTGTCAAAACAACGGAAATTAAATTTCTCAGAAGCACAGCAGATCGAAAAAAAGAATCAAGAAATTTTAGAACAATTAGAAGTAAAATTAATATAAGATAACCTTAACACATATAAATGAAACTGGCTAGACTATGTTAAAAAGAGTGGATAATTCAAGAATTCCAAATATTATGATGCAATATAAAGCCAAAGACGTCGTCAATCAGGAAGATATAGTAAAGGACTGGTCGATGGGGCCGAAACAGATTTACAAAGGTCTAATTCGTGATGGATTATTATTATTATTATTATTATTATTATTATTATTATTATTATTATTATTATTATTATTATTATTATTATCAAAACAACGGAAATTAAATTTCTCAGAAGCACAGCAGATCGAAAAAAAGAATCAAGAAATTTTAGAACAATTAGAAGTAAAATTAATATAAGATAACCTTAACACATATAAATGAAACTGGCTAGACTATGTTAAAAAGAGTGGATAATTCAAGAATTCCAAATATTATGATGCAATATAAAGCCAAAGACGTCGTCAATCAGGAAGATATAGTAAAGGACTGGTCGATGGGGCCGAAACAGATTTACAAAGGTCTAATTCGTGATGGATTATTATTATTATTATTATTATTATTATTATTATTATTATTATTATTATTATTATTATTATTATTATTATTATCAAAACAACGGAAATTAAATTTCTCAGAAGCACAGCAGATCGAAAAAAAGAATCAAGAAATTTTAGAACAATTAGAAGTAAAATTAATATAAGATAACCTTAACACATATAAATGAAACTGGCTAGACTATGTTAAAAAGAGTGGATAATTCAAGAATTCCAAATATTATGATGCAATATAAAGCCAAAGACGTCGTCAATCAGGAAGATATAGTAAAGGACTGGTCGATGGGGCCGAAACAGATTTACAAAGGTCTAATTCGTGATGGATTATTATTATTATTATTATTATTATTATTATTATTATTATTATTATTATTATTATTATTATTATTATTATCAAAACAACGGAAATTAAATTTCTCAGAAGCACAGCAGATCGAAAAAAAGAATCAAGAAATTTTAGAACAATTAGAAGTAAAATTAATATAAGATAACCTTAACACATATAAATGAAACTGGCTAGACTATGTTAAAAAGAGTGGATAATTCAAGAATTCCAAATATTATGATGCAATATAAAGCCAAAGACGTCGTCAATCAGGAAGATATAGTAAAGGACTGGTCGATGGGGCCGAAACAGATTTACAAAGGTCTAATTCGTGATGGATTATTATTATTATTATTATTATTATTATTATTATTATTATTATTATTATCAAAACAACGGAAATTAAATTTCTCAGAAGCACAGCAGATCGAAAAAAAGAATCAAGAAATTTTAGAACAATTAGAAGTAAAATTAATATAAGATAACCTTAACACATATAAATGAAACTGGCTAGACTATGTTAAAAAGAGTGGATAATTCAAGAATTCCAAATATTATGATGCAATATAAAGCCAAAGACGTCGTCAATCAGGAAGATATAGTAAAGGACTGGTCGATGGGGCCGAAACAGATTTACAAAGGTCTAATTCGTGATGGATTATTATTATTATTATTATTATTATTATTATTATTATTATTATTATTATTATTATCAAAACAACGGAAATAAATTTCTCAGAAGCACAGCAGATCGAAAAAAAGAATCAAGAAATTTTAGAACAATTAGAAGTAAAATTAATATAAGATAACCTTAACACATATAAATGAAACTGGCTAGACTATGTTAAAAAGAGTGGATAATTCAAGAATTCCAAATATTATGATGCAATATAAAGCCAAAGACGTCGTCAATCAGGAAGATATAGTAAAGGACTGGTCGATGGGGCCGAAACAGATTTACAAAGGTCTAATTCGTGATGGATTATTATTATTATTATTATTATTATTATTTTATATTATTATTATATTATTATTATTATCAAAACAACGGAAATTAAATTTCTCAGAAGCACAGCAGATCGAAAAAAAGAATCAAGACATTTTAGAACAATTAGAAGTAAAATTAATATAAGATAACCTTAACACATATAAATGAAACTGGCTAGACTATGTTAAAAAGAGTGGATAATTCAAGAATTCCAAATATTATGATGCAATATAAAGCCAAAGACGTCGTCAATCAGGAAGATATAGTAAAGGACTGGTCGATGGGGCCGAAACAGATTTACAAAGGTCTAATTCGTGATGGATTATTATTATTATTATTATTATTATTATTATTATTATTATTATTATTATTATTATCAAAACAACGGAAATTAAATTTCTCAGAAGCACAGCAGATCGAAAAAAAGAATCAAGAAATTTTAGAACAATTAGAAGTAAAATTAATATAAGATAACCTTAACACATATAAATGAAACTGGCTAGACTATGTTAAAAAGAGTGGATAATTCAAGAATTCCAAATATTATGATGCAATATAAAGCCAAAGACGTCGTCAATCAGGAAGATATAGTAAAGGACTGGTCGATGGGGCCGAAACAGATTTACAAAGGTCTAATTCGTGATGGATTATTATTATTATTATTATTATTATTATTATTATTATTATTATTATTATTATTATTATTGTTGTTGTTGTTGTTGTTATCAAAAGCAACGGAAATTAAATATCTCAGAAGCACAGCAGGATAAACTCTTTTAGATCGAAATAAGAATTAAGAAATTTTAGGACAGTTAAATTAGAATCAGTAGACGAAAACGTCAACAGATATACATTTAACTGGCTAGATTATGTAAAAGAATGGATAATTCAAGAATTCCAAAAATTACGATGCAATATAAACCCAAAATATGTCGTCGAGCAGGAAGGCCTATTAAAAGACTGGTCGATGGGGCCGAAACAGATCTAGAAAGGCCTAATTCGTGATGATTATTATTATTATGATTATTATTATCTTAATTGTGTATTATAATCAAGAGGTAGTATCTGTGAAAGTCCAAATAACACTGGTCAACATGATTTTTGTCTCATCAGTACCAATAGTTGTACTTAATGCAGTTTTTTTATCGTGTTTTCAAATAAGTATTCGGAATTTTTCCATCACCCAGAGTTTTTTTGTATTTCAATTTCAATTAATGGGTTTAAATAATTATTTTTAAAATAAACGTTTTTTCGTCCATTTGCCCATTGTAAAATGAATCCAAATGAGCTAACTCAGGAGATTTCAGCTATGGAAAAGAGATATCAAGGCAAATTGAATCCTAATATGCTGGCCGATTATTGTTGGACCATAAAGAGGGATGCTCCACAGGCGAAATATAGCAGAAAATCGTCATTTCTTACTTTCTAGGCGAGTCCGAATGTTCGAATATTGTGTAGTTACCAATATAGAAAATATTAAAGTGTTCGAAATTTTAAATTCCTATCTCTTGGAAACCTTGCATTATGAAGAAAAACCGATATCATATGTGAATTCAGGAGAAAAAATACTATCAGAATCACATATTTTTCTTTCTGAGACAAAAAAAAACAAAGTTTATTTTTTGTTGCTCAGTGTAATAAAACAATAGAATAAAATTGTGTTGGTAAATTAGCTTTTTTTTGTGAATATGTATCATCTTCTGGTGACGGGCATAATCCCAGATTGAGGGATGATGTGACGTGAAACTATGTATAACTGAATGCCTGTGATAAGATAATCAAGGATCCCAGTTAACCAGTCGTATCCCACTATCTCTCAGGCAGATAAAATGAAATGGAACGAATGGTTGACACGAGTATGGAGAGGTGGTGGAATAAGTTTTGGTAGCGGAAAACGTGAGTAATCCCGAAAATATCTGCCCTGGCTCCGATTAGTTTACACGGACGCTACATGGAGTGACCAAGTAGTGAACTCGGGACCTAGAGGTGGAGGATGGGTGCTTATCAATTGCGCCTCGGAGCTGCCGTTTTTTGTAATATTTAATTGGTTATTACAGCTTCCTTTCTTTTGTTTTCAGGTCAGTGCATGACAGCTGTTTCACAGCGTTTGCTAGTACGTAAGTCTTATTTATTTTTAAAGATATTACAAAGAATTGATAATATTATAACGAAGGAAAATTCTTAATTTTCACGATATTATAATGTTTAGACATATATGTCATTGGAAGCTGCGTTTTATGCTGTACATCTATGTGCTTCTATTCTCTTATTTAGAGATCAATTTATTAGTTGGCCAAAATGTGTGAAAATGCCCTTATCTTTATATTCAAATGGAATATACGGTAATACATTATTTAAAATCAGAAATAGTTTTATAGGGTCTATCAGATTTAATGGAATGGTGAAATAGTAGATAATAAAATCGTTACAACCGCACTATTGTACCATATATTCATATTATATTTATTGAAACTTCAATATAAACTACTAACAAATGTAGACTCTGTAATAATACAAAAATATGAATAATTGTTGGCATTCGGTTCTGAAGTATGTTTTTATAGTTAAAATTAATACTTCAGAATAATTTAGATTTATAAACCAAAACCATTATAGCAAGGTATTAAAATATATAAAACTTTTAGCCTCCAAAAATCAGCACAACAGAAAAGTATAGATAAACTAATAAAAAACAGAAAATAAATAAGAAATAATAAATATATCGAAATTACATAGGGAAATTGATGAAAATAATATTAAGTGGTTAGTTAACAATTAACATAAATTGAGATGGGAGGATGACACAATGAACGATCTAAGGAAAATGAAATTGACTAACTTGAATATGGAAAGAGAAAGATTGGCATGGAGGAGGATTGTTGAGAAGGCCAAAACTTTCACCTTTGAAGTTGTCGCGCCTTAGGATGATGATGATAAGGTAATTAAACACGAAAGATAGCAAAAACTTTTAAAAAATTACAAAAAATATACGAATTGCGTATAGAACAAACGATAATTAAAATAATATTATCTCAAATTATATAGAAGAAACAGACATTAAAAAAATACAAAGGTGTTTACAAACTAAAATGTAATAGCTGTGAAAAAGTTTTAATTGGAAGAACAAGAAATTTTAGTGAAATATTTAACGAACACTTTAAGCATTTTAAATATAATGAAGGTAAAATCAGTTTTTCAAAACATGTAATAGATTCTGGTCACCAACTTGATACAATCGACAATGTGATATCGATTATCCATAAAGAATCAACTCGAAAATCACTATCCTTGAAGAAATCGAGACATTAAAGAAGATAACACCGTAAATTACTAAATGAGAACACACTCGGTGATCTGAACCCTCTTTACAGACTCCTGACCAGTAATAGTGAGTACCATTCCAAAAGCAGAAGATAAAACATAATTTCGAAAGGCCTCCTGAATAAAGCATTTAATAGTTGGATACGACTGAGATATCAGGTACAAATTTTATATTTCTAATTTTTATTTTGTTTTATGTTAGCGTTTTTATTTCTTGATGTATTTCAGTTCCATCATTATACTAATCTTGAATATCTAAGTAACTAACTCACTGGCTTTAACGAACCCGTTGGTTCATGGCCGCACGGACATAAGCTCTCCATACATTCCTATCCTGATATAATGTTTTCCAATCTTTTTCTGTATAATATACTTACGTCTAATCGTGATTAATGTTATTCTCCCACCTCATTCTTGGTCTATCAACTAGGCGTTTTCCCTCTGGTTTTCCTATAAGAAGTTTGCATGCCCCTCTTTTTTCCCCATTCATGCCACATGTCCTGCCCATCTCAGTCTAGAGACTTAACTGTTCTTATTATATCTGGTTTCCTATAAAGATCATGTAGCTCACTCTTATGTAATCTTCTCCATTCGCCTGTCCATTTTTCTTAGTTCCAAATTTTTTCCTGAGAACTTTATTTACAAATACTTGTAATATTTTCACCTACTTAAAGTAAGAGTCCATGTTTCGTACCATATAACGTTACTGGGAGCGTAACAGTTTTGTATATTTTCAGTTTAACATTTTCTGAAAGACGTTGGGGCGACAAGAGTCTCTGTAATGTCTAATAGCACGCATTTCCAGAATTGACTAACTAACTGGCACAATCGAACCCGTAGCTTCATGGCTGCGCGGACATAAGCTCTCCATACATCCCTATCCTGAGCTAATGTTTTCCAATTATTCTTGTATAATCTACCTCCCTCAAATCATAGTTAATATTATTCTCCCGCCTCATTCTTGGTCTACCAACTGGTCATTTTCCTTCTGGTTTTCCAACAAGATGCTTCCATGCACGTCTTTCATTTGCCATACGTGCCACATGTCCTGCCCATCGCAGTCTACGAGACTTAGCTGTTCCTATTATATCTGGCTTCCTATAAAGACAATGCAGTTCACTGTTAAGTAGACTTTTCCATTCACCTGTCTGTTCATCTTTCTTTGGTCCAAAATTTTTCATAAGAACTTTATTCTCAAATACTCGTAATCTCCTTTCCTCCCTTAAAATCTTGAATATAACTAACAAATTTAATTTTAATCGATTATAATTTTTTAGAACAAATTTGAAAATTCTGACTAGTGATATTTGAATATTGTACAGAATCAGATCTTATTTGTTTATCTAATGATTATAATTCTCGATTTACGCAATATTTACACATCGTTTCCCTTCTTTACGTAATTGTATCATATTGAAATTATACCGGTATTTTTTCCTGCATTTTTTTCACCTTCACTTTTTTTTAAATGCAGTAGTAGTTTGCTTGATTTTCTTCTATCTTCTAGACGTATCAGAGATGTTCCACTTTCATGAACATGAGCCGTCTTTTGTGGATAAAAAGATGGGAGATTTGTTCCTATTTTAAATTCTCAGAACGTTGGTGGAGGATCCACATGTGGTGCAGTGTACTCTACATTCTAGGGGATGGATAGAGTGTAATGGTCCGACAGATTGCAAGAATCGCTTTCCCTCCTCTAAACGCTCTTTAAGTTAATGGATAACTAATGCCTTGCCAATGTGGTTTCCATTACCAAGGATTCGACGTTTTCGATTAAATTCCTTCTTTTCGTTCTCCTATAACAATTATGAGAGAAAAGAAACCATAGTATAGAATTAATAGTTTTAAAAACGTCTGCGAATTTAGAGATAACATTTAATTGTTTTATAATTAATTCTCGTGCATCAAGTAACAATAATATTATATAATGTTAATAGGGGATAAATAAAAAAATCCGATTATAAAAGATTGACATGAAAAAAAGCGTGTCACAAATATGTAAATTTGGGAACATAAATTGGTGATGATTATACATTTACAGAAAACAGAATATATGTGTTTGGGAAAGGATGTGGATGACCTCATACTTGAAACAGGGAAAATGAAAAAAAATGTGAATTTTTAAAATATCTTGGGTCAATAATTACAAGTTTAAGTACAAGTCCCGCGCCGTAGCCGAGCGGTTAAGGTAGGAAGCCTTGGCGCAGAGCTACGGGACTTGCACTGGTTCGAGTCTCCATGGGGGAAGAAATTTTCTCATGGTATTTCGGCCAGTATGGGACCGGTGCCCACCCAGCATCGTGAGGCAATTGGGTAGCTACAATAAGTAGCGGCTCCAGGTTGAAGAACCAGCTATAACGGCTGGGGGACTCGACATGCTAACCACATGTCACCCCTACATTGGCTGTTGATCATCTACCTGTGTGATTGACACATGTGGATGTGAAGGGCCAGCAGCCGGCTGGTAAAAGGGCAACCGCTGAAAAGTGGAAAGACCCTCAATCGGAAAAGTACCTGTGAGAGAGATGTACAGACTAAAATTGCAACGGCAAAAAATGTAACTAAGACATTACATGGAATAATTTGGAACAAAATTATTACAAAGGAAACTAAAATTAAAATTTATACGAGCATAATACAGAATATTTTGTCATATGGAATTGAAACTTGACCTTTGACGGAATTACAAAATAATTAAATTAGAACAGTTGAATTTGATTATTTTAGAAGAAGCCTCCAAAAAACAAGACCGGATAAAATAAGAAATGAATTCCTTTTGGAGAGAAATGAAAGTCACCACATCTGTTGTTAAGAGGATTGAAAATCAAACGCTTAAATAAAATTGTACGGTCATGTACAAAGAATGGAAAATGAAAGATGGCAAAAAAATGTATACCAATGGTAATCCCCTGGAGGAAATAAACGTAGCAGACGAAGATGGAAATGAAAAACCTACGTCAGAACCATAATGGATGATAGATTGGAATGATAGAGATTGGAATCATAGAGATAAATGGAAACTGAAGACGGCAAACCTGTAAGTGGGGGAAAGCCGAAGAAGAAGAAGAAGCAGAAATTGGTCATGATGTGAAATTAATGAGGGGATAAATAAAGACACATCTGCAATATCAAAATGAAATTATGTTTTATGAGATCAGAATATAAGTCCTAAAACAAAAACATTTTTAATAGAATAAGTACAATGACATACGGTGCAAAAACATGGGAATTAAAATCTAGAGTCAATACTAATAAAATTCATTGTTAAAACCTTTGAGGTGGAGAGTCATAAAATAAAATGAGTTAAAATACCTTCTTAGGTAAGCCACATTAGGACCAGCAGCATCAAACATCAACCTGGATGCTGTAGCGAAGAATAACTGCTGAGGATGGGTCGGATGTCCTGAAAGGCCTACAGGCATACATATCACATATTTTAAAAGTTGAGGACGACGGATTTTACCTAAGAAGGTATTTTAACTCATTTTATTTTATAAAATCTAGAACCTTAAATAAATTAAATTCTGTAGAAATGGATTTTTGGAGGCGTTCAGATGGAATATTTAGAAGATACAAAATAAGAAACAGTGCAATTAAACAAAATAATAATAATAATAATGTTCACTTAATGCCAAAAAATTCATTACGAGAAACAAGTGAACTGTGAACCATTGCATGCCATAAACTACCTTGAAATTTCTCCCAGAGAGGCGCTGTGATATACCAAAGCAGTGTCAAAAACCAATCTGCCATTTTTAGCTGCAATGCATCGACATCGAAGCCAGAATCCACCAATGACAACCCATTGTGCATAGGAGATGAACTCCCTGCTTGACTTTGAGCGGAGTGCAGTGAGGCGGATTTAACGCGGACGGCAGGTAGTGAGGGTTATCCAGTCCATCAAATGAGGAGATGTATTAATTCCCTGTAGTCTAAATGTGAGATTTGGCGCTGGATTTTAGTTTATTGCGTTTAAAAAAGCAGATAGATTTTTGGACACGGCTCTGGTACATCACAACGCTTCTCTTGAGAAATTTCAAGGTAAGTAATATGAACTTTAAATTAATCACTCTGTGTAGTATTTTCATCTGGACATAAATTTTAGTTCGGTTTTGGTGAATTTTACGCTTGATTTGGCAAGAGGATTTTTCTGCACCTGTATGTGTTTTATTTCTTAAATGTTCGATTACATTCAGTTTTATATCTGATTCTGATTTATTATTGGTGATATTTTTATCATGTCCCTCGTTACATTTTACATTGGATGTTATAGATTGGAACGCGATATTGTGCTAATTCAAAATGAAAAGTGAACGTGGATTGCAGACCTGTAACGTTATGAACAGGCGTACGTATTAGCTTTGTTGTGTACTGTAACTATGTGCTTAATTATTATATCATCATTATTATTCCAATATGGTAAGGTACAGTTTCCAAGCATAATGAAATTGTGTATTTCCACATTCCTAAATCCATTTCGTTTTAATTTTCATGAATTCTATTCTCTCTTTCTATCTCTTTGTCTCATATATATAATTAAGAAAGTTTTATATATAATTGTAGGCTTTCACGGCCGGCGTCTTGATCCATATTTGGTTCGTCTTCCGGGCTTATAGGCCGTGGTCTGGTTGTCTTCAAGACCACGGCCTATAAGCCCGGAAGACGAACCAAATATGGATTAAGAAAGTTTTCTTGGGTTTTTCGCGTCGTGGATTCAAGATCGGCTTCTGGCATGATCGATTCCCAATTATTACCCTCTCGTTTCCAGTATCTATCCTCCAACCATTACTTTAACACATGATCACAACATTAGCCTCTTGCTTAATATACCGCAACATAGGCATCACATCCCTCCATGTCATATACTGTCTTCACTTCTCGCAACTGGAATTCCCTACAATAAGAAATACGGGGATGCCGGACATTGACATCATTTAAAAGAAATCTGAATTTATATTTGCTTTAACCTCGACTTCATCATTACCCAGTGTAAGGTACATATATTAATTGGTGTTTCTCGTATAATTTATCATATGTATACTATTGTCATAATAATAATAATAATAATAATAATAATAATAATAATAATAATCTTCTTCTTCTTCCTTCCAAGTATTAGGCCAAGGCCTGTTACGATCCTATAGAAAATTTTCCCTCCAGCGTTTCATAGGACGGCCCAGTGATCTTCATCCTCTTGGTATATAATTATAAACAGCTTTGGGGATCCGATTTGAACTCATTCTTTCAATTTAGTTGGTACTGTTTAATATATTCCAAAATTGGCGTAGTCTTCAATTCTTTTAAGATATCGGTGTTCCTTTCCCGATACCATCTGGTGTAACCCGCTGTTCTGCGCATGAATCTCATTTCACAAGCCGTTATTCTGCTTTCATGTTGTGTTTTTAGTGTCCACGCTTCAATACCATAGGTCAACACTGGTCTAGCCAAGGTGTTATATAAACGTAATCTGGTGTTTTTTGTACAAGGGATGGTTTCATAACTTGATTAATAATTCCCAAACTTAAAAATAATAATAATAATAATAATCTTCTTCTTCTTCCTTCCAAGTATTAGGCCAAGGCCTGTTACGATCCTATAGAAAATTTTCCCTCCAGCGTTTCATAGGACGGCCCAGTGATCTTCGTCCTCTTGGTATATAATTATAAACAGCTTTGGGGATCCGATTTGAACTCATTCTTTCAAGATGGTGTTTCCAATTTAGTTGGTACTGTTTAATATATTCCAAAATTGGCGTAGTCTTCAATTCTTTTAAGATATCGGTGTTCCTTTTCCGATCCCATCTGGTCTAACCCGCTGTTCTGCGCATGAATCTCATTTCACAAGCCGTTATTCTGCTTTCATGTTGTTTTCTTAGTGTCCATGCTTCACTACCATAGGTCAACACTGGTCTAGCCAAAGTGTTATATAAAATAATAATAATAATAATAATAATAATAAAATAAATATTAATAATAATTATTATTATTATTACTATCATCATCATCATTATTGTAAGTATTAGTATTGTTATTTTCGCATAAAATGTTGTTTGTACATTAAATTTACATTACTACATTTACTATATCTTTAACTGTTTATAATTAGTAAAGTGTATATCCATATTGTCAAATATTATTTTGTAATTGTGCTGGTTGAGTGGAAGGGAAGGCCTTATGGCCTTAACACTGCCAGAATTAATAATACATTATTATTATTATTATTATTATTATTATTATTATTATTATAATCATCATCATCATCATCATCATTATCATCATCAAGGATTGATGAATCCATGACACGGAAAACCAAAGAAAACTTTTTTAATCATTCAATCCATGACAATGGCACGTAGGATCATGCCGAAACGTCGGAATCTGTGGCCAGAGGCCAACCTTGAATCCATGACGCGGAAATCCCAAGAGAACGTTCTCAATCATACTTACATCTGCGAAAATCTACTGTATGTATATATATATCCATCCATAGTAATTCTGCCCGAGGGCAGATCTTTCACTGCAATCAGCATTTTCATGCTATGCTTTGCAGCTTTATACGGAATTATAGGTATCATAGCTTCCCGTTGCTTTCCATACCAGTGAAAGATGATGATGGTAATGATTCCGACATGCCGGAGGTCTTGCTTCTTGGATTCTTCCATCTTAAAAAAAATATTTGAACACGGTACTCTCGAGACCAAAGGCAAGTAACATAACCACTGGTCAACCACGGCAAATGTATGCCCACCGCTGTGGTCTCGAGGTAGCGTGCTGCCTTGTCACGCAGTAGGGCCGGGTTCTATTCTCGGTCGGACAGGTTTCCAGGGTGAAGTTTCTTCAGGATTTTTCCTCACCTGTAATTCAAATGTCAGGACTTTTAGGGCCAACCATCATCATTATAGTCCTCATCATTTCACCAATGTGGAAAACAACGGGAAGCTACCACACCTGTCATTTCCTTAGTAAAGCTGCAAGATATAGCATGCAAATGCTATGATTGCAGTGAAAGACCTGCCCTAGGTATAGAACACTGTAAATAGATATACAGGGTGTATGAAAAAGGATGGCGCAAACTTACATGGTTGGAAGAACACGATAATACGAGAAGCAACAATGTCCCAGTAAACTTGGGTCCGCAAAAGAGCCTTTTGCGAAATAATTACGAATGTATGGTTACAAGCAGCCACTGACTTCATTGTAAACATCGCCCTAGTTAGTACAAATTAATTTGAATTTAGACTTTACTATTAATTTTTCATCTCATTTAATTCACATTTTACAGTTCCTTCACTTATGGGTTACCTGTTAAAGGAGGTGTTCGAAGTGTCTTCCATGCATCTTGATGCAATACTGTGCTCGTCTCTGCAATGAATGTCGAATTATTTCGAAAACCCCTAGATCATTTCTGAATTCTTGACAAGCATGTACAACTCTCAGCTCCAGTTCTTCAACCGTGACACTTCGAACACCTCCTTTAACAGGCAACCCATAAGTGAAGTAAACTGTGAAATGTGAACTAAATGAGGTGAAAAATTAATAGTAAAGTCTAAATTCAAATTAATTTGTACTAACTAGGACGATATTTACAATGAAGTCAGTGGCGGCTTGTAACCATACATTCGTAATTATCTCGCAAACGGCTCGTTTGCGGACCCAAGTTTACTGCGACATTGTTGCTTCTATTATCGTGTACTTTCAACTATGCAAGTTTGCGCCATCGTTTTTGATACACCCTGTATAGTTAGAGATCTTTCGTTTCGGCGAATTCTTAAATATTGAACAAAACATTGTATGATACTTCAATTAAATAAAAAAAACTGTAATTGGAACCTGCACAAGCGTGAACAGTTTCAACCGAAATCGATTTTATTAATGCTCTAAAGGTTGCGAAGGATACGATGTGTTAGCTCATACTCTCTGTGTGACGTGTCTCTTATCCCTCTGTCGATTGCGGTAAATTTGTGGTTGTCTCCAATAATGACGTCGACATTCCTGATCCTCGCACAAATACCAAACCAAGCGTTTCCAAAACATGATGAATACGTCTGATGAATTATTGGAAAAATTCAAACCCAAACGACCCCGATTATTATTATTCTTTTGAAGTGATGGGATACAATACGCTAGTTTTCTAATCCATATGAAAAATGCTAATTATGTACATGACAGAAATAATATCTAGAAAAAAATAAAACATGTAGTGAAAACTTTCTTCTCTTTAATCAGGTTAAATAAATAATAATAATAATAATAATAATAATAATAATAATAATAATAATATTGTTATTATTATATTAAGAATGACAATACTAACAATATAATAATAATAATAATAATAATAATAATAATAATAATAATAATAATAATAAATAATAATAAATAATCATAATAATGATAAAACTAGAGGAAAAGCACCCAGTACGTAGATAAAAAATGAGATCGGAGAATAATATTAACCATGATTTGAGGGAGCTGAATTATACAGGGTATGATTGGAAAACTTTAGCTCAGGATAGGGATGTATGTAGAGCATATGTAACCATGTTCATGAAATTCCGGGATTGATAGAGCCAGTGAGTTTGTTTAGTCATATTAATAAAATAATAATAATAATACCAATAATAATAATAATAAAATTATATAACAGGAACAGTAAAAAGAACTTTGAAAAATAAAGTCAGAAAATACTCTACAATGAAATTATACAAGACAAAGGCAGTTCATATTATTACTTACGGATCCGTAACATGGACAGTGACATCACAACAATCTGCCAGAATACAAGCTGCTGAAATGAAATTCTTCAGTCCAATATCAGGATATTAAAGAACAGACAAAAAAAATAGGACACCAACTAAAACTAGAGAAATTAAACACAACAATTGTGAAATACAGAACAAACTGGAAAGAACACTTAGCAGGGATGACTGAGAACAGAATACCAAAAGCAGCATACAACTATTCATCAAGAGGAAGAAGTTTGGGAAGACCTAAGAAAAGATGGAAAGAGCAGCAATTTGGAGCCAGAAGAGGCTAACAAAAAGCCTAAACCGAAAACGAATAATAATAATAATAATAATAATAATAATAATAATAATAATAATGGTAATAAGGGGATTCATTACAACATGGTCCACCGCTGTGGTCTCGAGGTAGCGTGTTGCCTTGTCAAGCAGCGGGCCCGGGTTCGATCCCGGTCGGGGCGGTTTTTCTGAGTGAGGGTTTTATCGGGTTTTTCCTCACCTGTAAGACAAATTCAGAAAACTTTAAGGCCGAAACAGTCCCCGAAATCATATGGTCATCATCATCATCATCATCCTTATCATGATCATCATTATCTTTCACCGGTGTGGAAAGCAACGGGAAGCTACCACACCTACAAATCGCTAGTAAACATGCAAGCATAGCATGAAAATGCTATAATTGCAGTGAAAGACCTGCCTTCGGGCAGAATTACTATGGATGGATTAATTACAACATGTGACGTGAAACAAATGTTCTATATTCCAATGATACACAATGTGCATGCGCCAAAAATCGCGAAGCGGTTTACACTATGGAATGACAGGATGCAGCCAACATATACACGATATTTAACGAACCTAATAGCTAACCTAACGCAATTTACGTACTCTAACCTGAGAAAGAATGCAAATCCCAAAAATAAATAGTAAGTTCTGAAATTCTGAAGTATTGTGTACAATTAATTTACATATTCTATGTTGCTGCACTGGACACGATTTTCTTTTTTTCTTAGAATATTCGTTAAAATCAATATGGCTGCCACGTCTTCATGCTACGTGTGTAATTAATAATCATAGAAAAATATATTGAAATAATCGTTAGGAAAAATGTAAAAATCATTGTACATGGTGGGAAATAAATTAAAAAATGGAACCCCACGAATAAGATTTGACAGGAGTTTATGAAGGAATTAAAAAATTCGCGTCACAATTTGTCATGAATAGCCAATAATAATAATAATAATAATAATAATAATAATAATAATAATAATAATAATAATAATAATAATAATAATAAATATAATTTAAATTTTTGCATTAACATTGAAATAATGTTAGGTAACTTAAAAAAATGTAAATGTTTGGTATTGCGCAAACTATTATATCAGTGGCGTAGTTCTTACCTTAGTCGTTCAGGATCACAGGTTATAGTGCTTAAACCAATTGTGTCTATGGTTATTTCAAAGCGTAAATATTCTGACTTAGGGTCCGTTTCACCAACAGAGGTAAATGTATTACGGCAGTTTATGCTATGCTTTATACACGGGTAAACTGGCGTAATACAGTTACCTCTGTTAGTGAAACCGGCCCTTAGACACTTTCGGAAGTGAACTAAAACCACGAGTTGCATGTCGTAGAGTTAACATACAGTAAGTAAAAGAACATACAGCTGTAGGATGCCACTAAGCTTCCTTACACTTCTACTTTCGAACGCTACTCTTATAACCTAAATTATTAAAATGTCTTTAAATGAAGAAATGTGCTGCAGCTCCTAGGAGTGATACAGCAATTATTAATGTCCTTAATACTGCTACAGCTAGAATTGTTACTAGTTAGATTACACTGGTCAACATGATTTTTGTCTCATGAGTACCAATAGTTGTACTTAATGCAGTTTTTTGTATCGTGTTTTCAAATATGTATTCGGAATTTCTCCATCACCCACAGTTTTTTTATTTCAATTTCAATTAATGCATTTAAATAATAAGTTTTAATAAACGTTTTTTGTTCATTTGTCCATTTAAAATAAAACCAAATGAGCTAACTCAAATGGTTTCAGCTATGGAAAAGAGATATCAAGGCAAATGGAATTCTAATATGCTGGCCGATTATTGTTGGACCATGAAGAGGGATGCTCCACAGGCGAAATGTAGCAGAAAGTCGTTATTTATTACTTTCTAGGTGAGTCCGAATGTTCGAATATTGTATAGTTACGAACGTAGAAAATAATAAAGTGTTTTAAATTATAAATGCCTGTCTCCCGGAAACCTTGCGTGATGGAGAAAAACCGATATCATATTTCAATTTCAGGAGAAAACATACTATCAGAATCACATATTTGTCTTTCTGAGACAAAAAAGTTTTTTTTGTTGCTCAGTGTAATTAATATTTTAACTATCCTCTTTAATAATCAACTCATTGCCACTATCGAACCCGTAGGTTCATGGACGCGCGGACATAAGGTTATCCATACATCCCTATTCTGAACTAATATTGTCAAATCATCCCCTGTATAATCTACTTCCCTCAAATCATAGTTAATATTATTCTTTCATCTCATTATTCGTCTACCAACTGGGCGTTTTCCCTCTAGTTTTCCTACAATAAGCTTCCATGTCCCGCTTACATTCCCCATTCGTGCCACATGTCCTACCCATCACAGTCTACGAGACTTAACTGTTCTTATTAAATCTAGCTTCCTATAAAGATCATGCAATTCACTGTTAGTAGTCTTCTCCATTCGCCTGTCTATTCATCTCTTTTTGGTTAAAAATATTCCCAAGAACTTTATTCTCAAATACTTGTAATCTTTTCTCCTTCCATAAAGTACGTAAGAATCATTGTATTGCATCCATATAATATAACTGGAAGAATAAAATTTTACGTATTTTCAGTTTAACGTTTTTTGAGACATACATGGATTCTTAATTTCCATCGATATCAACAGTTTTGAAATTCATATTAAAGCATCGTTAAGGTTATGAAATGAGATGTTAAATATACAATATTTATCTGGTAAGGAAGAGATCCAGTGAGATCCAAAATTATTTTAGAAAATCAAAGTATAGAACAGGTGTCTAGTTTGAAATATTTGGGCTGTGATGTTGGCTACAATGTGGAAAGAGATATTGACTCCAAAATAAATAAATTTCAGACGGTGTGGAACAATACAGAGAACATTCGAAAATAAAATTAGAAAAGAAACCAAGATAAAAATGTATAATGTTATGGCGGTTCCCACAATATTGTATGGATGTGAAACTTGGGCTCCAGTGAAAAGACAGAAGGATAGAATACAGACGGCAGAGATGCGGTTCCTAAGACAAGTTAAAGGATGTACAAGACTTGATAGAATAAGAAATGAGGATATAAGAGAAGAATTGAAAGTACAGCCTTTATTGGATAAAGTCACGAACTACAGACAGAAATGGATTGATCACATGGATGGAATGAGTAAGGAGAGATATCCATTGTTAGCAAGAAATTATCAAGCAAGAGGAAGGCGTGATGTTGGAAGACCTAGAAGACGTTGGGCTGATGCATTATGAAGTCGGAACGGGCAATTGCCTAATCCCTGGAGTGATGATAATGATGATGATGATTATCTGGTAAGTCAGTCGTCCTCAACCAAATTTTTAAACTTCTTCAAGTTATTCTAATAAATAGGCCTTTCGAAAACAATGTTTCATCTTCTGCGTTTTAACTGGAACTGTTTTCGAAAGGCCTCCTTATAAGAATAATTTGAATAAATTTCATAGTTTAGTTGAGGACGACTGACTTACCAGGTAAAAATTATGTATTTAACATCTCATTTCCATCCATAGTAATTCTGCCCGAGGGCAGGTCTTCCACTGCAATCATAGCATTTTCATGCTATGCTTTGCAGCTTTACTTGGGAATTATAGGTATAGTAGCTTACCGTTGCTTTCCATACCGATGAGGATTATGATAATGATAAGGATGATGATTATAGCCGGATGATTTTCGGGGAACGTTGGGCCCTAAGCGTCCTAAAATTTGTCTTACAGATGAGGAAAACCCCCGAAACAATCATCACCCAGGAGCCTGTCCCGACCGGGAATCGGACCCGGCCCGCTGCGTGACAAGGCAGTACATTACCTTGCGACCACAGCGGTGGAGAATCTTACTTTAAGAGTATAATTTTATCAATTCAAAGACCAATATATAAATGATTTTGATGATGGTGATGAAGAAGAATAAGGACAGAATTTATTGCAGAGATATTGAATTATTAAGGATATTTCTATATGCCTATTCGAAGGACTTTGCAGTTACGCTGAAAATGTAATAACATGAAATAGTCTCTAAGAAGATTAATCACCATCGCAAACATTTTTTTTCTTTTTAAATTTTTTTCAGAAGTTTTAGAAAGTCACTAAGCCGCACCATTGTGTATGTAAAGAAGCGCTCTGTATTTTGAAAGTTTCCATTCTTTCCCGCAATGAGGCGAGGAAGCAATGTTTTACCAGCTTTAATATACGTTCATAGTTACCTGCTCGTTAGTTGTGAAGGATTTAGCGTGAAAAAGGAAGAGCTGATATAAATAATGGTTATACACTGTTGGTATTACCACATCCACAAGCCTACCAACTTCACAAACTTTCTATGCAATTATTTATTGTCACCGTTTCCGCCTACAATGAATTTATACGCGTAGGCCTAAATGTCAAAGATGAATAAAAGAAGCAACTTTTTATAAAAATAAAAGGAACGTTTTCATCATAATTGAAATGCAATATTTTATCATTTACGTAGATACAATTTACGGATAATTTCAGTGGTCAGAGTTTCTACATATATAAAAGAGTGTCCTTAAGATATTAAATATAAAATTGATACCTGATAAGACAGTCGTCATCAACAAAATTATTAAACTTCATCAAATAGTTCCAATATGGAGGCCTTTCAAAAACGATATTTCATCTTCTGCATTTTAACTGGTATTGTATTGTAAGTCTATGTTTTCCCTTTACAGAGATTTAGGCGCTCTTCCCTACATGGAAGTATTTGAACCATACTAGGTGAATTTTTGGGTGAAATTTAAATTTTAATTTATTTCTAATTATTTTTGATGAGGTTATGAAATCTAATAATTTAGTTATACTTGTTTTCGTATAGATGTCATTTTGAGTGGTCCGTGGTCAGCGTTCCGCCTCATACTGACATCTAGGAAACCAAGGTAGTACTAGGACGGGGAAATTAGGTAAATTTTGCTTAGAGGCCTTTTCATGCAGGCTTAAGGATTTTTTACGAGCCTGAAAATCTTCAGACTCGGGACCCACGGCTTAAAGTCCCTCCCGGAGGACTTGCTCTTTGGATTTTTCCGTCCTCAAAAATCCATCGACCCCGCCGGGTTTGAACCCGCGACCCTTGGGACCAGAGGCAAGGAGCATAACCACTAGTCCACCGCGGCCGATTTTAACTGGTACTAATAAGAATTTTAAAAGTTTTGAGAGAATGTCCTTGTTACGTATTCTACATTTTTTAAAACCTATTATAACTAGCATACTGCATGTACATTTGAAAATCTATACTTTGAATATTTGTGCTAGTTCAGTGATTTGGGGCCTTAAGGAACTCTTCTAGTTTATGTAATTATTTATTTGGGCTTTAATGTAATTTAATTTTAATAATTTATGTTAATTTTGCAATTATTAAAGTGGGAAATTTAAGGGAACAAAGTTCTGAATTTAACCCATCGAGCGGATTAAAAAAAAGTCAGGCCTTAGTCAACATGACGAAAATATTTTCCAGATGGGGTTTCATTTTGTTTATTTTTTTTTTTAATTTTGTCGATATAAAGTCTTTATAATCTGAAACTTAGTGCACTCACTAACAATAGAATCAGCATACATTTTTAATGTTTTGCACTGTGGCCAAGTGGGCTGTCATTATGCTTGGTGCAGAATTATGGAACATACGTTTGATCACGTCTTAATGGGGAAGAATTTTTCTCATCGAATTTTGGCCAATCTGTGGGACAGGTGCACACCCAGAATCGGGCGAAATTTGAGTAGCTATGTAATTAGGCGACTTTGGATATAGAAAACCAGCCACGAGTCTTGACCAATTATAATTTCCTATAATAGCTTCAAGAATTTCCACCTCTCTGATTGACACATGGATGTAAGGCTAGCAACCATTGGCTGAATTGTCAAGAGTATTTTCTATTAGAGATTTCCGATCAAGTGAAGTCATTGAGGTGGTTATCATTATATATTTTTTAAATATACAAAAATTAATTGATGCTATTTAATAGATAAAGAAAATGATCATGAAAATATATACACACACCTACATATATACGTATATATATATATATATATGTGTGTGTGTGTGTGTGTGTGTGTGTGTGTGTGTGTGTGTGTGTGTGTGTGTGTGTGTGTGTGTGAGTGATTGAGTGAGTGAGTGTGAGTGTCTGCTAACGCTCTGGCGGACATACTTTTTTCCGAATAAAACTCCACGTAGGGTAATAAATTAAGAAAAGTAAGTTTCAGTACGCTAAGCAGCAAAATCGGATCAATAGAAATGGGGATTCACCTGAAGCGAATATATAAAAATCGCTATAGCGACCGCAATTTTCGCTTTTTCTCAACGAAATAAAACGAGTAATATATTCTCAAAAAAAACAGCGAATCCGAGCATTAGGATGGGGGTTTACCTAAAAGCCGTAATTTTAAAATCGTTATAGAATCCAACATGTTTATTTTCTCGCAACCTGACAGGATACATTCGATTTACTTAATATACGAGTATAATTATGTATTCCGTAAGCCAGTGAATTGGGACGTTACATTATACTAGATGAGGTATTTGCTTAGCTTACACAATTCATGTTGATGGACTTTTTATATATTTGTATAACTTGGTGTATGTGATTACACTGAAGCAAAAATAAAAAAAATCGTCTCAGAAAGAAAAATATGTGATTCTGATAGTATTTTTCTCCTCAATTCAAACATGATAACGGTTTTTCTCCATCACGCAAGGTTTCAGAGAGACAGGAATTTATAATTTCAAACAGTTTAATATTTTCTACATTCGTAACTACACAATATTCGAACATTCGGACTCACATAGAAAGTAAGAAATGATGATTTTCTGCTATATTTCGCCTGTGGAGCATCGCTCTTGATGGTCCAACAATAATCGCCCAGCATATTAGGATTCCATTAGCCTTGATATCTCTTTTCCATAGCTGAAATCTCCTGATGAAAGTATTCCCTGTGCTCATCGCTCACTGCGCCAAGATTTTCTGGGAAGAAATCTAGGTTTATTTAAAAAATAATTATTTAAATCCATTAATTGAATTTGAAAATAAAACAAAACTGTGGGTGATGGATAAATTCCGAATACATACTTGAAAACACGATTAAAAAACTGCATTAAGTACAACTATTCGTACTCATGAGACAAAAATCATGTTGACCAGTGTTGTTATTTATAAATGGAATGTAACTTCAAGCACGTACAGTTATTTGAAAATAGCCCAGACTTCAAAATATTTTACACTTCTAACTTAATATTGTGGTGGGAGTGTTATTACTTCAAATGACGTACAGCCTATTTTAGATGTTAACATCTTATTTATTTAACATAAAAACACGATTAAATGAAAAATATAGCAACCATGATAAGCTTATTAACTACCTTACTGACACTACTTAATCTGGAGGTTCACGGATATAAGCTCTCTATTTATTCTTGTCCTGAGATCATATTTTGTAATTTATTATTCCCCTACAATTCACTTCATTATGATTCCACCGCTGTGGTCTCGAGATAGCGTGCTGCCTTGTCACGCAGAGGGCCCGGGTTGGATTGCCGGTCGGGACAGGCTCCTGGATGAGGTTTTTCGTTTTTTTTTTCTCACCTGTAAGACAATGTCAGGAAGTGTAGGGCCCAAAGGTCCCCGAAAATCATCCGGCCATACGTGATGGTTGCTTAATGGTTTGTAATTAAATTACAAATGGTATGCTTTTGAGTCTTTCTTCTAGGGAGGAATAAAGGGGCAAGAACTGTGTATTTCCATGACTTGTGCAGTTTTCCTCGCACAAAGTTTGCAATAACTAGCATACTGAAACTTTATTTTATGGACCGTTTTCTTTTTTTATGAAAAGGTGGACATGCTTGCAAGTTTTAGGCTCAACCAGGGGAGAGGGCATTATTCTCTACTGCCTGCTGAGTGTACTTTTTCTAAATATATATTTTTCATTATCATCATCATCATCTTTCACCGGTGTGGAATGCAACGGGAAGCTACCACACCTATAATTCGCTAGTAAAGCTGCAAAGCATAGAATGAAAATACTATGTTTGCAGTGAAAGACCTGCTCTCGGGCAGAATTACAATGGATGGATGATTATTATACAGGTAATTAATTTTAAATTGAAAATAAATAATCAACTCTTGTCCGACACAGGACAGGGTAAGGGATGAGATTCGGAGAAACTCCTTTCATTGGAGTAAATAAATAACAAGAGTACCGACCGACCACGCCTGACGCACCATCACAGGGGCCGATGAAATGAAATTAAACGAAATGATTGAGATGAGTATGGAGAAATGATGGAATGAAATTGTGGTAGGGGGAAACGGGAGGAACCCCTAGAAAAACCTGCCCAAACTCCGTATCGACCACCACGGAACCCACATGCAGTTAGCGAGACTCGAACTCGAGATCACAGCTCTGAGAGTGTAATAAAATCTTGCCTTAAATTGAAATTTAATTTTAAACAACATTGTTCTCTTTTACATTGATGCAACTCTTTCGAATAAATTGTTATTATTTGGGAAAGGGACGACATTTGATTAATGGCCTGGAGATATAAAATATTAATTTAATACAAAATAAAAATTAACAGTGATATATAAATACAAAGCAATTTAATTATATCACAATATGAAAAACTATGATGAGTTATAAAGTGTATACATACAGTTTTATGTAATAAATAGAATATACTTACCAATGTAAAACCTTGTATTATGGTAATGTTGAGTGATTCCAGGATTTGTGGCCGTGGTCCATTACTGGTGTTCCTTCCAGACGTTTCTCCCTCAACTGGCTGTGAAAGCCTACATTCAACTTATGTTATGGTATTATCTGCTATTACTTATTAACCTTTATTTTTATTTAATTACAATATATTATTTTAAATATGAATATTTTTCTGTTCAATGCCACCACGTTGCCATTTCGACATAATGGTATTCTCTCCTGGGATGGCGTTTTTGTAACCCACTTCTGAGGTTCGGGCGTCTGGAAGGCGGAGTTACTCGCCCCGATGATATGTGATACGTGATGATCATAATAATGATTGGGCAGGAGAGGCCTTATTCCTAAATACAATGAATCAGGAATTTGCAGCTCTGGTTATACTGGAATAACAACAATAATAATAATAATAATAATAATAATAATAATAATAATAATAATAATAATAATAATAATAATACATAATAATAATAATAATAATAATAATAATAATAATACAAAATAATAATAATGCATAATAATACAAAATAATAATAATAATAATAATAATAATAATAATAATAATAATACAAAATAATAATAATGATGCAAGCTGAAAAAAACATATTAGGAAAAATATAAGAAAAACGTTTGAAATGGTGTGGACACCTCATAAGAATGGAAGAAGAGAGAATACCAAATAAGAACCTTAATTGGAAAGCTTATGGAAGAAGTGGAAGAGGCAGGCCTAGAGAACAGTGGGTGGATGGGGTGATGAGAAGTATGAAAACTATAAATTTGAGGGAAGAAGATGCTTTAGACAGGAACCTCTGGCGACAAATCACTTTGGGTTGAAGGATAAATACTGTATTGTGAAATATTCCTAAATAAAAAAAATATTATATATTATTATTACTATTATTATTATTATTATTATTATTATTATTATTATTATTATTATTATCATTATTATTATGAAAGCTCATACCGTCGTTGTCTCGTGTTGTAGCGGGCCCGGTTTCGATCCCCAGTCGGGACAATTTTTTCGATGACTTGTTTCTTTCGACATTTTTCCTCGCCTGTAAGAGAAATGTCAGGCAACTTTAAGGCCTAAACGGTCTCCGAACATCGATTGCTATCATAATCACCATCATATTCGCCATATTTGGTATGAATGGGTGTGTGTGTGAACTGTGTTTTACGCTTTAATATTTGTTCTTCTCTGACATTGAAGTGATCCCTCATTCGGGGAGAGCCTCCATGTCTTAGTGTAGTCAAAAATATATGTATGTGAGCCATAGCCGATCTAATCAGCTCACGGCACCTGAAGGGTTAAATTCCTTCCCCGAAAGGTCATGTCACTGTAAGAGCCGGGTGGCGTGTGGCACATAAAAGTACCTACGAGACGAGAGGTTAAACTGCGTCAATGGAATGTGATGGAATTATGAAGACTTGGTGCATGTCATTATTTTTTCCAAGAAGCGGAATGGAACATCCCTTCTTTAGGTACATATTCGAAAATTAATGAGATGTCTTCATTTTAAAAATCACACAGGTATTTCTAAATGGTCGTCATCATCATACAGGGATTAAGCCTGTTGGCTCGTTCCGGTTTTATAAAAACTACAATTGTTAAAATTGTTCAGACGATCTTCTGTATCCCTTATTCTTCTTCAGTAATAAATCTCGGACTACATCTAGACGCAAATTTAACCTGGCAAACACAAGTGAAACACATATGTAAAAAGATTTTCTCCATCTTATATTATCTTAGACGTTTAAAAAATATTCTCCCAGTTTCGTCAATACAAATCCTTGTGCAGAATCTTGTGTTACCACACTTCGATTATTGTGACATTATATATAATGATCTAAACTATGACTTGTCGCAGAGACTGCAGCGTGTTCATAATGCTTGCGTTCGATTCATTTTCAATATCCGCCGTTATGACCATATTTCCGAATACTTTAATAACCTCTCTTGGCTCCGTCTTACTGACAGACGTAAACTGCACTCTCTTTCACTACTTTTCAAGCTTCTGAATTCCTATACCCCTAATTACCTGGCGTCTAGATTTGAGAAGTTATCCTCTTACCACAATATTGACACTATGTCACAAGATAGCAGTCTGCTAACAATTCCTCTTCATAGCACTTCCTCCTATTCTACTTCCTTCACAGTAGCCTCTGCCCGCTCCTGGAATCTCCTTCCCCAAGATATCAGGGGTTGCTGCACACTTGGTACCTTTAAGTCACGCTTATACAGTTACCTGTTGTCTAATAATTAATTGTTCTCTATTTATTTAATTTTATACTATGCCATTAATCTTTTCCTCGTTTTTTATATATCTTGTACATATTATATACTTAATTCGTTAAATTTAGAGTAAATCAAAATACATTATAAATATTAATTGTATTGTATTCATAACTTGTAATCGTTTATATATATATTGTAATTTAGATTTAAGACTATTTTTTTGTTTGTATTTTTTTTAAACCTGGTTGAGTGGTAGACAAGGCCTTAAGGCCTTAACTCTGCCAGGTAAAATAAAGCTATTATTATTATTATTATTATTTTATTATTATTATTATTATTATTATTGTTATTATTATGGGCTCCAACATTTCTCCTTCCGTGCGATTAACAATTTAGCAATAATTTTGGAAATATTTGTTCTGGCATTCTATGAATAAGTTCATTCCAGACGTTCCTATATTTAATTATTCGGTTGTAAGTTTGAAAATATTTATTTCCTTTCTTATATTTATGTGGTTTTATGATATATAGAAACCTATTATACTGTTTTGACTATAGAGATGACAGTTAATGTTTCATTCATTCATCTAAGTCTCCTCTTACGACTCAATATTGAGAATACTGAGAAAGCAGTTTCCACAGAGAGAATTCGGAACGTTGAAAGCATTATCAAGAAAGGACAAAGGCTTTGAATTATTTACAGATCTAACAGAATCAAATAAGTGGATAGTCAACAAGTGTGGACTTCCAACCTCAAAATGGATTACACACGTTAATATTGCAATTGTAAGAGTATTCACTGATTCGTTTTTTGGAAAATTCTCATGGTAGACAAGTATACACATTACCGTAAAATGAATCCCGTAAAATAATAATAATAATAATAATAATAATAATAATAATAATAATAATAATGAGTACAATGACATAGGTGCAGAAACATGGAAATTAAAATCTAGAACAATAATTAAATTAAATTCTGCAGAAATGAATTTTTTGGAGGCGTTCAGCTAGAAGATATGAAATAAGAAACAGTGCAATTAAACAAAATATAGATTTTTTTTGTCATTTTTTGTCAAATCTTGGAGTGAAAAGTCCGACAAATTTTCAAAGTTAATTCCAATTCCACGGATGAAGTTCTCTCTTACGTGCCGTAAATCCATGATACGGGTCCCATGGTTTTAGTAAAATTAAATGAAGCCCTATACTCATATCTAGCATGATCTCAGCCGAGAGATGAGAATAAATGACGCTCCTATCATAGAAGGACGAGGTGTAAATGGATGTCGGTTGGCCAGGTCTGTCGAACAGTTACAATAGGAAATTAAATAAAATTCAACAAAATGGAGCATGGAAAATATATTGGAATTAAGTTTTTGGTAGGGGAAAGCGGGAGAAACTCTGAGAAAAAACCTTCCCTGGCTCCGATTCGTCCTGCTCCAAATGGAGTGACCGAAATTCTAACATGGCACCCAGAGGCGGAGAGCGATGAACTAATCACTTACGGTATGAAACACCCACGTGTTACTTACTGTAAATATAATTATTACGCTACTACAGAGAAATTCAAGACATCAATTCAATGCTATAATATACATGTTATCTCTATAGATAGCTACTATCCATTTCCATCAAAACGCTTCTATTTTTCTAGATCTTTTGCATACACTGTTAGCATAGTGAAACATGTTTAGCACGGAAGAACGGGTTGCCATAGTTTGTGCATGGGTATGCAGTTTGTCATGTGATGACGTCAAAGCTGAATTTACCCATAAATTCTGTAAATGAGCCCCAACAAAGGCACACATTCTTCTGCTTCTAAATAAATTTTAGCGTGCCGGCAGTGTGTGTGATGAAGCATGTCATGAACGACTACGCTTACCAGCAGAAACAGTGCAGCAGATTAAATTACCAATAATAGTCTGAACGCATCAACTCGACGCCTCAGTAAATTAAATGTCCCTGGCAACACTGTATAAAATTCTACGAAAATGTCCTTAACACGTCTGCTTGATTTACGGAATATTATCACAGAACAGCACGCTTTTTTACGGTTAAATGTTAAGGCCTACATTTCGTTTCACAGCTACAAAATGGAGTATATGTTTTCACTTAGATGGCGGCTATGTAGAAAGGTGGTAGAATATGTGTAAAACTTCACAATAACATGGATATTTCAATCATTGCCTTCCTTCATTGGAATGGGTAGTGACTTTAGAGACACCCTGTATGTAATATATGAGTATACAAAGCGGAGTGCAAACTCATTTCATCTGAACTAATATTTTCTAAATGAATGGTCTCTCTACATTGAGCGTATTTACAGAATAATTTTATTAACCAACGGTTTGTAAATAAAAATTACAGCAAATTTAGAATACATAGTCATTTACACAACGATGAAAGGTTAAATTCATTCTATTACAGGAACATAATGCTTTACAAATATTATACAGGATAAAATTCCACCTCTGTTGTGTAAGGATTGCCGTTTTATCGATTTTCTTAATTATAACTACTTCATCGGATATATTATACAGAATGTTCCAAAATGATGGACGGGGTTTCAAACTTATTTAATTTCCCTTATATTATATATAACAACATAAGTTACATGAGATTAAAGAGAGATTCTTCGAGTTTTCATAACATACTTCATAAGTGTTCGATGTGAGCACATTTCGTCACAAGGCACACAACCAGCCGATAGTCGAATTCCTCCCAAATCTTGGTCAGCATATTTGGAGTAACGGATTCAACAGCAGCCACAATCCTTCTTCTTAAGCCTGGAAAGTCGACCGGAAGTGGTGGTACTTACACATGGTCCTTTACATACCCCCACAGGAGGAAATCACAAGGTGTGAGATCGGGAGACCGTGGAGGATATGAGAATGAATCATGTCATCCGGACCGACGCGTCATTTAGTGTTCGTAGACGTCCTGGGCGTTTCCTTTCACAGATACATATAGTTGTTTCCAACTGTTTATACCATCGACGGATAATTTTATCTGTTGGAGGATCAATTCCAAATTGCCGTCGGAAAGCTCGCTGCACTGCAACAATGAAACCAGTCCACGGCAAATTGCAACACACAGAATGACTTCTGTACAGGAATCGCCATTTTTACAAATTTAACGCTGACGACGTAATAATGACAAGAAACAAATTACTGCATACAGGATATGAAGCTTTCACAGTTTTTTCTTTCATTATAACAAATAATCACGCATCCAATTTCGTTTGTAAATCTATACCAACTACTTAAAACCCCGTCCAGCATTTTGGAACACGGTGTATAGATTACTTCAAATTTTAAAATAATCCATATGTTACGAAACAATATATTTTCATTATAGTAGCATTATTGATTTGTAAACACTAAAATTAACCTTAGAATAAGTCAATAATTCCTTTATTTAAAACATGTGTTTCTAATTTATGAATAAATTGTTATAAAACCTTAAATTTGCATGTACCCTATAACATACCTTGATTTAATTAATATATCATTTTCAATAAAGCGATAATAATGAATCAGTAACAAAATTCCTTAAATTTTGTGTCGACTTATACAACAATATCCAATAATAACGTAAGTTTACAAGACGATTTGTTTTCTCCGCAGTCCGGCACATTCAAATAAGCTGGGATAATGAATTATGTTCCGCCACTTCAAGTGTTAATACAACGATAATTTGTAAATTATCTTCTTCTATGGTTACATGATACGTTAATGGACTGTGAAAGACCGTGTGCAAGATACCATATCAATATCTGTTTAAAAAGAACAACATCTTGCTGGTATACAGCAGAGACCAAATCTAAAGCGGCCCCTACACGATCAATATTTACGTCAATATATTGTACAATAATTGACATTGTACAATAATATTGAGCGTGTGTAGATCACATTGAAAGACTACGCAATATATTGAGTCAATCAAAAACAGTTTGATTGCTATTGTGCAATCTAGTAAATATTGCGTCGTCTGTTGACAATATTGCGCAATACTAGTTCAGTTCTGTGTTAACGGTGTTGGAATAAACATGTTGACTGCACAAGTATCACTCGCGAACTAATTTATTGAGCAATAATATTGCACCGTGTGGGTTGGCCAAGAAATACTAATGTACAAAACATTTGTGCAATGTATTTACTTAAATATTGATCGTGTAGGGGCCGCTTAATGCATATAAGTGCGCTTTTTCTATTATATACATACATTTATAAGAAAATTAAAATGATTAATATATTTATATTAACTTCCATTTATTTTAATGCAACCAGTAAAATATGTTTCCATTAAGTGTCCATGAATAATAACATTTCATATGTGTGTTAGAAAAATGTATTATTGTTTTAAAATATTTATTTTTAAATGGCTTTAACTTATAATGTAATATCACGTTCAGAATCATTGGCTGTATCTAATAAGATTCGAATAAATTATTGCTAGGTATTGGTGGGTAAGTTCCATAACCTAACCTCGAAAATCCGAGACATGTCCTTCAGGATGAAGTTTAAGCCGTGGGCCACGAGTCAAACTATTTTCCAGTTCGTAAAGAACTTCAAGCCTAATTACTAAAGCTATGAGCAAACTTTAATCGGCGTTTCCCATCCAAGTAATACCTCAGTTGCCTAGGCCCTTCTAAATGTATTTTCAAGATGATGACTTGGACACATGTCACTCGCTGTCATATTTAGAAAAATGATCGTAATTATATTAGCTCGATCAAGTAACTCCCGCAGTAGGAATGTAGAGAGATTATTAGACTATTTTTGTCTTGTGTTTTATATTTAAACTTCTTCTTCTTCTTCTTCTTCGTCACGGTGTAGGCTTTTTACTAGCCTGTTCCGGCTCCAAAATGCTGCCATGTATATATTTTTTTGGTCTTCCCAAAATTCTTGTTCCTAGTGGTGAATAGTTTTATGCTGCTTTTGGTATTCTGTTCTCAGTCATCCTTGCCAAGTGTTATTTCCAGTTTGTTCTGTATTTCACCATTGTTATTTTTAATTCCTCTACTTTTAGTTGTTGTCTTATTTCTGTGTTGTTTCTTGTCTGTTCCTTGATATCCTGCCATTGGTCTGAGGAATTTTCCTTTCAGCAGCTTGTATTCTGGCAGATTGTTGTGTTGTCACTGTCCATGTTTCGGATGCATAAGTAATAATAGAAACTGTCATATTCTTGTATAATTTCATTATATAGTCTTTTTTGGCTTTATTTTTCAAAGTTCTTTTTGGTGTTCCTGCTATGTAAAATTAAACTTATTCAGTTTGTTATTTAAATCTCTTTTCGTTGTGTATGGTATTTCGCAATCTAGGAAGTTATATTTTGTTACTTACTCTATTGGTTTATTTTAAAATATGATCTTTGTCCTGACTGGTTGAGCGTCCTTGAAACCATTGTTTTTTTTCTCGTGATATTTCCATATTTGATCATCTATTTGATTAGAATCATGTAATTATAAATTTAATTGTGAGTCTGAAGAAATAGGTTCTATAAATTAAATTTTAAATCAGCCTTTACTTGATGAATTAGGGACACTCCGTAATGTAACTGGTTAAGCGTATACGCTAAAAGCGGGAAGATCGGGAAATCAAGTTGTAGTCCGAAATTTTAAACTGGGCTAGAAATTCTGCGGCACTGTTGCTCTGTAATCGAATAACCTCGTAACGAAAATGAGTATCAGATTATTTTCTGCAGATAAATGTGGCCATCGCTATCCGGCTAACATTTCTGCCGATTGTCCAGTTAGCTGGAAACCGTAACCTCTTATTATCCCAAGGGCATCCCAAGGCTAGTCGGCCGCCGTGGACTAGTGGTTATTCCCCTTGCATCTGGACCCGAAGATCGCGAGTTTAAACACAGCCGGAATTAGGATGGAAAAATCCAAGGAAAAAGTCCTCTGGAAGGGTCTTTAAGCCGTGGTTCCCGAGTCTGAAGATTTTCAGGCTCGTGAAAGGTCCTTAATCCTGAATAATAATAATGATAATAATAATAATAATAATAATAAATAATAATAATAATAATAATAATAATAATGTTTTATTTATTCTGGCAGAGTTAAGGCCATAAGGCATTCTCTTCGACTCAACCAGCACAAATACAAATAAATATTTGACAAATATAGATATACACTATACTAATTATAAACAGTTAAAGATACATTAAATGTAGAAATGTAAATTTCATGTATAAACAACATTTTATACGATAATAACAATAATAATACTTACGATAATAATAATATTATTATTATGATGATAATAATAATAATAATATTATTATTATTATGATGATAATAATAATAATAATATTATTATTATTATATTATTATTATTATTATTATAATGATAATAATATAATAATGATAATAATAATGATAATAATAATAATAATAATAGTATGAATATGATAAATTATACGAGGAACACCAAATATATATACCTTACACTGGTTAATGATGAAGAGGTTAGAGCAAATATAAATTTAAAAAGACCTTTAAATAAAATCTACCGACTTCACATATTAGTAGCGTAATACCTAGTTGTCAGCTAGATGCCTCATTGGGTCGGTGTGTTGACCGCATGCCATTAATAACATCTATGGGCAAATAAGGTAAGTAAATTAACCTGGGCTAGTAGCTCTTAACAAAGGAGAGGCTATGGTTCAAAATTGGGCTAGGCCATTATATCCGTAAATAGATTCCCAAGGACTAGAGTGTGATATGATATTGTGAAGAAAAAAACACGTTTCAAATGCACGTAGCATTAGCAAGTACGCAAATGCTGCTAAAAACACTTAAGGCATCACATGTTTTCGGAATTAGAGTAAGGATTAACGATAAAAATAAGATAGAAGTGAGTTTAATTGCCAGTCATTTGTGGCTTTCAAGTTAAGTCCACGTCGATCCTTCTTCTCCACAAATCTTTCGTATCAGTTCCTTGTAAATTTCTTCTCAAAAGCTAAAAACGTTTCTTGGCTCTCTAACTATAAAAAGTGAATTGCATTAAATCCCCAAGTTCTTCGGTCTTTAATGACTTTCTGCAAGCAAAAAAACACATTTGTTATTGCGAATTCATTCCGCAACATTTACGTTTACGTCTACATACAGGATGTTCGTGACGCAGACAAACATTTTAGAATAAGGAAATTATGGTCTGTTCCTAGAGGAAGAGGTGATTACCATGATTGCCCCTAATTCCAAGTTTCGCGGAATTAAACCTGACATGGTCAGTAAGTTTTTGAGAGCGTGAAAATCCTGAGTATAGGTTCCTTCCGAAAATAACTAATGATGTATCCAGTGGCATAGATTATGGCACATAAAAGAACCTACAGCCTGAAATAAAATATTTCTGAGCAAAATTTGTTAGCCTTTTCACTCCCAGTTTTGAATTACAGTGTTAATTATCTGAGGTGTTAATGAGCATCAACAAATAAAATAAAAGAACGATGACAATAAGTAGAGTTCCTTTAAGAAGCAAGTTAGAATTAGAAAGGAAAATTATTGAACATGATATTTCAATCAATTATTTGGGTGTGCAAGTAACTAGCTGGAGATCTTGCATAATGAAGTCACACATCAGACTAATAAAGTAGCGAGAGTGGCTGAGTGTATGAATGACATCATATGGACTATTTAACTCGTGCCACAAATTCTAGTCAATGACCAATCAAGTTTCAATGAATACTGTTTTACAACCAATGACAGTCGTGTTTCACCTCGCTCTTTATCGATTTCTCTTTATCAGCTCCTGCGTTTGTGATAAAGAAAGCTCCTCCTTTTAATGTTAACAGGACAGAACATTATTTTTCTCCAACAAATACATTGCATATAGCAAATAATGAACAGATTCCTTGATTTTACTGAGTTGTTTACTAAAAAAAATAAATGAATAACCCGTAATGCTGATTATGATATATAGTTTGATGTGTTTCATTATTTCTCCACTTGGTTACATTCTTACAATATTGCGATCTTATTTGGCAATAAATAATATGATCTAGTTGTAGTGAATGAACACAACCTCACATTTCTGATTTTTTTTCAAACATCGCCGTTTACATTAAGTACATAAATATTTTTAAATAACTATAGTTAAACAATGATTTGTGTGTCGTGAGTTTATCGATAATTTGGAAATCACTCGTGGCATTACTTATGAAAAACAAGTAATTAAATAAATATACCAAAACAATAATATATAAAGCAGCGACCGTCCAATATTGACATATGGCATATTGTTAAAACAAAACAAACCTTTGAAACAAATTAAATTAATATTCTGAGGAATATTGTACTTAAATCAAGGAAAGATCAAATTAGAAATGAAGAAATAAGGAGGCAGCTGAATATTCAGGCAATTGATGAATGGGTGAAAAAAAGAATATTTGAATGGAATCAACATATATCCGCAAGACACCATATAAAATTGTACGCATAGCAAGTTATAAGTTACCAGAGGATGCAAAAACGTCACCTGGAAGACCTAAAAAACAGATGGAAGGGCTGTTAACTCTGGATGGAACACGTGATGGACCTAAAACAAAGAGAAGAAGAAGAAGAAAAATAATGTATGGTCTATATGGCGTGTAAACATATTATATTTTAATATTAAACATGTAATAAGATTTATCTTTACAAGCATCAGTTCCTTGAAACTCGTCATAATCATCACCATAGCACATTCACGAACTTAGGTCATTTGTTGACCTGTTTCGGCCTCAAGAGAAACACCATCCAAAAGTATTTTGAGTGGACGTCCTGGTCTTCTTCTTCCTGCAGGTTGATAGCTTAACATTTGTTCCATTCGATGAAAATGTTGCATCCATCTTGACTTATAATCAGAAGTTATGTTTTTAAAAGATTCCATGTGTAATTCTTCTAAGATGTCTTCATTTTTTGTGATCTAGTAGTGTGTATCCTGCAGTCCTCCGAAGGTATCTCATTTCAGCAGATCTAAGTCTCTGTATATCTTTCTGTTTCAATGTCCATACTTCGCTACCATGCAAACGATTTGGAAGAGCCAGTGTTTTGTATACTTTTAGCTTGAATGTGTCTTGTAATTTTCACTGAATAGTATTTTTAAAATTATAGGCTTTTTTCTAGTGAAATTAGCCTTGCTTGTGGTATACCGCTGCACGTCACTGATGGCAATTCAAGTGTTTGTATAAGAGCAAATTATATAGCACAGCAAATGGATTTCTCGTGAATTGGTTGTACGAAAATTCAAGGATTTGCGTCCTCTATTATTTGATTTCTACGAAGAGACCATATATTTTGTTGCTCTGTAGTATATTATCTGTTATACCTGGAATATTAGAAGTCGATATCTGGATTTCTGGAAATGTGACACACAATCCAGTTGTCACACAGTACAGTAGACGTAGCGAAGCGAACATGAACACTGTCATCTGTTTTTATGAACGTTTAATGAATGGCGTGATCTAGAACATAAGTTCCGTATCTGAAAATGTTCCTCCCAATCCTTCTGCAATCCTCCCAGTTCATCGGTTCAATTTTGGATAGCATTTGAAAACCGTAGCCGAGTGGTTAAAGCACAGATGGCTTGGCGCAGAGCTACGGGAATTTTCTCATGGAATTTCGAACAATAAGGGGCAGGTGTCCACTCAGCATCATGAAGAGTCCCTTGGGATATTAGGAAGTTAAAGCTCCCGGATTTCCAGATATGTTTACTGGATTGTCAACCCTGCGTGACGGCCGCCTTTCCCCATAACGAAGTCCGGTAATCACATCTGTTAGAGGATAAGTCGATATCAGAACCATAATACTGCCAAAGGGTATAGGTCTGTTTAAAAATGTTGACCCACTGTGATTTGGACCCTCCAACCTTCCGGCTTGTAGCGTAGGCCTGTTGCCTTAACATTATTATTATTATTATTATTATTATTATTATTATTATTATTATTATTATTATTATTATTATTATTACCAAGTTTTGATATACTAATTACGTAATTGACTTTTCCGACTAAAGATCATCATCATCATCATCACTCCAAGGATTAGGCAATTGCCCGTTCCGACTTCATACTGCATCAGCCCAACGTCTTCTAGGTCTTCCAACATCACGCCTTCCTCTTGCTTGATAATTTCTGGCTAACAATGGATATCTCTCCTTGCTCATTCCATCCATGTGATCAATCCATTTCTGTCTGTAATTCGTGACTTTATCCAACAAAGGCTGTACTTTCAATTCTTCTCTTATATCCTCATTTCTTATTCTATCAAGTCTTGTACATCCTTTTACTTGTCTTAGGAACCGCATCTCTGCCGTCTGTATTCTATCCTTCTGTCTTTTCCACTGGAGCCCAAGTTTCAAATCCATACAATATTGTGGGAACCGCCATAACATTATACATTTTTATCTTGGTTTCTTTTCTAATTTTATTTTTGAATGTTCTCTGTATTGTTCCACACACCGTCTGAAATTTATTTATTTTGGAGTCAATATCTCTTTCCACATTGTAGCCAACATCACAGCCCAAATATTTGAAACTAGACACCTGTTCTATACTTTGATTTTCTAAAATAATTTTGGTTCTCACTGGATCTCTTCCTCTAAAAGCCATGGTCTTCGTTTTCCTTACAGAAATTTTTTAGATCGTATAATTTACATATTTCATTTAATGCATGCATTGATTTCTGTAAGTCGTCTTCATTTTTCTGTATTATGATTACATCGTCAGCAAATAAAAGATTATTTATGCACATTTTATTATCCATTCTTATTCCTGGATTTACTAAAACTTTCCATTTATTAAAAATATCGTCTATATATATATTAAACAAAGTGGGTGATAAACTACATCCTTGTCGTAATCCAGTATTTGTTTGATTGCATCTGTTCTTTTGAATCCGGTATCTATAATTATATTTGTGTCTTCATATAATGTCTTTATTGTTTCTACAAGGCACAGCGGGTATCCTTTCATTCGTAATATTTCCCATAATTTTTGTCTGTTTACTCGATCGAAGGCCTTATCCAAATCTATAAATCCTATGTGAGTTTCTAAGTTATGTTCTCTTCTCTTTCTATGAGTTGTTTCAGTGTAAAGACATTGTCTATACATGACCTTCCCTTTCTGAATCCACTTTGATTTTCACTTATTATTACTTCTGTTATGTTTCTCAATCTATTATTTATTATTTTCGTATATATTTTGTAGCCAGTATTCATTAAGCTAATCCCTCTGTAATTCTCGCAATTTCTCCGGTCTCCTCTTTTGAATATATTCTTGACAATTGCTGTTTTCCAAGTGGTTGGAATCCCATAGGTCTGCCAACATATATTAATTAGATGAAGTATTCGTAGTTTACACAATATTCCACTATATTTGATTAATTCCATATTTATATTATCTAATCCTGTTGCTTTCCTATTCTTAGTGGTTTTCAAAGCCATTTCTAATTCATTTATGTCTATTACATCAATATTTTCCACTTTTATTTCTTCCTCATTGTTCTCTTTTCCTTCAATTTCCTCCTTTTTCCAAAGTTTTTCATAATGCTGGATCCATTCTTGTTCTGGGATTATATTCAATCTGGCAGAATCTTTCTCAGTCTGATTTAGATGTTTCACTAATTTATAACCTATTTCTTGTCTTCCATACATATCATGTTCTACTGAGCTTATAAATTTATCCCATGACTCCTGATGGGATTTTCTTATAATGCTTTTAGCAATTCTCCTTTTCATTTTATATTCTTCATAAGATTCTTCTGTTTTCAGTCGTAAGTATGTATGATATGCTTTTTGTTTTTCATTCACTGCATTTGTATATTCGCATTCCAGTTCTCAAGCCCTTCCTATTCCTTATTCTATTTTTCTTTCCTAATATCTCATTTGCTGTTTTATGTATTACATTTGATATATTTTCCCATTCAATATTTATATCTTCTGACGTCGCTATCTCTGATATATATTTATTCATTCTGCTTTCATAATGTTGTCTAATACTTTGATCTTGTAATAAATATATTTTATATACTTCTTCTTGGTTTCTTTTGTTCTTTATGTTATTTTTCCGCCATTTAGCTATTATGTTTATTTTGCTTATCACGAGATAGTGATCAGAGTATATATCGCTGCCTCTATGTACTCTCACATCTTTTACCAAGGCTCCTAGCTTGTTGTTTACGATTAAATAGTCAACTAAACTTAAATAGTCAGCTAAACTTGTAGGGCTTGAAGAGCGGAAGAAGCAGCCCTCTCTTGGGGGGTGGATACCCAGAGGAGCATGTTTGGAGGCTCAGAGGAAGCAGCCCTTCCACCATCCTTGTCCTGCGAAGCGCTCGTAACGCTTCCAGGAGACATTTATCTTACTGAGAAGCTTCATGGAAATCAGCCGGATTGTCATAAAAGGAACCGACTAAAGATATTATAAGAAATATTCTGATGTCGTTTACATGTCAACATACTTCATAGATTCATACAGAACGTTTTCTAGGTTTCAAGGAAAAAGTGACTTGCCTGGTTTTTTGCCTGTACAAGATTTTCAGGCTCGTAAAAGATCCTTAAGTCTGAATAAAAATGCCTCTAAGCAAAATTTACCGAATTTTCCCGTCCTAGTAATACCTTGGTTTCCTAGATATCAGTATGAGACGGAACGCTAACCACGGGCCACAATGACATCTATACGAAAACAAGTGTAACTAAATTAGTATGGTTTAGGGGGAGAGCACCTAAATCTCGTTGAGGGAAACAAGGGCTTATAAGATACAAGAAGAATCCTGTAAAGGGCCCGGATAGAATGTGATGGAGGGCCGTATCCTGCATACGGATCATAGTTACACGTCTTTGCCATCAGAAATTGAGTTAGTTATTGTTGCCACTTTGATTTTTAATAATAGTAATAATAATAATAATAATAATAATAATATTTTATTTTACCTGGCAGCGTTAAAGTCTTAAAGCCATGTCTAATCACTCAACCAGGTTTCAAAAATACGAAAAATAACTGTTACATCTTAATAAACAAAATTGATACGTAGTACATTTATTTTATATAACTGCACAAATTCTAATACGAGACTTCATTTCAATATATATATATATATATATAGTATTATTTTGTGGTCCAATGAACACATATGATCACATCGTTACTTGGAGAGTGTATGACGACATGATTGCTGTATAACGATGGTAAGGATACTACAGAATTGACAAAGATCCTTATCTTGGCAAGGGCCACACTTACTGACAAGATGCTTAGCTCTTACAAAGAACTACACTTAGAAGATTATCATGTTTGGACTTGTTACATCAAGTGTCCTCTAGATATTGAAGTTTCTAGTGGAGTGAGAAGTCATCTGTATCAATAGATGATTTGACCTCCTCTAGTCTCCACTTGGATAACATCTCTACTGGATGGACATCGACCCAACTTGGTCAAAAGTCTGGTATTACCTCTTGAATTCTCAACTTCCACTTTTGTCTCCAGAATTCACCCGACCGAGCTTACAAAGGAAGATTCATTGATAAGAGAATGCATTCAAACTGCTTCAAATCTCTCGTTATATTTTACATATATATAGCATTCAGGATTTTCTCTGAAATAAATTGGGTTTTATGAAAAAAGATATTATACTCCAATTTCGTATTGGAAATTTATCGCAATTCTCTTTATTATTAAATACGTGTATTAAATGATATGGCATATGTTACTTGATTTTATTTTCTTTTGGGCCAAAGAAATATGAAAAGACAGGCGAATGGAAAAGACTACATAACACTGAGCTACACGATCGTTATACGAAACCAGATATAATCATCATCATCATCATCCTGCCAGGTATTAGTCCTAGAAGAACTGTTACGGCCTGAGAAAGCGGTTTTCGTGCCATCGTTTCATAGGTCGACCAAGTTACCGTTTCCCATTTGGACAGTAGTTCATTATTGCCTTGGGGATCCTGGATCTAGCCATTCTTGAGACATGTTCCTTCCTGTTTAGCTGATATCTGGTGATGTAGTCCAGTATTGGTGACACATTAAGTTCTTGAAGGATTTCTACATTTTTCTTTCGATCCATTTGGTGTAGCCAGCTGTTCGGCGCATAAATTTCATCTCACAAGCTGTTAGTCTGCTTTTATCTCTCGTCCTTAACAGTTAGGTCTCGTATACTGTGATGGCCAGGACATGTAGCACATACGGGAAATGAAAGAGCGAAAGCTTCTGATAGGAAAACCAGGGAGGAAACGCCCGTTAATGTTGGTAGCCCATTAATGAGATGGAAGATTAACATTTGGCCATGAGTTGAAGGAAATTGTTTATACAGGGGATGATTTGAAAACATGAGCTCAGGATAGGGATATATGGAAAGGGTATGTTCGCACGGCCATGAAGCTACGAAGTTAGTTGTAAGAATGTCCGTAGAGAAATCCCTTCTTAAGTTTCAGCTATACATATATTAGATCTACTGTATGATTCGAAATGTCGCATTCTTATTGAAAATGTGTTAAGAAGATTAGAAAGGGCAAATGAGGATTCCACGATATCTGGTCGGATATATCCTCTTAAGATAAGGAAAAAAAACGAAGATATTCCTAAAGAAATTACAAAAAAACCGCCTAACAACTAAAATAATATGGATATAGAATGAAAATGGTTTGAATATACCAGAAGAATGAACGAACGAAAGGGTGTCTCATAAAATGTTACGTTATGATCCGCAAGGACACAAAATATTGTACGAGTTTCTTGAACATATCTATTAATAAGAGATAATGCCGTCAAATATGAAAATCGTCTTTTGAGAGTAGTCAGTAATATTCTACAAGTTTTTAAAAACATTTTATATTTAGATATAGACCCAATATATATATATATATATATATATATATATATATATATCAATACTTTTAAAATTCATGGTCACCACCGTAGAGGTTATTGAAAGAAATGTTTATTTATATAAATGCAATGTCGATAATTATGTGTAAACAAATAACTGATAACAAAATAAAACAATCATCCATCCATCCAATGGCTGATTGGCTCAAATTCGAGCTTTGGCCTCCCTTAACTTCTGTCTCCAGTCATTTCTATTTTGCGCAGCAAGCCTCCAGTTGCGACACTTAAGTAGGTTTGCAGCATCTTCCTTAATACCACCCTCCCATCGTTTTTTCGGTCTTCCAACCCATCTATTCCCCATAAAACGTGCTCTAAATACCTTTTTTGGTGCTCGGTCTGTTGAGAGTCTTTGTACATGGCCAGCCTATTCTAATTTCTTTAACATAATAAAATTGACAAGGTCTGGTTCATTGTATTTGTCATAAAGTTATTTGTAGTATCGTAATCTACACTGATCATTAATATTTATGGGTACAAATATTTTCCTGAGTACTTTTTTTTTTCAAAATTATTTAGGGCTACAAATAAAACATCATAGTGAAACAGAAAGTTTTGGCTTTTGCTTCCCAGCATCTATCCCTTAGAGTAGCAAATGGAAGTGTCTGACACTGCAGCAGGTGGTTTCTGTCAACGTTGGTATTCGTGGAGCACAGTGGGCAATAAGGACGTCTGTAAATTCCAATTCAATGTAGATGAGCTGCAAGACAATCATGTCCTGTGTTTAGTCGAAAATATGCTACAGCTTCCTTTCGAGGTGCATCTGGTGTAGTGTGGATGATGTTTTTCCATTATTTTACTTGAATTCGGATCTGAAGATTGGTTGCGAATGTGTTTTTTACCGTTTGTTTGATAGGTTGCTGAGTGATAAGATGTGTTTGAATTAGGTTTTGAGAGAAATGTTAAAATCTTAAAATCCGTACGTGATATATCAGTAGTCCTCAACTAAAATAAACATCTGTTTATAAAAACCTTTAAACATTAAACAATGTAGGCCTTTCAGATAACAATGTTCCATTATCAGCATTTAAATGGTACCCTAAAAATGCTGGTAATGAAACCGTTAATTCCTAAAAGGCCTACATTGTTTAATGTTTTACGAAGTATTTTAATTAGTTTATTTCAGTTGAGGAGGGCTGATACATCATGTACTGATTTTAAGATTTTTAACATTATGTATATATACTCTTCTTTTAAACCCTTGATTATCTAAACCAGATTTAGGCGTTCTCCCATTATAGGGGCGAAATTCAACCATACTAATTTAGTTACACTTTTTTCGGATAGATGGCATTGAGTGGCCCGTGGTTCCGCCTCATGGTAACATCTCGGAAACCAAGGTAGTACTAGGATGGGAAAATTCGGTGAATTGTGCTTGGAGGACTTCTTATTCAGGCTTAAGGATCTTTTACGATACTGAAAATCTTCAGACTCGGGTCACACGGCTTAACGTCCTTCACGGAGGACTTGTTTGTAATTCAAATTAAAGCAAAAAACATACCCGGTTTGTTAAGTATAATTTTTTCTGGTTTGATTTTAATAATCATGTAAGTAATCACGAATGTGGTTTATAATCGATGTAAAAATATAAATAAAAACTTAAAACTTGGATAAGTGATTTCAGCACAGGACAATTTTTCAAGAAAAGAAAAAATAAAACTATATTTAAATATTCCTGAATAGTGAATTCTGCGTGTGTAGGGAAGGAATACATTTCCAACTGCACGAAGAGAGTGTCGGTATTAATGCAATGACATGATAAGAAGGAATGATTTATAATTTGCTAGCTTGAAGTAATTATAAATGGCATGATACTGTATTTACATGAAGAGATAACTGACATCGCAAGTTTACCTCCTCTCGTTGGAATGAACTTGGATTTAAACGTAGAGTGTCTCGTCGCCTGAAGCTTTTGATCCTTTAATTCAAAGAGAAAACACTTTGCAGGCTGAGAGAATTAAAAGATTCCTGCAGCTGAATTTATTTGAGAAGACTCTCTGTTTCTAGATAAAACAAATGAGATTAATGTCAAGTTGCTAACAGAGTTGTAATTTGACTCTCATTCTTAGAAATTGAGAATTTCTGTGGTGCTGCCTCCGCTAGTTGCTATAAAACAATTACCTATCTCATTTTAACAAGAGTCATTTGTCATCAGAATGAATTATAACCAAATGTCTGTTGTTTTCAGAAAGTACAAATTCGTTTTGTTCCTACTGAGTAAATTCAGTCTTGTCAGCAAAATGAAATACGACGTAAAATGCTCCTTTTGCAGTCCTCAAACAATATGTAAGGGATGCAAGGGAATTTAAAATATCCACAATTTTATCAGAATATAATGCAATTCGCATTGTGCACCGTATCATCTTATACTAAAATTCATATACTTCGACCAGATATCATACAAGTAGCAGAAACTATTGTTGTTACAACAAAAACTAAACAAAACAAATAATGAGCACATGTGAAATGAAGATCGTAAGAACTATTCAGGAGAAAACATTATTTGATACACAATACAGAAATTAGAGACAAATGTAAAATTCAAGATATAACCAAATGTATTATAGACAGACGAATATATTGGAAAGATAACATACAAAGATTGGAAGACTTCAGATTTGTAAAAAAAGCTAAAGGAGATAGACCAATGGACGGGAGAAGAAAAAGAGGAAGGCCAGCCAAAAGATGGGTAGCCAGTGGCTGCACATCCAATACGTCTTCCTCCGCGGAATGATTTGGGAATAAACAGGATGAAAATCCTATAAATAAAGAATAAGGTGACTAAAATTCATGCAAGGTTTGTATGTGTGTGTGTGTGTGTACCGAATATATACTGGGGGCATAATGCCTGAAATATATTATCAGAGAGCGCAATTTGTTTCACTATGCCGTTGACGTAATTGTACTCGTATTGTCTGTGCTAGAGCAATCAGGTGGGAATGGGAAGGGGTGTATCACAAGTCTGCATACCTATCGGGCGACTCTTGTTTATTGCATACAACATGAAGCAATATTTATAAGGTGCGTGATACAATAAAATCAGGATAGGGATGTATGGAGAGCTTATGTTCGCGCGGCCATGAACCTACGGGTTCGATAGTGCCAATGAGTTATTTAGTAATTTTTAGTGATACAATAAAATATACTGAGGTTATGCATTGCTTACAATGTAATGAAACTGTTAAGACAAAGATTGCCGTATCGCATGCACGTTTGTTTACGTTTTATGTGGCATTTCACTACACATAAGATCATGTACGCGCAATATCAACTACCGACGTACTCTACAATAACTCGATTTTTTTACTAATGAAACGTTGTTTACTGTCTGTATTTCTGCATGACAGACGTATCTTCATAGCCCGGTGGGTATGCAACAGTGTGATACATCCCATCCCACCCTCTCGAGCGCATTCTGGTATAATAGAATAGAATAGAATAGAATATGGAATTTATTGCCTTTTTTTTCAGAATAAAGAAAATACATATGCATTTACATTGCGCACGGGCCTGCTTGGCCGTACGTGCATTATTTTTCCATGAATAAAAAATAAAACTAATAATATAAACAAATACCTACAAATACACCTGTATCAAAAAACAATAACAGGCTACATATAAGTAAAATCTATGTCTACACTACATCACAATAATACATATCTACATTCATCCACATTCCGTACATTAATATTAAAAAAAATGCTAGAAAACAAATTAGAAAAAAAAACACACACACACATACACCCACACACCCCCACACATATACACACCGCACGCTCATACCCCCCTCCCCCCGTCACTGCAGACATTAAGTGCACTATCAGACTATTCAACTTATCAGACTACTTATTATATAACATGATTAAAGATCGAAAACAAAGACCATATTGAGATTCTTCTTATTGTTAATACATATATCCTTAATCTACAATTTTGTTATATCTCAATTTTCTTACTGTACCCAAAAATTTGCATGTTTTCGATTCACTCTCGATCCGTCCTAAAAGATCCCAACACGCCACTCTCCCTCGATCCGACCTGAGAAATCTCTCCGGCAGCATCTGTAATCTAAGTTGTTCTGTCTCTCTACAGAATGCTATAATATGCTGCCAGTTTTCATGGTCATCGCATAGTGGGCATAGTTTAATGCCTTCCTCATTTGTTAAATTATGGGCCATCCATCCCCCCAAATGAAACCATGCAATAGCACTTTTATCATCCCCATCCAAAGAGTCAATATATTTCTCCCTTCCCCACGAAAGTTTCAGTTCTGTCTGCAGGGTGAGCGATATTTTCTGACTACACTCTGCTTCTATATACTGTCTGTCTATATTGATTAGTCTCTTCTTAACTGTCCTCCAAACATTTCTATTATTCCGCGTACTCCTCTCCCATACCCAACCCATCCCTATGCCCTTCAATCCCCTTTCTACACCGATTACCCAATCTCCCGAACACACACTGCCTTTTCTGTTCATTGTAACACTCTGCTCTAAGCGAGTCCTGATTCCCGTTTATTATGTCCAACCAATACTTAATAGCCATAATTTTGCCCCTTATTGTGTCCGAAAATGTACCGAATTCCTTCAGTATGCCACAATTTGAAGTCCCCGTTGCTAATCTCATCGCTTTCTTAAGAAACATAGGTTGAATTTTATCTAGTGTCCCCGTTCGTTCCCAACCCCATAATTCTGAGCCATACAGCATGGTCGCTCTCACAGTCGAAGAATAAACCTGTTCTAGTGTACGCATCGGTATGTTTCGCAATTTTGACATATTATTAAGCATTTCGCTTGTCCGGCACCTAGCTCTCATTGTTGCATTTTCGATGTGTCTCGTCCATTTTCCATTCATTGTCAAAGTCATCCCCAAGTAGACAAAGTTTTTAACATTTTCTAAATTCTCACCACGGTATGTCCACCTTTCCCTCCCGCTGTATACCGACCCGTTTTTAAAAGTCATGGCTTTCGTTTTGCTAACGTTAACAGTAAGTCCCCAAGTCGTACAGTATGTCGATAGTAAATCTAAACCCTTCTGCATGCCATCTATTTTTGTGGAAAAGAGGCATAAGTCATCTGCATACATTAGAACAGGAATACTTCGCTCACCCACCGTTGGAGCATCGATCCCCTCTTCTTCCAGCATCAAAGCTACATCGTCTATAAATAAGTTAAATAACAGTGGTGACAATACGCATCCCTGTTTTACACCCTTAACTGCCTTTATATTTTCTGAAACTTGGTCCCTCCCATATTTAACACAGAACTCCACTTTTTTATAAATTCCCATTAGCGCCCTAATCATAGTTCCCGATACTCCTAGTTGCCATAATTTCTGCCATAGGGCATTGCGTTCAACAGAGTCAAATGCTTTTTTCAGATCTATAAAAGTACAGTGTAACCTGCCTCGTTTGACACTCAAACATCTGTTAATTGCTGTTCTCAGGACAAGTAGATTGTCCGCCGTCCTGAAGCCTTCCCTGAACCCGGCTTGGTATCGTGAAATTTTATTATTTTCATTTATCCAATTTTTTAGCCTGTTATATAGCAGTGTGGCAATAAATTTTTCCAAACACCGGCAGAAGAGGAGACACCGCGGTAATTGTCCGGATTGTTAACTCCACCCTTACCCTTGTAAATAGGATGCAGTATTGATGTGGACCATTCATCTGGATAGCTTCCTTTTTCATAAATTTTGTTAAAAATACCTACTATGTATCCTGTCCATTTATCAATTTTCAAGGCTTCTTTATAGAACTCGGCTGGTATACCGTCTAGACCAGGAGCTTTTCCATTTTTCATGGATCGAATCGCATCCCTCACCTCTAGTTTTGTTATCTCCGAGTCTAGCATTGGTACGTCTTGACCAACTAATAATAGCCGCGGTCCCTCCCAATTCCCCCCTCCTGTAAACACCCTTTCGAAATGAAGTACCCAAGTTTCTGGTGAAATTTTATTTACTTTTTTACGATATTTAATTTCCCTAATTACTTTCCAGATTTTGGTAACATCCCGTTCCTTCATAGCCTGATTAATTCTCTCCAAGATTTTTCCCTCCCAATTCTCCCTGGTTCTAGCCGTTATCTCTTTATATCGTCTCCTCATCTCTATGTACACCCGCCGATTGAAGTCGCCACCCTCCTTTCTGAACCTCACTAAAGCCCTCTCCGCTCGTCTTTTTCCTTCCCTACATGCATTATCGTACCAGCCTTCATATCGTTTTGTATACAACATGAAGCAATATTTATAAGGTGCGTGATACAATAAAATCAGGATAGGGATGTATGGAGAGCTTATGTCCGCTCGGCCATGAACCTACGGGTTCGATAGTGCCAATGAGTTATTTAGTAATTTTTAGTGATACAATAAAATATACTGAGGTTATGCATTGCTTACAATGTAATGAAACTGTTAAGACAAAGATTGCCGTATCGCATGCACGTTTGTTTACGTTTTATGTGGCAATTTACTACACATAAGATCATGTACGCGCAATATCAACTACCGACGTACTCTACAATAACTCGATTTTTTTACTAATGAAACGTTGTTTACTGCTTCTGTATTTCTGCATGACAGACGTATCTTCATAGCCCGGTGGGTATGCAACAGTGTGATACATCCCATCCCACCCTCTCGAGCGCATTCTGGTATAATAGAATAGAATAGAATAGAATATGGAATTTATTGCCTTTTTTTTCAGAATAAAGAAAATACATATGCATTTACATTGCGCACGGGCCTGCTTGGCCGTACGTGCATTATTTTTCCATGAATAAAAAATAAAACTAATAATATAAACAAATACCTACAAATACACCTGTATCAAAAAACAATAACAGGCTACATATAAGTAAAATATATGTTTACACTACATCACAATAATACATATCTACATTCATCCACATTCCGTACATTAATATTAAAAAAAAATGCTAGAAAACAAATTAGAAAAAAAACACACACACATACACCCACTCACCCCCACACATATACACACCGCACGCTCATACCCCCCTCCCCCGTCCCTGCAGACATTAAGTGCACTATCAGACTATTCAACTTATCAGACCTACTTATTATATAACATGATTAAAGATCGAAAACAAAGACCATATTGAGATTCTTCTTATTGTTAATACATATATCCTTAATCTACAATTTTGTTATATCTCAATATTATCTATATCAGTACAAGTAAGTTTTCGGCATTGTGGAACAGATTCTACTCGTCGATAATGAATAAAATATTACGTACAAATCATTTAATAATTTATAAACATTACAACGTTGAAAAGTAATACAATTTCAAATAGTATACAATTAAAATAATAGCCTTATATAATATGAATAATACTGTGCCTGGAAATTTTCACTTTACGTAATTTGCACAGCGAATTATGACATTCTTTACGCCACTCGGAGGCAAACAAAACTGGCGTCAGCCATTGCCGTTCCCGGGCGAACGGAATCCGTGGAATAGGCTATCAAAATTACAGTATTAATATTATTAACTATCCAAGACTGTTTCAGTTTTACTGAAAGAAAATTTTTGCATTTTCTCAAAACAAATACTACATTTATCCTCTTTAATTTCGCTTTCATTTTATTTCAGAGTTTCATAAAAAATACATTCTAAATTGCCAATGAATTGTGTAAAGTTACTAAGAATCTGAATTAATAAATACAATTCCCAATATTATATTAATGTATTATTTATTAATTGAGTAAATTACTATGAATCTGATTGAATAAATAAATAAATAAATACAATTCCTGGAAATGTATTAAATTTATTTTATATCAATTTTTAATGATAATTAATTATTCAAATTCATGTTTTATATTTTACTTTGGTCCCGCGCCGTAGCCGAGCGGTTAAGGTAGGAAGCCTTGGCGCAGAGCTACGGGACTTGCGCTGGTTCGAGTCTCCATGGGGGAAGAAATTTTCTCATGGTATTTCGGCCAGTATGGGACCGGTGCCCACCCAGCATCGTGAGGCAATTGGGTACCTACAATAAGTAGCGGCTCCAGGTTGAGGAACCAGCTATAACGGCTGGGGGACTCGACATGCTAACCACATGTCACCCCTACACTGGCTGTTGATCATCTACCTTTGTGATTGACACATGTGGATGTGAAGGGCCAGCAGCCGGCTGGTAAAAGGGCAACCGCTGAAAAGTGGAAAGACCCTCAATCGGAATATTTTACTTTGTAAAAGCCCTTTTTGCAGTTAAACTCATCAAGCTAAGATTTTTGTATACACTGAAACCGAGAACGCATGTTTAAAGTTATGTTTATGAATAAAGTCAAAATTTCGCAAAATTACTCAAACTCGCTTCAAATCGAACTTTTAGCTACAATTCGTGAAAATAATGCCGATGTTACTAACTGACACTATCGAATACATAGGTTCGTGACCGCGCGTACACAAGCTCTACTTACATCCCTGTCCTGAGCTAATATTTTCCAATCATCCCCTGTATAAGCCATTTCCCTCAAATAATGGTTAATGTTATTTTCCCACCTCATCTTTAGACTGCCTACTGGGCGTTTTCCCTCTGGTTTTCCTACAAAGAGCTCTTATGCCTCTCTTTCATTCTCTATTCGTTGTTACACTAACTACTCGTATAATCAGATGATTCGTCAAGATATCTTCAAATCCCTTAAAAATATTTGTCTTTTTTATCCTTTATGTGAAAATGTGAAAAAATAGTAATGTGTTTTGTAATGTAAGTATGTTTGGGAATCGGTAGCCTTCCATTCTTTATATGTGTTGTAGTCGTTCCCTCTTGTGTCTATCGATTTCTTCTACTGACTTATATTTGAAGCTTGCTTCGTATATCTTCATTTCTACTTTCGTCCATTAGAGTATAGCTGATATATTTAATCGTGCTTATGTTAATAATTTATGAAGTCTATAATTGAAGCATTGGCATAGGAAAGGTAGTAAGTAATAAAAAGAAAATTTTACAAAGGAAGCAAAAAACATTTTTACCAACATTAATTTTAATATAATTTTGTTACTACTATACAAGAAATTTTATATGACTATTTAACTCATGCCCCAAATGGAATTCAATGACCAATCACATTTCAATGATTTTTTAATTACAACCAATCACAGTCTTGTTTCACCTCAAATTTATCAAACAAGTTTATCATATTAAAGAAAGCCCCTCCTTTCGGAATAGGTCATAGCATTATTTCAAAAACACTGACTTTCTAAGATTGTATACATAGTGCATGAATGTCAGCTGATGATGTTTGCGGGAGATAAAATAAAAACATTTGTAGCAATTGATTATACCACAAAAGAAAAGCAACCACTGTTTGTACTTTCTTAAACGAATTTTTCCCCAGGAAATAACCTTGCAGAAACATATAATTGACACATTTACATCATAGGACTTCATAAATTAATTAATACCTATAATGTTGGTTATACATTTCTTCACTAGGGTGCAATCTTACAATATTGCGATCCTTTGGCAATAAATAATATGATCTGGTTGCAGTGATGAACAAGCGTAACAATCGTTTCTCATTTGTTTTCAAACATTACTTCTCATTTGTTTTTAAACATCGTCGTTTACATTAAATAAATAACTATTTAAAAATAACTATATTTAAATATTGATTTGTGAGTAAACATATTAATTTTATTCGTTAAATAGTCCTAACAAATGCCACTCCTAATTTCAAAATTCTCTACATAAATTCACTCCTCCCGTCGTGAGTCGTGAATTTTTTGGAAATCACTCGTGGCATTAATTATGAAAAAGTTACAGAATATCCATATTAGCTTTACAAAATATTTTCAAATTTAAAAGCGCCAAAACGTTTTTTTTTTTTTTGCTTCCGTTATAAAATTTTATGTTTATGACTTACTATCTTTCCCATGTCAACGCCTCAATTATATATTAAACTTTTTTCTCTTTACCTTATTTTAACCTATGCCTTTGTAGGAAGTTTTGCATACATCAAGGCACATGGGCCTTATGGGAACAGCCCCTTTGGGAGAGAATTTGTAACTATTTAATGACACGCATACCTTTTTGATCACACAAGGACGTGGAGGGTCTCCCTGGATGAGTGATCAGCTTAATGCCAGGACCATAATCGAGACAAAACGATCATATAAGACAAGTCACACTGTTCGTTTAGCCATTCTTTCTAAATAAGGTTAATATGATATTGATGATGAGTATGACGACCAGATTTTTTTGGGACAATTTTGGCCTTGACGTTTTGTATTACAGGTGAGGAAAAATCCGAAAGAAACCTTCACCCAGGAAAATTGTCCCGACTGAGGATCGAATTCGGACCCGTTTCATACGAGGCAACTCCGTTACCCCGAGATCACAGTAGTGGACGTATATTAAATAGCTTCATCATCGTCAGGTTCATGGATTAAACTGCATGAGGCTTGTTCCGGTCATATTCTTTAACACTGTTGAGCCCATCTTGTCTTCCATCTTCCAACATTATTTTATTCTATCCTCTGGGTTGTAGTTCATCATCAGTTTTGGTATGCGGCAGCCATTCAGCCCTTGTACATGTTATTTGCAATCACTTCCACCTTGTTTTATTCTATCTATTAATCAACACAGAAATATTTTCATATACTTTGGAAATGATGGGATAATAATATTAAATACAAATAATTTATATTTTTTGAACCACTTGTTGCTTCCAGTATTACATCTGACTAAAGACTGAATTACATTCGACAATTGGACAAAGTTATGCATCAATCGGCTAAGCGCTATTTAAAAAAAGGTATTTTGATGCCAACTTTTTCACTTTTAGCGCCGAATTTTTAATTATAGCCCCATTATTAAAGAAAAATATAAACTCCATCAGTCCTATCTCAAATTCTATGTTTTGCAAAAAAAGGCTATGAAACCAGATCATGGAAAATGCTTAAACTAAATTTTGCATCATTCAGCTAAACACCAAATGTTCCCGCTCTTAGATTGTTGATGGGTAACTGTCAAACAAGGAAAATAACTTGCAATATCGAATATTGTTAGTTTGGAGCTACAATAAATGGTGATTATTGACTTCAATTTTAAACGTACTTTTCCCGAAACTTACATAATGGTGCGTAGCCGATTGATGCATAACGCCATCCAATTAATAATGTACTATGAAAGTAATCTTTTAAAAATTTGCGAAGGAATTCAATTTTAACAAATAATATCCAATTAAAGAAAATCTCGTTAGTAGAAAGGATGTGTGATACGCCGTAATTCAATTTAAATTATCTTAAAATTCAGAAATCTAGTTTTGACGAACAAGAAATATACCAATCATAATGTTAATGATAAGAAATATAAATTTGGAATACGAATATCAGAAAATACAAAATTAAACACCCTATTGTTTGCAAATGACCAAATAATAATAGCAAATTCAGAAGAAAATCTGCAGAAAGGTCTGTATAAACTTAACAAAATTACAGAAGAATATGGATTGAAGATATCTACAGAGAAAACGAAAATTATGGCATTTCAAGGTGTGGATCCTGTCCGAAGTAAAATTGTACTTGACAATAAAATATTGGAGCAGGTGAATCATTTTACATATGTAGGATGCAATATTTCATATGAAGAAGAAAAGGATGCAAATGCAAAAATATCAAAATTTTAAAAAATTATTAAGGTTAATAAATTCTATTTTCAAGCCACAGTTAGTCCAAAAACATTCAAGACTAAAAGTGTATACAACACTGGCTCTTCCAACTCTTTTGTGTGGTAGCGAAGTATGGACGTTGAAACAGAAGGATATACAGAGACTTAGATCTGCTGAAATGAGATACCTTCGGAGGACTGCAGTATACACACTACTAGATCACAAAAAAATGAAGACATCTTAGAATAATTACATATGGAACCTTTAGAAAACAAAATTTCTGATTATAAGTCAAGATGGATGCAACATTTTCATCGAATGGAAGATCACAGGATACCCAAACAAATGTTAAGATATCAATCTGCAGGAAGAAGAAGACCAGGACGTCCACTCAGAAGACTTCTGAATGGTGTTTCTTTTGAGGTCGAAACAGGTCAACAAATGGTCTAAATTCGTGAATGTACTATGAAGATGATAATGTTAATGATGCAAAGTAGTAATCATTGTAAAAACAAGCTGTTTGTGAACCACATTTTGAAGGAAAACTTTTGACCATTGATTACTAAGATTTTTAACGTTTATACCTGAAATATTTCTATTCACCCACGAAAATTAACTTGTTTGTAGAATAAATAAATCTGGATTTACTGATGTAATTAGTAATTATTTATGATAGAACCACGTAACTAGTATATTTATGTGTTTGTGAGAATGATAATAATTAAATGTAATTTAACGTTCGAACAATTTTTAGGTAATGTTGATACAGTATGTAAACAAATAAAGTACTGTACATCGTGTTTGTCCAGCATATGGAAATTACACAGCATGCCCGAGGAACAAACAGTACTCTCATATTTTATGTTAACATATTTGATATAAATTTTCACCATAACATAAAAAAACTCAAAATTATCGTGATTTCATATTTATAGCATTTGTACAGTGTAGTTTTAAAATAAGGCAAGTTGTACATGCGAAGAATAATATTCAGAAACAAATACATGATGCAGATAGTGTATTGGGTACCAATCTTGCCTCTGAAAGCTAGGATTTGAATGTTCAAATCGGTTGCACTTAGATATGTTAAGTATTTCTGCTTCGGAAGAGAAGTGAAGCCGTGTATAATGTATATAATTGATAAACGACGTGTAAAAGAAACTCAAAACTGAAATAAGAGCTACCATAGCAAAATAAATCGATTTTTATTTCCAGCTTTTTACTTCTTAATAAGAAACGCTGAGTAATTACGAGCTGATCTAAACATTATTATTGCTTTCTTTATGAAATAATTTGAACAATCTGCTTCATACATATTTTTGTATATTTATTGTATAACATTCGAGATTTTTACTAGAATTCATACGTATTAACTTTATAAATAATCCATGAAAAAAGGTCTATTCCTCTATTAAGGATTTATCCAAATTCTTAAAATGTTCACAGTTTTCTTCTAAAGGCGAACTTCACTGCGGACTCGCCATTTTCTACGTATTCTATTTGTTCTTCTGTTCTATTCGTATCTGCATATAATACCTTTATCTTCTTGTTGTCTCACATCTTATCCCGGTACATCCTTCATCCATCTTTACTTCAAGTCCATTCTTCTCAGTCAATTTCTTTTTATCCAGTGACTAGCCAATATATATATCTAAAACCGTACATTGGTTAATCTTAGGTTTTACCAGTAAATATTAGGTTAGGTAAATCTTAGGTTTTAATGGAAAATCTTAGGATTTACCGTAGTTAGGGCTTTTACAGTAATATATATATATATATATATATATATATATATAGTCCACTGCTGTGGTCTCGAGGTAGGTGCTGCCTTGTCACGCAGTAGGCCCGGGTTCGATCCCCGGTCGGGACAGTTTTTCTGGGTGAGGTTTTTATCGGGGTTTTTCCTCACCTGTAAGACAAATGGCAGGAAAACTTTAAGGCCCGAACGGTCCTCGAAATCATATGGCCATCGCAATCATCATCATTCATATTCATCTTAGATTAAGCTTAGGATTAGGGGCTCTCCTGGCGCACCACTATCATCACCCATCATATCATCGGGGCAACGTAACCCCGCCATCCAGGCGCCCCAACCTCAGAAGTGGGTTACAAGTACGCCATACCAGGAGAGAACACCAAAAATGTCGAAAGACAACCTGGGGCATTTGCAAAACAATTGTTAAAGTTTTAAGAATTGTAAAACAGTACCTGATGTCTCAGTTGTCTTCAATAATTTGCAGTATTGTTTTATAGGAGGCCTTTCGATAACTTTAGTATCATCTTCTGCTTTCCTTTTGGTACCTCCTATAAAACAACACTGCAAATTATTGAGGACGACTGAGATATCAGGTACTGTTTTACAATTCTTAAACATTTAACACAGTAACCTCAACGGAATTTCGAAATGTATTTTAAAAATCTTGAGGAAAATTGTTGGTAGTGATTAGTTGATACATCCGTAATGACGTGAACAGAGTTATCTCAATCTACGTACGTTTACAATGAGGACAGGATCTAGCTTTCATGTATAAATGCGTTGATACATCCGTAATGAAGTGAACAGAGGTATCTCAATCTACGTATGTTTACCATCAGGACAGGATCTAACTTTCGTGTGTAAATGTCGGAGCCTTAACCTCCTATTATTCCACGGGGCATTCCAACATCTGTAAATTATCAGTTCCTGACCTTCCAGAATGATTCAAATTTTATACAGGGCTACTCAGAAAGAAGGAACAGACTTCAAACATTTATTTCTTCCAAACTACAAAAAATAGGAACACAATTCCAACGTTCCTGGAAAGAGAGGCGTTCAAATTTCACTATTTTATGCATTCAATATGAGCACCATTTTTATACGACAAATATCATAACAGTGGCTCATTTCGTTCCACATACGAATCAGCTGGTGTCTAGTTGTCGAATTCACAACATCAACAATTCGATGTTACACATTTTCAAGAGTGTCAGGTATAGGGGAGTACCAACACGGTCTTTTACGTAATCCCACAGATAAAAATCACACGGGGTTAGGTCTGGTGATCTGGGAGACAGCAATCGGACATAAAGTTCATTTTCTGCTCCTCCTCTCCCAATCCAACGTCATATTGTGTCATTTTTATACAAACAATCAACATGACAAGGAACAGCACCAATACGGCCGTGATCGGAACTTAACACTTTTCTCTTTCTAGGAATGTTGGAATTGTGTTTCTATTTTTTTTTTGTAGTCTGGAAGATATAAATATTTTAAATCTGTTCCTTCCTTCTGAATAGCCCTGTATTATCGTACCGTTATGGTCTGAATTGAAAGCTAAACTAATACATCTTTACATACTATTATAATTAATTTTAAAAATTTTTTACATTAAGCAATGCAAGCTTAATATGACATGATACGAAAAATAAATGCTCGGACGGGACTTGAACCCGGACTTCTATTTTTCTTATCATGTCATATTATGCTTGCATTGCTCAATGTCAAAAAAAATGATTATAACATCGATAAAGCTTCACTGCTATAAAGTAAAAATATTCTCTTTAATTTGCTTACTTATGATAAGAGCTACCAGATGGCAGTGGAGACCGAGTTCCCACTGCATCTAGTAATAATGAGAATATATATAAGAACAATGAATGTTTGTTCTAGACTTGCTCGATAGCGTAATCGGTAGCGCACTGGGATATAAATTCGGGTTCAAATCCTGTCCGAGCAATTATTTTTCTTATGTTTTATATATATATATATATATATATATATATATATATATATATATATAGCCTATAATGGGAAGGAATTAATTAAAGAAAACAGGCAATATAAATATTTAAAATTAATAACGATTGTAACGTCTCATTACTCGTACTTCGTTTACGAAACACGAGCAAAACATGTCTGATTGATTTAAACCAATTGAATTGAATATCTAATCTCAATATACAAGTAAGTCCTGTAGTATTACTTAGCTTTATACAGAATGTTTCTAGTAGGGACAGTTGTGATCTAGTGGAGCGAACTTCATTTCGCATACATAAGGTCGCGTGTTCGATCCCGCTGTCATTTTTTCTCTTTCTCTCGTTCTTATTTGAATTCATTTTGTTTTCTTTTATTTCTTTTGCTTTGTTTTGTTTTATTTACAGCATTTACTGCTCTACTTATTTATGCAACATTGTTTTCCCTTGCACGACACACAACGAAATAGAACGTATTTCAATTTCTCAAATAGTTGTGCAGTGGTTGTGTACTTGTGACTGATCATACGCAATTGTTTCGTTATAGGACTTAAAAATTATCTGTGCGCCATCAATTCTTTCAAAGCCTGTACATTCTAGTAATGTAATTCTTGCCTAACCCGCATGGATCAAATTATTTTGCTTTATTTTAGATTTCCCCTAATGTTAATGGAGCTTTACTATACATCATTCGTAACCTGTATCGCGTATCAAGTGTAATGTATCAACCACTTAAAATTGGCGACTGTTTCTGGTTTCAGCTCCAATATATTGCTGTTTTTGAATCCGATAATAGAACTGTAGACTACAATATGTCTGATAACGATTGTAGTAATTCTGCGAAAATAAACTTGGGATAACTGTAAAGTCTATGGTCTATTGTTATAACTGTTATACGTGTACAAAATAAAATTGATTGCTTCCCCTCCTCTGGGATTCATGAAACAATTTATCCTCCAATACTTCCACGTATCGTTCTAAAGAACAAAGTAGGACTTGAACTGGGAAACAATGGCTTCAATATCACAATAATCCCATTGTTGTAGAATTGCTGATATTTTAAAATAAGAGGAAAAAGTTACGCATTCTGGAATATCGAAAAAAGTGATTCACTTAATACTAATGAAAATTCTAACATAGTAATCATAAGTAACGTCACGAGTGATTTCTAATTTATCTGCAGGATTTGGAAATCCAGAGTGGAACTTCTTAGGAATATTTAACGAATAAAATTAAGCTGTTTACTCAAAAGTCATTATTTAAATATAGTTACCTGTATTTTAAAAATATGCATATATTTAATGTAAACAGTGATGTTTGAAAACAAATCAGAAATGTGAGGTTATGTAGGTATATTCTGCAACTTGATCATATTACTTTTTTGCAAAATAGGATCACAATATTGTAAGAATGCACCCTAGCGGAGAAATAATGGAACACATCAAACTGTATATTATAATCGACATTATAGGTTAATTAATTTTTTTAGTAAACTCCTCACTAAAATCAAGGAATCTGTTCATTACTTGCTATATTCAGTGCATTTGGTGGAGAAAAATAATGATCTGATCTATTCAGAATACTAAAAAGAAGGAGCTTTCTTTATCACAAAAGCCGGAGATGATAAAGAGAAATCGATAAAGAGCGAGGCGAAACATGACTGCCATTGGTTGTAAAACAAAACTCATTGAATCGTGATGGGTCTTAATTATTTGAATAATAATAATAATAATAATAATAATAATAATAATAATAATAATAATAATAATAATAATAATAATAATAATAATAATAATAATTTTTACTCACAACACTTATAATAAAAAATGCATATCTTTACATACAAAATTACGACACTATAACACTGTAATTAAACCAGAGTGCCTCTATGGAGCAGAAATATAAATTTTGAACAGAAAAAAAAAAATATCGAAAATATAGTGAAAGAAGAATGCAAAATTATAAGAAAAGTTTTAGGTCCACAAGTCATAGATGAAACATTTAGACTCAGAAGTAAAAAGGAAATAAAAATATATACAGACATTCATAGTGATATTAGAAAACGAAGGTTAAAATTTTATGGCCATATTAAACGAATGAACTCAAATAGGCTTACAAAACAGATAATGGAATTCTTCGAAAACAGAAGTAAAGCTCCAGTGGATACTATGAAGTGGGTTGATGAAGTCAAAAAGGACTTAAAACTGGCAGGAATTACCAAAGAGATATCCCAAACAGAGATATATTTAGAATTAAGGCGAATAAGTGGCACGTTGACCAAGAGGACAAACCGAAGAAAAAACTGGAACAACTTGGACAGATGAGAGAAAACAAGCTCATAGCAAAAGAATGAAAGAAATTTGGGCTCAAAGGAAACGCCTCTAAGTACTTTGCGTAGTCCTACATGGGCTCATCCGCAATTAGAAAAAAATAATAATTTACGGTAAGATTTTAAAGTAAAAAAAAATTGAACATCTTAAGTAAAATTTTAACATACTTAGGTTAATACCCAATTTTAAATTCATAAAAGAATAATAATAGCATGCGTCAACGGTGGCCGACGTTTTTGTATTTCATAATCAAACTTGGCACATAAAAACTAATTAAAAGCGAGGTAATCAACAAAATCTGAGTGGGGGTTAATCTGAAGCATATATATAAAATTACTTCAAAATTCGCTTAAAATGTAAACAAGTTATTTTCAATCAATTGATGAAATAGTATATTACAATGCGAGATTGGGAAGTGGTTTTTACAGAAGCAAGAAAATTATTAAAATCCGAGCGATAGCGTGTGTTGTACATTATATTTTGCACGATGGTGTTTTTAAAATAATAAATAATAGTAAAATAATATATTTGTTGGAAATATTTGCAACTTTATAAACAACTGACTGACGTTACAGTCTGGCAAATGTATATACGCTAAGTATATACGCAATTGAGACTACAACAGGCCGTAACACCAATCAGGCATAAAATGACGGCAAGTATGAATGATGGTAATAAAAATTCTGCATTTTAAGTCAACTTTCAATATTGTTTCAAATAAAGTTTAGTTCATTTAAAATGCAGTGACTTGTTTCACATAATGTGTATTAACACAACAATTTGGATATATTTTTTATATAAATTGTATGGAGTATACATAAAGGACAATTGTTTTACTTCCCAATCTAGGTAGATAATTTGTAATATTACAGTACAGGTATTTATTTATTTATTTATTTATAGGTTGGCAACCCCGAAATTTAAGAAATCGAACTTTCAATCATGACTGCCATTTTTTTAGGTATGGCAGAACGCACTATCGTGCAAAAAAAAAAATGTAAATGTAAAACATGTTTGTCCTGGTGAGTGGAAGAGAAGGCTACGTGGCCTTCGCCAGGCTAAATAAATCCATTCTATTCTATTCTATTCTAATGTAAAACACTTTAGGAAAATAATACATATTAAGTGACAATAGGTCCACCGCAGTGGTCTCGGGGTAGCGTGCTGCCTTGTCACGCAGCGGGCCCGAGTTCGATCCCCGGTCGGGACAGTTTTTGTGGGTGAGGTTTTTATCGGGGTTTTTCCTCGCCTGTAAGACAAATGTCAGGAAAACTTTAAGGCCCGAACGGTCCCCGAAATCATATGGCCATCGCAATCATAATCATTCATATTCGTCTTAGGTTAAGTTTAGGATTAGGGACTCTCCAGGCGCACCCATTATCATCATCATTACCCATCATATCATCGGGGCAACGTAACCCCACCTTGCAGGCGCCCCAACCTCAGAAGTGGGTTACCAGTATGCCATGCCAGGAGAGAAACCAGGAATGTCGAAAGACAAGCCTGGGGCATTTAAAAAAATTACAATAGTACCAAAAATAGCGTATAGTTTTTAACTGATTTAAAATTTCCTAAATTGATATAATTTTTATCTTATATATTATATAGGAAAAGAGAACATAAAACATAGAATTGAATTGAGTAGCAAAATAATATAATCATTAAATTCCATATGGTGGGATAAGCATATTTGGAAAGACACAAAAAAATTGGTAAAACATTGGTGGAATCTGTTGCAATGTACGGAAGTGAGATATGGACAATCAATAAGTACTACAAAAATAGACTAATAGCTCTAGAAATTGATTATTTACGAAGAAGTGCCAGAAAGTCTAAATTAGAACGTGTCACAAATAAGGAAATTAGAAACATAATGGAAGCAGAAGAAAGCATAATTGAAAGAATTGAGGAAAAGGAATTAAAGTGGTTAGGACATGTTTTAAGAATGGAAGATGAGCGATGGCCGAAGCAACTATATGAATGGCATCCGAATAGAAAGAAGAAAAGAGGAAGACCAAGGTTAACATGGAAGGAAAACATGAAGACAGTAATGCAAGCTAGAGGGCTAAGCATCGAAGATGCCCAAGACCGTAGGCTTTGGAGGTTTGGCACGGGAAGACGGCAGCAGCTGTAAAAACCCGAAGATAGATAGATAGATATATTAAATACCGTAGTTACGCCTGAGTAGACAGAAACGAAAATATAAATGTATTGAAAGAAAATGTATATTCGAAAGCAAGCCTAAAAATCATTTCCACGAAACAGAAATCGCCTAGAGTGGAACTCCGTTCTGCAGAAGTAATATATCATTAAAACGGCGAGATGGTACTCGTAATAAAATGTTCAGAGTTATGTTCAAGTTGACACAGTTTCTGTTTTTCCTCCTCTGAATTGTATTTCTCATGTTTATCTATGTCTGCTCACTGAGAGATCTAGGAAATATTAAACGTTAATGACAATATTTATCTTAGGATTTGTGTTCAGTTTTAATTAACAAAAATGAGGCCGTAATTAAATTTCTCAACTAAAGCAACATCGATCTTACAGAAAATTTCCATTACATTCTAAATAATTTTTCATGTTTGAGCTCCTATTGTATTCGACCTGCTAACATTTCAATAACAACTAACTAACTCACTGGCACTATCGAACACGTAGGTTCATCACTGCGCGGACATAAACTCTCCATACATCCCTATCCTGAGCTAATGATTTCCAATCATTCCCTGTATAATCTACTTCCCTCAAATCATATCTAATGTTATTATCCTACCTTTTCCTTGGTCTACCATCTGTGCGTTTCTCTCTGGTTTTCCTACAAGAGGCTTCCATACACGTCATTCATTTCCCATTCGTGCCACATGTCCTGCCCATCGCAGTCTACAAGACTTAATTGTTCTTATTATATCTGGCTTCCAATTAAGACCATGTTGTTCACTATTATATAGTCTTCACCCGTCTGTTCATCTCTCTTTTGTCCAAAATGTTTCCTAAGAAGTTTATTCTCAAATAAACATTTCAATAAAAAGTATATTTAATTCAATTTAATATTTTTGTTAAGGGAATTCGTAGTGCTTACGTCGCTAATGTTAAATAGTATCTGTTCTCTTGGAATCCATCCAGAGTAGGGAATGAAAATTTACACTTATATTAGACCTATACTGTACCGGTAAATGAATGTTTACTGCAACTACATTTAGTGGTTCCTAACTAGCGAATCCGGGTTCGATACGGCAGGTTTGGATATTATAATTGTAAAATGTCCAATCTCAAACGGGCCAACATAGGGTTGAATTTCTCCCTTGCGGCCACGAGCCCACAAAAAAAATGTTGGCATGGTTAATGGGAGTAGAATCTGGTGTGTCTGACATGGAAGACGACTTATTACTTAAAATACGCGCCTATGGATTCCCAATCAAACTATATTTTCTTAAGAGAAAATATGCTGTGTAATTTGTAATCATTTTTATGTATCAGATTCTTAGTTTAAATTCTTATTATTCCCACAGCACAGATGCTGAGAAGACAAATCATACTGTTGACGTGAATTCAATTTAATTATTTACTAGTAGACTACATTGCTACATTTAATGTATCTTTAACTGTTTATAATTAGTATAGTGTATATCTATATTTGTCAAATATTTATTTGTATTTGTGCTGGTTGAGTGGAAGAGAGGGCCTTATGGCCTTAACTCTGCCAGAATAAATAAAGTATTATTATTATTATTATTATTATTATTACATTATGTGATTATTATTATTATATTATTATTATTATTATTATTATTATTATTATTATTATTATTATTATTATTATTATTTAGCAGCGTATAAATTAAATTAATTAGCAAATAAATTGAATATGACTATCTCTGAAAGTAAATCGAAAGTAATGACATTCAACGGGAAAGACCACATGAGGTGTAAAATCTGCATTAATAACAGTACAATACAACAGTTGAACAGTTTCAGTTATTTAGGATGCAATGTATCACACTGCCAGAAGGAAGATATCAATATTAAATTAAATAAGTTTTATAGAATGTGTGGCACTATAAAACGGACACTGAAAAATAAAACTTTGAGGAGTACATAATTAAAATTCTGCAAAAATATAGCAATGCCTATCTTAACATATGCAAGTGAGAATTGGACTCTAAACCGTTCAGACAGAAGAAAAATAGAAACAGCAGAAATGAAGTTCTTACGTTCTGTAGCAGGTGTGGCAATTTTCGACAGAAAAAGAAATGAAAATATTAGAAAAAGAGTTAATATTTTTAATTTAATAAATACAGTTGACAATATGAGAAACAACTGGTATGAACATATTAAAATAATGCCTACAGATAGAATCCCTGAGCTGTTATTAAAGTACAAACCAATAGGACATAGAAATACTGGACGCCCATTTACTAGATGGGGAAAATTCATTAAATCCCACATTATGTGAAAACAGGTCAAAACGACTAATTTGGTGAAGTAGAAGTTTATTATTATTATTGTTGTTATTATTATTATTATTATTATTATTATTATTATTATTATTATTATTATTATTATTATTATTTTACACGAGGAAAAATTGGAAAGCACTTGAGTGATTTTGCATGCCGTATTATTGCAATGTTTAATTCAACACATAGGCCTACATGTGAACAAATAATGAAATTGAACTGTACTAAGATTAATATTTCATTTTAAATAAGGTTATCTTACCCTCCATATTGCATCTTTCATAATTTATAGCGCCCGAAGGAAAATTTGAGAAACTAAATTTAAGAAAGATAGGTTGCAATAAATTGATATTCGAATACCCACCCTTTAAATTGAAGGGTTCCGCTGCTGTTGTACTTTGCAATCGATGGACTGTTTTATTTGTAACAATGTGCGAAATGGGATTTTGTCATACGCTCCCTCCGTTTAGAGTTTCTCACTCTGGCCTAAGAGAATTGTGCATGGCAGTAGGAATATATTTTTTGTTTCATAAACAAGATATCTGGATGTACCATAAAGTTTTATTTCCTTATTTCTTTTCTTTTCCATGATGCGACAGGCCGAGAAGGATCTTGACCTACCAGCGGGCTGCTATCCTCACATCCGCATGTGTTAATCGCAGAGGTAGACGTTCATCCAGCCAGTTTAGGGGTGACATTTGGTCAATATGTCAGGTCCCCAGCTGTTATAGCTGGTTTTCTCAACCTGAAACCGCTACTTATTATAGCTACCCAAATTCTTCACGATGTTGGGTGGACAGCGATCCCATACTGGCCGAAAATCCATGAGAAATTTTCTTCTCTCATGGAGACCCGAACCAGCGCAAGTCCCGTAGCTCTACGCCAAGGGATCTTTCCCTAACCATTTGATTACGTCGCATCAGTATTCCAATAGTAACATTTATTTTATATCCATTGTTTAATTTTGATATTTTGCACCTTTCTGCTTTAAAGTATACAATTCAGAAAAGAGTTTTTACAAGGAAATACATTTTTTAACCATTATCTTTATAACATATTTTTATCTTCCCGACGCAGATAGGTATTTCGAGAATATTATATTTTTATTACATTTTATTTTATGATAGCTGGAATTATATTATGAAAGGAATAAAGGATTGTGATAAGCTGCTACCAGTGTTACGACTTTTCAGTTGATTCGCTTCAGCAGTGAATTGAACCGAGTGGCGAGAATATTAATTGCTTTTGGAAAAACGGAAAGGCTTCGGACGTGAGAAATGGTTGACCAGCAATACCGCTTTTCCAGTAGTTGAAATTTCCACTCCACAAAACTTACTTTACGTGGTATAAAAGTTGTAGTTACGAAATGCCTGCAGCTAATGCATCTACGATATCCGTGTTCAGCTTTGTATTCATTTCAATAATGGATAACATTTAGCCTAATTATAACTACTATATTTGTCTTATCATTTATTCAAATATTCTAAATGCGAAATGACAATAAATTGAACATTTAAAAAAAATGTGTTTATTTACTGGTCGAATTCATATAAAAAGTTGTAAATTATTTAGATGAGAGTCCTAAAATGTCTTGGAAATTTCCTGTAGGTCTAACTAAAGTAGTAGTAGTAGTAGGACTTTATTAGACAAAAAGTAAGATATTTACAATATTATTTACAAATATGGGTCGCACGGGCAGTAAGCCGTACGTGCTGTTGACAGTCCGTTACAATAAATTAATAATTGGTACTAGTGTAAAGAAAAATAAACAAAAACAGCAATAACATTACAATTACATAAAGAAAACACAATAAAAATATTACCATTAAATAATAACACAATAGCATTATACACTAAAAACATTAACATTAAGTATATATAAGTTACATATGTCCACCGCTGTGGCCTCGAGGTAGCGTGCTGCCTTGTCACTCAGCGGGCACGGGTTCGATTACCGGTCGGGACAGGCTCCTGCATGAGGTTTCTTCGGGGTTTTTCCTTATCTGTAAGATAAATGTCAGGAAGCTTAGGGCCCAACGGTCTCCGAAAATCATCCGGCCATAATCATTATCCTTACCATTATTATCATCCTTCACCGATGTGGAGAGCAACAGGAAGCTACCACACCTATAATTCCCTAGTAAAGCTGCAAAACATAGCATGAAAATGCCATGATTGCAGCGAAAGACCTGCCCTCTGGCAGAATTACTATGGATGGATATATATATATATATATATATATATGTAGGCCGGTATTCAGAAGACAATTTTTACGCAAAGAGCGACTCTTTCCCCCTCTCTATGACGTAGGAAGATGGAAAGAGTCGCTCTTTGCGTAAAGATTAGTTTCTGAATACCGGCCATAGTGTTGTGTCCAAGAGCAGGTGTTTCACTGCAAATTCAGTATTTTCCACTCTTTTCTTAACTCACCCTTCCTTTTTATATCCGCATACAAACCATTTATTTTAATATTACTTACCGTCTGATGTCTTTTTTCTGCCTCTAACCTTCTTTCCGTTGAGTATTCCTTCTAGGTCACCCGTCAGCAGGCACCTTCTTCTTAGCCAGTTGCCAAACCAATTTTTACCTCTTCCTTATGAGTTCCAGCATTGTTCTTCCTTCATCCGCTCTGTCTAGCACATCTTTATTTTTTTATTTTGTCCGTCCATTTTATGCGCTCCATCCTTCTCCCTATCCACATGCCAAAAGCTTCCACTCACTTTTCCTCATTCCGTCGTAACGTCCAAGACTCTGCACCAAACAATGCTACACTCCACACAAATCACTTCACTAGCCTCTAAAAGAGGCTATGGCCATTTTTGGTTCTGAAAGAAATTTATTTTTCTATAAAAACCGAAAATTGTTAAATTTATGTTTTATATTTCAGGTAACTTATACATATGTAAGATAGGTTTAATTTATTGTCACGGATGGCAATGGCGTAGGATTCTGCTGGAATTTCTTTAAATAAACACAATTAATGTTTGAAAAGCATTTCAAATTAACTTTATTTATTTCACAATGATTCGCAGCTTCTTCACAAATAATTTGGTACTAATAAAATATTTTCTTCACAATTTATTTATTTCAGTCCCTTATACTCGCTGACAGTTTCGCTAAATCATTTTCTTGTCTCACATTGGTCACTTTAATTTTCGTCCATACCCTGGACATGACTACCGCAGCCTAATCCGGTCCTTGCATCCTCTTGAACCCTGAAAGTCAGTCTAGAAGTTCCTCAAGTCGAAGTCTCCAGAACCAAACTTTCCGAAATGGAGGAACAGACGCATGGAGAAAGTTCTCTATCACACAAGGCAAGACCCCGACTTTCGCCTCCCCAACAATGAGTCGCAATATGTATAAGAAAAACCCATTTCTAAAAATAAATTATCATCATCATAGTACATTCACGAATTTAGGCAATTTGTTGACCTGTTTCGGCCTCAAGAGAAACGCCATCCAGAAGTCTTTTGAGTGGACGTGCTGGTCTTCTTCTTCCTGCAGGTTGATATCTTTGACATTAGTTTGGGTATTCTGTGATCTTCCATTCGATGAACATGTTGTATCCATCTTGACTTATAAACAGAAATTTTGTTTTCTAAACATTCCATGTGTAATTCTTCATTTTTTTTGTGATCTAGTAGTGTGTATCCTGCAGTCCTCCGAAGATATCTCATTTCAGCAGATCTAAGTCTCTGTATATCCTTCTGTTTCAACGTCCATACTTCGCTACCATACAAAAGAGTTGGAAGAGCCAGTGTTTTATACACTTTCAGTCTTGAATGCTTTTGGACTAACTGTGGCTTGAAGATAGAATTTATTAACCCTAAAATTCTTAAAAATTTAGATATTTTTGCATTTACGTCCTTTTCTTCTTCATATGAGATATTGCATCCTAGATATGTAAAATTATTCACCTGCTCCAAAATGTTATTGTCCAGTACAATTTTACTTCTGACTGGATCTACACCTTGAAATGCCATAAGTTTTGTTTTTTCTGTAGATATCTTTAATCCATATTCTTCTGTAATTTTGTTAAGTTCATACAGACCTTTCTATAGATTATCTTCGGAATTTGCTATTATTATTTGGTCATCTGCAAACAATAGGGTGTTTAATTTTCTATTTTCTGATATTCTTATTCCAAATTTATATGTTTTGTTCCAGCAACATATTACTTCATTGATATAAATATAATTTTCGAAACTGTGGTTCTAAGCATATCATCATCATCTGCATTCATGGATTAGGTCTGTTGACCCGTTCCGACTTCAGCCCATCTCTTTCTAGGTCTGCCCACATCTCGGGTGCCTTTAGGTTTGTATTTTGTTATTTGTTTTGGATATCTGTCTTCATTCATTCTGTCTATGTGTTGCTTCCATTTTTGTCTATATGTATATATTTTATCAGTTATTGCAACTATTTCAAGTTCCTGTCTTATTTCTGTGTTCTTGATTCTGTCTTCCTTAGTGCACCCTTTAACAGCTCTCAAAAACTTCATTTCTGCCGCCGTTATCCTACTTAATCTTGTGTTTTATGTATCCAGGCTTCTGAACTATAGAGCAGTACCGGTAATGCCAACGTTTTGTAAAATTTCAATTGGGTCTCTCTTGTTGTTTTGTTTGTTCTAAGCATATAATACCCTATATATCTAAGGTTAATGATTGCTTATATACTATATATTAGACCAATTTTAAGATCTGCTTCAAAATGTCGTAGGATTTTTAGAAATCCTTTTGCATATTTTAGCATACATATTTATCGTAAAAATTATTAATAAAAGCAATGTCATGAAAAATGCTATATGCAAAATGTATATTATAAAAATTATAAAACTTTAATTAACTAATTCACTGGAACTATCGAAGCCATAGATTTACGGCTGCGCAGAATTAAGCTCTCCATACATCTCTATCCTGAACTAATATTTTCCAATCATACCCTGTATAATTAATCTCCCTCAAATCATGGTTAGTGTTACTTTACCACCTCATTCTTGGCCTACCACTGGGCCCTTTCTCTCTGGTTTTTCCACAAGGAGTTTCCATGACCGTCTTTCATTCCTCATTCGTGGTTATTCCAATCAACGAGACTTATTATAAAATTAAATTATAGAAAATATATTTATACATTTAAATATAAAATAAAACATTCCCTAGGTTAAATTACAACGAAATGTTTTATAAAAAACACAAGAATATCCATCGTCTTGTTCTATAAAGTTCCGAAAAAAAAGAAAAGAAAATTATAAGTAGGCGGCCTTATTTAAAGAAAACAGAGCGGGCAACGTTACACGCCAAATGTGTTAGCATTATCAATTTTAGTCTTGTAGAAGACTTATAATTTATTTAAATATTTAAAATGTTAATTCCTAATAAATTACAGATTTTATTAAAAACGTTAACTTTGTTTATTTAAATTTGAAGAGAAAACTATATGCCTAAATCGGGATTTGAACCCAATATCTCTGGTTCTGTACACCAGTGCTTTAACGATTTAAGCTATTAGGCATCACGATTTAAACATAGATTTTTCTCATATACCAATACGTTTTCCGTGCGCCAGGTAACAGTAAACTTTTGTTCCACTAACACAATCTAGCGGTCTCTTAGGGCCAGTTTCACCAAGAGAGGTAACTGTATTACGCCAGTTTAAGCTATGCATTATACATTGGGAAAACTGGCGTAATACAGTTACCGTTGTTGGTGAAATTGACCCTTAGACAGGAGCACTTTAAAATGGAAATCATCACATTACATTTCTATCAAGTAAAGCTAATATTGTTATTTGGTGATTCAAAATATAAAATATTTTAAACTTAAATCTTCTTCTTCTTCTTCTTCACGGGCTAGGAAAATTGCCTGTTCCGCCTCACAGTTGTTCTGTCCATCTTTTCACTGGCCTTCCCACATTCCTTGAACCTCTTGGCTTGTAATTTAATGCTACTCTTGGTAATCTTGATACATTCATTCTTTCCACATGTGTAAACCATTTCTCTCTATATTCTCTGATTTTCTCATCCAATGGATATATATTTAACTCTGTTCTTACATCTTCATTCCTTATTCGATCCAATCTTGTGCAGCCTTTTGTTCTTCTAAGGAAGTTCATTTCTGCGCTTTGTATTCTACTTTGCAATTTTTTGGTCATTACCCATGTTTCGCTCCCATAAAGTAATGCAGGAACTGCCAATGTTTTATAAAACTTCAATCTAGTGTCTCTTCTTGTTTTATTCTTCAATGTTTTATGTATAGTTCCGCGTATCATTTGAAATTTCGACAGTTTCATATGTATGTCTCTTTCAGTTTTTGTGTTTACAGTAAAATTACAACCCAAATAATTAAAATTTGTTACTTGTTCCAGAGGTTTGTTGTCTATTACGATTTTTTATCTTATATGTTCGTTTCCCCAAAATGCCATTATTTTCGTTTTTTCTTTCGATATTTAGAAATTATATTCTTGGCATAACTGATTTAATTTATGTAAAGAGTACTTCAAATTATTTTCATTTTCTTGAATAATAACCACATCGTCAGCATACATTAAAACGTTTAATATTTTAAAACGGTCCATTATTATACCTATATTAACAATACTTTTCCAATTTTGGATGATGTCATTAATATATAGATTAGGATAGGTGATAAACTACACCCTTGTCTTACACCTCTATTTATTAAAATAGCTTCTGTCTTTGATGTGCCTATATTTATTATAATTTGAGACTTTACATACAAACTTTTTATCACATAAATTAATTTTTCGGGGTAGCCATGTATTTCCATTATTTTCCATAACTTATCTCTATCAACTCGATCAAATGCCTTCTCAAAATTAAACTTAAATATTAGTATTAAATGTCCTGGATATTTTCATGAAGTATAGCCTTTGCTTGTTTGTAATCATTTAGTTTCTGTAATATATATTAGAAATATATGGATATGGAGAAGGGTAGAACGTATAAAATTGAGAAACAAAAAAAAAAAAGATGAAGAGTGGGTGAAGGAAGAACAATGCTGGAACTCATAAAGAAGACGAAAAGAAATTGGATTGGTTACTGGTTAAGAAGAAACTGCTTGCTGACGGATGCCCTAGAAGGAATGGTCAACGGAAAGAAAGTTAGAGGCATAAAAAGACATCAGATTATATAAAATATTAAAATAAGTGGTTTGTATGCAGATACAAAAAGGAAAGCTGAATTAAGGTAAGAGTGGAGAATGCTGAGGTTGCAGAGAAAGACCTGCTCTTGGTTAGAACACTATGAATGAATATTAGAAGTGTTGGTACTTTAATGAGTAGCTAACAAGCTAGGATCACGAAATATAATTCACTTTTCGTCTGTCTCGTTCAATCAAATGCCTTCCTATGATTTCTGTGACATACTTCCTCGTAGAGGACATAACATGCATTATTGTATGCTTGCATTGTCATATGTTTGGTCTACTGGAACCGGTTTATTGTATGGCTCGGTGCATTAAGTTGTAACTCATTCATGGCCAACTCTGAAACGTTACAGGCCACTCTATTTGAAAGGCGGCTAAATGATTATAATCATTGGGACCAATTAACTGCTCTAGTATACAAGAACGTGTCAACAAGGTAAGCTATAACCTGCATGATCATAATGAAATATGCTTCACTACCCATTACGTATAATGAGGAGCTTAATTGTGTGCTTTTGTATTAATTACTAGCTAATACCCGGCGTGCGCTGCTACGCCTAAATAAATGAAAATTAATGTGCTTTTATGTTTAGTTGAATAAGCAATCATCATCATCATCAACAAGGATTAAGCCCAATGGCCTGTTCCGATCTCATTATAGGTCGAATTGGTCCTTACATCTCAATGGTCTTCCCAACATTCTTCTCCCTTTTGGTTTATAATCATACATTCTTCATGGTATGCGCTGTTCATTCATTCGTAATACGTGCTGAAGATAAGCATTTTGATAATATTGTATTCTTTCACAGAGATTAAATATATTAAGTTCTGTTCTTATATCTTAGTTTTTTTTATCGGATAAATGCTCTGAGACAGCAGACCTGTCATTATCTTTACTGGAGGGAGAGAATTCTAAAATGTTCCTATAGTATAGGTTATAGGATTATAAAATTTATTAACGTTCCCGTTAGTTTTATAATCTTTGTAAAGTTTTATTTTTAAACGCGATCAGGGGACATTTATTATTACTGATTCATCTCAAAGCAAAGGCCGGATTGGATTTCAGGATACGACCACAGCAAGAAATAAGGACAAACGATTAGGGATAGCGGAGAGGATAAAAATCTGCACTTGAAATGTAAGAGGAATGTGTAATAAAGAATTAGAGCTAGTTTAATAAGTAAAAGGAAAAATAATTATAAATTTATATTTTTTGGATACCCCGTGCTGATTACCCAGCGTTGCCCGGGAATCTACTTATCCCGATCTTCTTGACATAAATGAGCTGAAATACGAAAATGAATGTGTTTTATGTTTAGTTAAACACGTGGAAGGAAAAATTCATAACGTAATTATTTTTAGATACCCCGTGCTTTTTATCCGGCATGTCCGGGAATCTACTCATCCTGATCTTCTTGGCATAAATGAGATGAAAGACAAAAATTAATGTACGTCTTGTGATTAGTTGAATAAGTAAAATGAAAAATAATTATAAATGTATATCGTAATTATTTCAAGAGTCCCCGTGCTGATTATCCGGTGTTGCCCGGGATTCTACTTATCTCGATCTTTTTGGCACAAATGAGCTAAAAGGCAAAATTCTTTATTGCGAGTTATTCTGTAAAAGAATACCCGCTATGCGGAGCTATGCTTGCACAGGAATCTACGTACTTGTCTCGATCTTCTTGGCATCAATGAAATATAAAAATGATTATTGTGAGTTATCCGGAAGAGATAAACATACGCTGTTGCGGACTTTTTTGTAAAGATTTTTTAGATATTCAATTCTGCGTACACTACTTTTTGTGTATTTGTTATGGTTTAGGCAGCTTAAGCCATTTAAGCGTCCAAAGAGCTAGTTTTTTTTCACGTTTTCCACTACAAAGGGCGATTTTAAGGGTGTAGGAGTTGAGTATCACAACTGTCTTATAGCCTTTGTTCATCCCAAGAATCTCTTGAACATTTTTCAAAAATACCAATCACAATCGGATCAACGGTATGGCCGCGCATAAAGTACGAACAAACAAGCAAACAAACATTAATTTTTATGTATTAGATGAAGAACTATAATAACGTAAAATCACACTAATCGTATTCTAGCTTTTAAATAAAATGTAAAAGTAATTTTATTACACTATTTGTCAATCTGGTTGACATGATAAGATTATATTAGATTAGTAGAGATTGGTTCAGGATTTTGATATCTTATTTTAGTTTCAATAGCTTTTAACAAGAAGGGAAGCATTTTCTGCGGACCTTTGGCAAAACAATTACGGAAGAGGCTAGTGAAGTGCTTTGTATGGAGTGTAGTATTGTATGGTGCAGAGACTTGCACATTACGACGGAATGAGGAAAAGCGACTGGAAGCTTTTGAGATGTGGATATGGAGAAGAATGGAACGTATAAAATGGACAGACAAAGTAAGAAATAAAGATGTGCTAGACAGAGTGGGCGATAGGAGAACAATGCTGGAACTCATAAAGTAGAGGAAAATAAGTTGGATTGGTTTGACTGGCTAAGAAGAAACTGCCTGCTGAAGGATGTCCTAGAAAGAATGGTCAACGGAAAGAAAGTTAGAGGTAGAAAAATACATCAGATGATAGACAATATTAAAATAAATTATTTGTATGCAGATACAAAAAGGAAAGCTGAGTTAAGGAAAGAGTGGAGAATGCTGAGTTTGCAGTGAAAGACCTGCTCTTGAGCAGAACACTATGAATGAATATTATCCATTTACTCTATGGATTGATGGAGATGAAAAATATTCTATTGTGATATGTAGTCTAAGTTGTTCCTGGTTCGAAACAACTCAAACATTCACATCGCCATTTATTTGGGCTGGGCCGAAGACCTTGAGGGTGAGCTCCCTCTAAGTTGACACACATGCTCAGAGTCATAATAAAGTTTACGAGTGTGCCTCATTAGATCACTATAAGAATATGTTTTAAACCTATGGTTTGTTAAATCAAATTATTTTTACCTAAAATGAGATGAGGTACAAAGTGATATGAAACGATTGGATGGAGATGAAATAACACGATGGAAGAAGGAAAAGGAGTGGAGAGTGTTGGATGGATGACATTGGGAAAACGTATAGAGATAGAGATCCCGGTTTAGGCATTAATTTTTCTATTCATGACACATTTGGAGTTCATTGCATAATGTCAAAATTTATAGTAACATCGAAATAAATATGCTTCATTGTTATAAAGTAAAAATATGCTCATTAAAATGCTTTATTGTTATAGAACTGTTAGGGATGCTTCCCGCTGCCTCTTACGATTTGTGAATACATAAAGAAGGAAACGATAATGTTTGCACAGGGATGTATGGATAGCGTAGTGTATAAAGCACTAATGTATAGGTTCCGAGTTCAAATCTCGGTTCAAACTTTAATATTTTCCTTTCATGAAACACACACGCACACATACATACACATATATATATATATATATATATATATATATATATATACATAGTGTGTAACAGGACCGCGCCGAAAAATGATAGGGATGATAGGCCATGCAGAGAGGGTCATTTTTTGTGAAGGAACATATAGTCGCAAACACGTCGTTCATGAGTTATGCGCAGATGAAGGTCTTCACCCCTAAGGGTTGGAATTGAATACAAACAATTGTACACGTATCATTTTATTGAAAATAAAACGTTTTTATAATATGTATTTAAACAATAAGTGTTTTGACGTCAAAAAAAATCCTTCCATGATCGGAAGTATTGGCCGATCGTTGACGATATCAAACATGCAATGAGGCAGAGGGTCGACTGTTTGAATATTTATTGTAAAAACATATATTTTTCAGTAAAATTATATTGTATAATTATTTGTATTCAATTCCAACCCTTACGGGTGAATATCTTCATCTGCGCATAACTGATAAACAACGTGTTTGCGACTATATGGTCCTTCACAAAAAAATATTTCCATCTGCATGGCCTATCATCCATATCATTTTCGTCGATGAGGTCCTGTTACACCATGTATATATATATATGTGTGTGTGTCTTATAAGTGACGTATATATTACGAATCAGTTTGTGTAATAATTCACTCTCTAAACACAATTTCTGTAGAACTCAATCTTCTGGGAACCATTAGAAAACACAAAATAACGCGTCAGAACAGGAAAAGGTGATAGCTATGGGATTCAAACCTGGACGTGACCAGATTTCACAAAACATTCTGCTGAACTTTTGTTCCCAGTTGAGACAGGTAATGGTGCAATGTAGATCCAATACGGAAACATCTCCTGTTTTCTCTGCATAATTTACTCTGACTGCAAGTTTGTTGCACCAATTTGCCGTTTGTAGGAAACAAACAGGGATATTGTCTCACATAAAAATAAATCTCAGTATACCTTGAATTTCCTTTCATAGCATCACATTCATGGTTATGATGTTATTGTGGAAACTATTTTATATTTCTTATTACAATATATTTGAAAACCGTGCTCCAAATTTCCACGAATGGTTTACGAATATCGATTAATTATCACTATTACCAGTATTTAGCTCTAGGTATTCCTCTACATCGAACATCTCACTATTCCTCATCATTCCTTGTTTCAGCCACACGACTCTGGAATTCCCTCCCCTCGTATATCAATGACTGCCCGACTCAAAAAGAGTTTTAAAAGAAATGCACTTCATATTTCCTTAGACAATATAATATATAACCCTGTTCCATGTATACGTTTATTGTTTCTATACATTTAAACTTTCTTTATCAAGCCATTTACTCAATCTAATTATAGGTTATTATTTTTGTTATTATTATTATTATTATTATTATTATTATTATTATTATTACTATTTTTGTTTCTTACTGTTGGCAACTTTATATTGTGTAGTATAGTATATCTATTATGTATCAATCATGATTCTTATTGTATGTATAATTTAACCCTGGTGAAGTGGAAGAGAAGACCTTATGGCCTTAACTCCATCGAATAAATAAAATAAATAAGTTATGTTAATAATTTGAATTTTAGAGAATTCCGAAGGAACAGAGCCATTGATGTTGTTCTATGAAAATATTTTTGAAATTTCTTTACAGATCTTCACCGATCCTATCTAGTAGATACCGAAAATGCCAAAAACCAGAATTTATATAGATATAATGTTTCATTGGAACAAAACTAGACATATATAAATTGATTATAAAAGTAACACCAAGATCGTTAACCAGCAAAATTGGACAATTAAATATAGGGGTTCATCGGAAACGAAATTTAAAAAATCGCTCTAGCGATCGCAGTTTTCGGCGTTTCACAACAAACTCAGTATACGCTATTAAAATAATCAGAGGAAGAGAAAGTATTCTTAAAACAACAGCGAAATATCCGACCATGTGTGCGTTATTTCTGGTTAAACAAGTTTACATCCTTAACTTTTTTCATGATTTTTATATTTTAAGGAACGGGAACACAATCAACAGCCTGAACGTCTGTACAAAATAAACGAAAACCTCTAATTCCATTTTGCATGCTTATTATAAAACATGTTTCTGAGAGGCCTGTAATAATAATAACAATAACAATAACAATAATATAATAATATAATAATAATAATAATAATAATAAGTAGATAAGTAGCACTCGAAAGAGCATTAAGTTTTACGTTTTGATTAATTTTATTATTTGTCTTGTATCAGTTCGTTCAACGATCCCGTCCATCTTCTACATTGTTAGTAACGGTATCGCTGGCATGTTTGTTCACTTATCTTGCATTCACACGAGTCACTCGGTTGGTGGAATTTCGTATTTTTGCACATTTTATGGTGATATCCATGCGTTGCCAGACCTATAATTGCGTGCCTTTGTGGTTGGTTGCTTCCGGTCCACTCCTGTAATATGATATGATTAAGGAAGTGTTTAAACTGAAATTTTATTTATTTGCGGACGTTTGGAATATCTGGTGCACATCATTTTTTAATATTTTATACATTAACCTTAGCGGTGACTTATGATGACTTTTAAAAGTAATATTACATAGATTTTTATATTTTCCTCGTCTAGAAGTGATTTTTAAATCAAGCATTGAGGACTTACTCTGACTATTTAACACGTTCCCCAAATGGGAGTCAATGACCAATCACGTTTCAATAAATTTTGTTTTACAGTCAATCACAGTCGTGTTTCACCTCGATAATTATCGAATTTTGATTACAAAATAAAGAAAGTTTCTCCTTTTTAAAATTCTGAACAGGTCAGAGCATTATTTTGCAGTGACTGACTCTCTAAAAAATACGTTGAATTCAGCAGATAATGAATAGATACATTCGACCAACACATATAATAATTGTGTGTTCAATAATTGTGTTTCTAAATACTGGTTTTACTGAGTTGTTTCCGAAAAAAAATGAATTGATAATCTACAATGTTGGTTATAATATACAGTTTGGTGCGTTTCATTGTTTCTCCACTAGGGTGCATTCTTATAATATTGCGGTCCTATTTGGCAATAAATAGTAAGATCAATTTGCAGTTTTGAAAAAAATTAAATAAAACTAATCATTTCTCATTTGTTTTCAAACATTGCCTTTGCATTAAATGTATAAATATTTTAAAAAAAACTATATTTAAATAATGATTTGTGAGTAAACAGCTTCGTTTTATTCGTTACATAGTCCTAACAAATGCCATTCTTGATTTCCAAATCCTCTAGATAAATTCACTCGTTACTTCCTGACATGTGAATTTATCGATAATTTGGAAATCACTCGTGGCACTACTTATGATAATGCACATCATTAGTGGAAGCTACCTAAATATTATTTTGTTGAATCCCATAACCAAAACCATAAAGAATTATCTGCAGATGTACAGTTGCTCAATCTGGAACTCACTGAATATGATGCTGAATGTTTTTGAAAAAGTATATATACATTTAAATATCGTAGTAGTATGATAACAAGGCACAATTATGAGTCAATCGAAGCACAGAGTCGATTCACAGTAGCAAATAAGACATAGTATGCTTTGGCATGTATCTTAAAATCACGTTAAATATACCACAAAATTAAAATATACCAAATAGGAGTACTCTCGCTTATGGAAGCGAAACATACACAATATCCAAGAAAATTGAACTGATGCTTGGTTATTTAAACGGAATATACTGAGAAGTATGTTTGGGGCAGTGCAAGGCAATGTTAATTTATTGGAGAATTAAATACAATCATTAGTTTATGAAAATGAACTACATGGTCTTTATAGGAAGCCAGATATAATAAGAACAGTTAAGTCTCGTAGACCGCGATGGGCAGGACATGTTGCACGTATGGGGAATGAAAGATGTGCATGGAAACTTCTTGTAGGAAAGCCATAAGGAAAACGCCCAGTTGGTAGACCAAGAATGAGGTGGGAGAACAACATTAACTATGATTTGAGGGAAGTAGATTATACAGGGAATGATTGGAAAGCATTAGCTCAGGATAGGGATGTATGGAGAGCTTATGTCCGCGCGGCCATGAACCTACGGGTTCGATAGTGCCAGTAAGTAAGTAAGTAAGTAAGTAAGTAAGTAAGTAAGTAAGTAAGCATTAGTTTATGAAAAGTATAGGAATGCTGATAGTAAATCATATTAAATTGAGAAAATTAGATTTGATCGCCAAGGATGGCTGAATACAAGATACCAAATAAGTATATGGAAGGAATAGAACAATTATCTTAGTTTTCTACTAGATGTCTCCTTGAGGCGATGTACTAACAGTATGTAACTCCGTGACATCTATAGGAAAATAAACATGACTAAATTAGTCTGGTTAAGGAAATTCCCACAAGGGAGGCACTCATGTCCCGAGCTGGACGGAAGGGGATCAATCATATAAATAATAGTTGCAAAACCTAAGGATGTATGGATTGAAGCAATAATAACTGACTCTAGATAATTCCTTGTCTCAGCAGCTTGGAGAAGTATCACATTAGAGAGAGAAGTCTCAAGAAAAAAAGGATAAAGGGGGTTATACCTCTGCTATCATAGAAGAAGAAGTATTCAATTTACAAATCCACAGATTTCATAACATCCATATTGTCTCCACGTCCTTGAATTTCAGTTATATGAATTAAAAGCATCAAATCAGTCCATCGCTGTGATCTCGAGGTAGCGTGCTGCCTTGTCACGCAGCGGGCCCGGGTTCGATCCCCGGTCGGGACAAGTTTCCTGGGTGATGTTTTTTTTTCACGGTTTTTCTTCACTTGTAAAACAAATGTCAGGAAACGTTAAGGCCCAAACGGTCCCCGTACATCATTATCATCATTAACATATTCATTAAGTTTAGGATTAAGGTCTTTCCTGGCGCATCATTACCATCATCACAACCTATTATATATCATCGGGGCAGTGTAACTCCATCTTCCAGGCGCCCCAACCTCAGAAATGGGTTACAATAACGCCATGCCAGAAGAAAATATCAGATTGTCGATATGACAACGTGATCGCATTGAACAAAGAAATCAGTATCCAATAGTTGGGAAAAGGCTATATGGAAAAAGCTCAGAAAATCGAGGTTAAAGAAAATACTTCTGAGATAATAAAATAATTATTCCCAACTTTAAATCCACAACATTTTAGAATATAATTACTTATACAAATTTATAAATAAGCTTATCCCTATTTATATTAAACTCAACTTAAAAATAACTTATTTAAAGTATTCTTTTTGCAAGAAGAAGGCTTAAAGGAGGAGGAAGAAGTCAAACGCTTATAGTATTATTTATTCATGGGAATACAAAGAAGGGAGTATAATTTGAATTATATCTAAATCGCATTCTTAATTGATTGCATTAAGGGCCACTGACTATTAATTTTATATTGATAAGAATGTAAAAACCATAAGCAGGCTTGTTGTTTTAATAAGTAGTTAATAATTTACATCCTGCACGCTTCTGGCTATCATTGCACTGCCCACCAGCCTCGATAACCACGGATCGCTGGATGAAATAGCAATGATGCGTCAGTGTTTGTCATGTGGAATTTTTCCATTTGTGGCAGGATTACCAATGTACAATGGAATTCATATAATGAAGTAAATCTTTACTGGTTCATTTCTAAATAGTTTTCATGGAATGTTAGCCTAACTCGTGTAAATAATTCACTTTAAACCAAAATACAAGCAACATGGATAGAGAGCAATGCAAAATATTCAATCTGAAAGTTCGTATTTTTCGCTTGCAAAACTGGTAAAAGGGCGTACTTCATGCTCAATAAACGCACAGAGACTGAAATGTGACATCCGTCGCAAGTTTTAATTATTGATGCGCCACACAGACTGGCATTTTTTATGATGTACAGAGCTACACGCTTGTAGAAACAAATGTGATTCATCGCAGGAAATTTTATTAGCATGAACTGCTATAAAGTTCACTAGATATTTGACATTAAAATGTAACCTAATATTTCAAGTGTCATATTTGTCGAAAAAAGCTATAAAATACACGTATACACGCTGCGCAGAGAATAAAAATCTAAATATTTCAACAGTGAAACTAGCTTTAATTTGAGATTTTTTAATAATTACCTCTGCTTATGACTTCACTGAACAAAATAATCACTTTAATAATTAAGTAACCCTGGTGAAGTGGAAGAGAGCATATTACAGTCTTAATTCCAGTCTAACTCACTGGTACTATCGAACCAGCAGGTCCATGGCCGCGCGGACTTAAGCTTTCGATACATACCTGTCCTGAGTTAATGTTTTTCAATAATCCCATTGTTAATCTGCTTCCTTCAAATCATGGTTAATGTTATTTTAACATCCCATTTTTGAATGAGGTGGGAAAAGTTTTGTTTGAAGCTTGTAACATTGTTATTGTTGCAGTATTATTATTGTTACCTACACGTCGATGGTCCACGAGACTCAACTAACATTACATTCTAACAGCGAAATTGTAAATGAATGGAGAACAAAACCAATTGAGAAATTTGTAATAATTGCATCCGTTAATTATCCAATTTACAAGTAGGAATACAAATACTAATGATTAAAAATACGGCTCTACCAATAGTCTTAATGTTTTTCAGATACCTTTAATTTGAAAGCAATGGAATAATAATAATAATAATAATAATAATAATAATAATAATGTTTTATTTATTCTGGCAGAGTTAAGGCCATAAGGCCTTCTCTTCCACTCAACCAGCATAAATACAAATAAATATTTGACAAATATAGATATACACTATACTAATTATAAACAGTTAAAGATACATTAAATGTAGCAATGTAAATTTCATGTACAAACAACATTTTATACGATAATACCAATAATAATACTTACGATAATGATGATGATAATAATTATTATTATTATTATTATAATACTAATAGTATGGATATGATAAATTATTCGAGAAACACCAATTAATATATATATATATATATATATATATATATACCTTACACTGGGTAATGATGAAGTCGAAGTTAGAGCAAATATAAATTTAGATTTCTTTTAAAAGTTGCCAATGTCCGGCAGCCCCTTATTTCTTGTGGTAGGGAATTCCAGTTGCGAGAAGTGAAGATGGTATATGACATGGAGTGATGTGATGTCCTATGTTGCGGTATATTAAGCAAGAGACTATGTTGTGATCTTGTGTTTAAGTTATGGAATCAAAGGTAAGGAAATTTATTCTTTAGTTCGAAACTAGTAAACCTATTTGTTATAGACAATCTACTATGGAATTTCAAAAATAATTTAATTGAATATCGATAGAATGCATAGAACAAACATTCGTATAATTTTATGTCGAATTTGTCTTAAATGGTCCATCTTTTTGTTTATATTAACAGTGCTAAATAAAAGAGCTACTAATTTAGTCGAGACTATCAAATTTCATGGTAATATTATGTCGAGATACTAGTCACAGTAAATAATACATTATAGCATGAAATTATAAATTTATGTGCCTTGTTTGCAGTCTTCTCAACTGTTAAAATAATTAAAATTATCCAGGCTTTTCAGGACCAGTCAGTCCCATCTTCCCCTAGGTTCAGCTACTGTCCAGCTACTGAATGATCAGTGATGACGTAATAGATATGTGTGTACTGGGTGCGTTATCGTTTAAAATCAAGCTGTGTCGACTTTCTTTAAAATCTCTACCTCCTCCAGTTTGTTTAACGTACCTGGTTTCCATATTTGTGTAATATTTTGATGGTATTGTCTATTTCCTGCATACGATGTCCTTCGTTTATTATAATATGTTTAACATAACCTGATTAACCTTCGGCATATTTAAAGTATTTAAAATGTTCTTTAAATCTGATATTAAACTCTCTTCGGTTTCTTCCTATGTAAAATGTATTACAACCATTAAACGTTAGGTCATATACGCCTTTGTAATTAAAATTATGTTTTTTTCTATTCTTTTATTTATTATGCTATTTAGTTTATTTCCAGATTTAAATACAATTTTTATACTTGTGTCACTTTTTAAAGTGCATTAGCAAGTTTTGTTGTTTACTTTTCTTTATATGTAAGTGTTTTCCATTTCTTTTTGTGATCCTTTTTCGAGTTGGGTTGTGTTGAACATGTTGTTCTTTCTTTTCTGTTTTTTTTATAATTTTATATATGATTTTTACATTGTAGCCGTGCTTCTTGTAATGCACTTAATATGATGATGTAATTTCATTTATGTAGTGGTAGTTTATAATATCCTATTAACTAAACCGTTAAAAGTCCTAATTTTTTGTTGGTAAGGATGTCTGGAATTATAACACTGGTCAACATGATTTTTGTCTCATGAGTACCAATAGTTGTACTTAATTCAGCTTTTTATCGTGTTTTCAAATATGTATTAGGAATTTCTCCATCACCCACAGTTTTTGTATTTCAATTTAAATTAATGGATTTAAATAATAATTTTTTTAATAAACGTTTTTTCGTCCATTTGACCAAATGAGCTAACTCAAGAGATTTCAGCTGTGGGAAAGAGATATCAACGCAAATGGAATCCTAATATGCTGGCCGATTATTATTGGACCATCAAAAGGGATGCTCCACAGGCGAAATATAGCAGAAAATCGTAATTTCGTACTTTCTAGGTGAGTCCGAATGTTCGAATATTGTGTAGTTACGAATGTAGAACATATAAAAGTGTTTGAAATTATAAATTCCTGTCTCTCGGAAACCTTGTGCAATGGAGAAAAACCTATATTATATTTGAATTCAGGAGAAAAAATACTATCAGAATCACATATTTTTCTTTCTGAGACGAAAAAAAAAGTTTATTTTATATTCAGTGTAATTTATGGCAAGTGCATTGCTTGTGAGCTTTCTGTAAATGTTTGTTTCTAGTTTGCATTTGTCTAAGTTTACGTTTTGTTATTTGTTGTATAAGGTAGTGATTGTTGTTTATTTCTGTCTCTACAGAAATGTTTACTTGTTCGTGCATATTGTTTAATTCGTGCGAGATTTCTAATTCATATCTGTTTTCTTATTCATAAATTACTAATTCACCATCTTATATTGTATCACTTTTTATTACATTTATTTATTAGTTTTCGAAATTTTTATCTTCCAAATCTTGCAAAAAAATTTCCGCTATGATTCCTGACATAGGTCTTCCCGTTGGAATCCCATTTTCTCGGATAAAAAAAAGTTTTGTTGTTTTATTATTTTGTTTTGCTTGATTTACATAATTTTGTCAAGATTGCTATTTGTACGACGGCTGCTCTTAGTGAGTTATTCTTAGGGTTCGTGGATTGGTAAAAACTATGAGACTTCAGGGTGACATCAGCAACTAACCAGATGACAACTAATATTAAATGTACTACAACACAATTGGCCTAAATTATATTTATTTAAGAATATAATTAAAGTGTTTACAACATATTTAGAGAATCAATCTAAATGGAATTAACATATATAAATATCGTGTTTTTAGAACATCAAGCAAGTTTAAATTAATGTTGATATTTATTATAATTATCTAAGGATTCCTGGTACCATGTAGTGGCTGTTTCAATAATTCCAAGTATCGCAATTCGATTCCTATAATTCTATTCGCGAAAATAATCGCGTGGATATTTTCCGCGGGGTCCCCGAAGTATTATTATTATTATTATTATTAATTGGCCGCGGTGGACTAGTGGTTATTCTCCTTTCCTCTGGTCCCGAGTGTCGCGGGTTCAAACCCGGCTGGGGTCGATGGATTTTTTTAAGGACGGAAAAATCCAAGGAGCAAGTCCTCCGGGAGGGACTTTAAGCCGTGGGTCCCGAGTCTGAAGATTTTCAGGCTCGTAAAAATCCTTAAACCTCGTAAAAAATCCTTAAGCCTGAATGAAAAGGCCTCAAAGCAAAATTTACCGAATTTTCCCGTCCTAATACTACCTTGGTTTCCTATATGTCAGTATGAGGCGGAACGCTGACCACGGACCACTAAAAATGACATCTATACGAAAACAAGTGTAACTAAATTAGCATGTTTCAAATTCTTCCCTGTAGGGGGAGAGCGCCTAAATCTCTGTAAAGGGAAGACATGGGCTTACAAAAAAATATTATTATTATTATTATTATTATTATTATTATTATTATTATTATTATTATTATTATTATTATTATTATTATTATTATTATTATTATTATTATTTTTATGTCCACCGCTGTGGTTTCGAGGTAGCGTGCTGCCTTGTCACGCAGCGGGCCCGGGTTCGATCGCCGGTCGGGACAGTTTTTCTGGGTGAGGTTTTTATCTGGGTTTTTCCTCACCTATAAGACAAATGTCAGGAAAACTTTAGGGCCCAAACGGTCCCCGAAATCGTATGGCCATCATCATCATCCTTATCATCATCATCATCATCATCATCACTATCATCCTTCACCGGCGTGGAAAGCAACGGGAAGCTATCACACCTACAATTCCCTAGTAAAGCTGGAAGCATAGCTTGAAAGTGCTATTGCAGTGAAGGACCTGCCTTCGGGCAGAATTACTATGGATGGATGGATTATTATTATTATTATTATTATTATTATTATTATTATTATTATTATTATTGTTATTATTGTTACTGAAAACCATTTTCTTAATATACTATCGACAAATTCGCAGGTGGGGACAATTTGAATAAATTTCATGTTGTGTATACATAAATAATTTTGCGCCGTTGCCGTGCGATTTAAGAGTGTTTTCCTCCGATTTTCTGGGAAGCAAGTGCTTTCCTTCCAACTTATGGGGAGAAAAGATTCTTTAATCTATTTTTATTTTCTACCAAGCCTTGCTTGAGATCTTTAGGGCGGGTTTGGTTTCATATGAGCCCTTTGATAGGATATAACATACAACAAATGACATTTGAATGTAATTCGTTATTGGATGAGACAGATCACACCCCTATATTCATACTGTGTGGCCACTGCACCCCTTTAGCAAATTAGTTTGTAAACATAGACTTTTATATTTATTGTTGTTGACCTACACCCACACTACACTATTCAAGCTATTACACTATATTTTTAGGAAGCCCATCCCTTCTGAACCCTCTTAAATTTATTTATTGCAGTTATAACGTGAAAGCGTGCCTTCTTCTTGGGAATTTGTTCTACATTTACAAACTCTCCCCATTTTTAATTGCCTGTCATTAATTGTCTTGACCTTTTAGATATAATCAGTTTAGTTCTTTACAAACAAACATTTTATTTGCGATCCTCAAGTTATTTTTTTTTACAAGTAGTTACATTTTACAAAGTTAAATTCTCAGTGTCCAAAAAAAAAAAAAAGACTCGCTCGAGTCCCCTTTCTAATCATAATGATATGTAGAAGTGCGTACGATATGCAAATTGCAATCACTGTTAGTCTATTGCACAAAATTTTGTGAACGATTCATGTATTTGTTTACATGTTAATGTATTGTATCTGCCACACATTCCCACACAGTTCGCACTCACACACAGAGTTCGGCGGTTCATGGAATCGTTTATTCACACATACTTTATGGTGGAGACGTGCACCGCGAATCTTGTCACTATATGCCTGAGTTTGTAGATCCAGTATCTGCATAGTGTCGCGTCTGTGGTGTAGAATCACTCCATGCGTCCTCTCTCCGGCGTCTTCTATCTTCTATGACTTCACCTGCCGCCGTTGTTTGGGATAGCATATACCTCAGCCTGATATCCTTTAAGAAAAAAGATATCTCGTACCAGTATGAAGACTAATCTGGAGAGAGTATATTTAAACTCACCCATCGTTATTTTTCAGCCTCTCCATTGGTTCAAGTAGTCTCACTATTACATAGTCCTTACGTCTATCTCCTTTGGGAACACGGTCTTAACTAACAGCTTCACTAACTTTCTATTTCCCGAGTCATTTCCCTTCGCTAAAATCTAACTAAATAATTACTTTATAATTAAATAAATTGTCCAACGCCATGGTATCGGGGTAGTGTCGCTGCCTGTAACGCAGCGGGTCCGAGTTCGATCCCCGGTCAGGACAAGTTTCTTGGGTGAGGTTTCTTCCGGGGTTTACCTCACCTGTAAGTCAAATTTTTGGAAATGTAACGCCCAAACTGTCTCAGAACATCATCTGGGCATCACAATCGTATTTACCATATCCAGTAGGAATGTGTGTGTGAATGGTGTGTTTGGTCTTAATGTTGTGTTGTTACGGAGGAGGCCCTAACATTGAGCTGATCATTCATCCGAGAAGACCCTCCATGCCTTGTATGGTCAACAAGCATGTATGTGATCCCTACAATTTTCATCTCATCACCATTTTGGATTTGAAGCAGCAGCTTGATACTGGAATTTTGTTGATGTAGATAGTTAAAATCCCTATCCCTACAGGTCGTGTCACATTAAGGCCCGGGTGGCATATGTTACGTAAAAGTACTGGAACAGTTATAGATTTGAAATAAAATCGACAACAGTTTGATTTTAAACGAGAACGAACCCAGTACTCACAACCCTATCTACAAGATCATTACAAATCAGTCAGTACATGGACAGTAGAGAACCGTCATCTGAGGATGGGACTGTCTCGAAAGACCTACATTGTTTTAATTATTTCAACAGTTGAGGAGACTGCATACAACGTACACAATTTTATATACTTTAATAATTAAGGGATTCCAGTAATTTAAATTATTCCAATTATAATGTCTGCAAGTGTAAGATATTAAAGTGCTGTCAGTGTAAATTGTTGCATAAATCCGTACATGTTTATTGCCCGTCCGGAAGCAATGGGAACACGAATACGTTTTAATTTCAATTAAGAGGGAAATCAATTTCTGTTTTGACACATAAAACATTGAATGCGTCTGTCTTACTGGACTATTATTTAAGTACTCATCCCTCACTCTAATATTCGCATATTCAATCCAAGACGAGGTCTATGGATTTTTCAGAGCGTAAATATCCTGATTAATATGGGTTCCTTCTGAGGGAAACCAAAGTTATGGGTCCCGTATCGGTAGATTTACGGAAGATACAATAACCTTAAATGTGAAAAAAAATAGCTTCTGAGCGAAATTGTCGGCTTTTTCAGGGCCAGATTACTTTTTTTTAATTTGTCTTCTAAGAAACAAGTGTCATTATAAGATAATTCAATAAAAATATCAATAAAAAATTCAATTATAAAGTGCGAGGCCAAATCTTTAGTTGATAAAGAAGGCTATTAATTAAAAATAACATAATATTGTATAATAATATAATAATGATATAATAATAATTGTATTCTATTGTAAGCCTATGTTTTCCCTTTACTGAGATTTAAGCGCTCTCCCCCTACAGGGAAGAAATTGAACCATACTAATTTAGTTACACTTGTTTTCGTATAGATGTCATTTTGAGTGGTCCGTGGTCAGCGTTCCGCCTCATACTGACATCTAGGAAACCAAGGTAGTACTAGGACGGGAAAATTCGGTAAATTTTGCTTAGAGGCCTTTTCATTCAGGCTGAAGGATTTTTTACGAGCCTGAAAATCTTCAGACTCGGGACCCACGGCTTAAAGTCCCTCCCCGAGGACTTGCTCCTTGGATTTTTCCGTCCTAAAAAATCCATCAACCCCGGCCGGGTTTGAACCCGGACCCTCAGGACCAGAGGCAAGGAGCATAACCACTAGTCCACCGCGGCCGATAATAATAATAATAATAATAATAATAATAATAATAATAATAATAATAATAATGTTGTTGTTGTTATTATTATTATTATTATTATATTATTATTATTTATTATTATTATTATTATTATTATTATTATTATTACTGTGAGAGAGATGAGTTTCGAAAATATCAAATATCAAAAGAAAAAACGAAAATAATGACATTTTGGGGAAGTAAACATATAAGATAAAAATTATAATAGACAACAAAACTCTGTAACAAATAAATTTTAATTATTTGGATGTAAACACAAAAACTGAAAGAGACGTAAATATGAAACTGTCAAAATTTCAAATGATGTGTGGAACTATACATAGAACTTTAAAGAACAAAACAAGAAGAAATACTAGATAGAAGTTTTATAAAACATTGACAGTACCTGCATTACTTTATGGGAGTGAAATTTGGGTAATGACCAAAAAAAATACACAGAAGAATGCAAAGTATAGAAATGAACTTCCTTAGAAGAACACAACAATGAATCGGACAAAGAATGAAGATATAAGAACAGAGCTAAATATATATCCATTGAATGATAAAATCAAACAATATAGAGAAAAATGGTTTAGACATGTAGAAAGAATGAATGTAACAAGATTACCAAAAGCAGCATTTAACTACAAGCCAAGAGGTTCAAGGAATATCGGAAGACCAATGAAAAGATGGACAGAACAACTGTGAGGCGGAACAGGCAATTTATCTAGCCCGTGAAGTGATTATTATTATTATTATTATTATTATTATTATTATTATTATTATTATTATTATTATTATTATTATTGGTATAAACTGAAAAGCAGTTTCTTAATATACTATCGAGAAATTCGCAGTTGGGGACAGTTAGAACAAAATTCATGTGTGTATACATAAATAATTTCGCGCCGTTGCCGTGCGGTTTAAGACATTATGCCTTGGTGCAGAGCTGCGGGACTTGCGCTGTTTCAAGTTCCCATAGGGGAAGAAATTTTCTCATGGAATTACGGCCAGTAGGGTACCGGTTCCCATCCAATTTTTATTCCCCGCTCAAACTTGCATTTCAATTGAATGTTTTTAAAATACTCTTCCAGGAGAACACTTTGAGTAATTTCTTCTTCTTCGGCTTTCCCCCACTTATAGGTTTGCCGTCTTCAGTTTCCATTTGTCTCTATCATTGCAATCTCCCTCTTCAAAATTCCTATAATCGATTATAGTTCTGACGTAGGTTTTCCATTTCCATCTTGGTCTGCCACGTTTATTTTTTCCAGGGGATGACCATTGGTATATATATTTTTGGCCATCTTTCATTTTCTATTCTTTGTACGTGGCCATACCATTTAAGCGTTTGATTTTCAATCTTCTTAACAGATGTGGTGACATTAATTTCTCTCCAAAGGAATTCATTTCTTATTTTATCCTGTCTTGTTTTTTGGAGGCTTCTTCTAAAATAATCAAATTCAACTGTTCTAATTTTATTCTTTTGTAATTCCATCAAAGACCAAGTTTCACGTCCACATGACAAAATATTCTGCATTATGCTCTTATACATTTTCATTTTAGTTTCCTTTGTAATATTTTTGTTCCACATTTTTCCATATAATGTCCTAGTTGAATATTTTTATTTTCACTGTTTCGAGTATGAGGTCATCCACATCCTTTCCCAAACACATATATTGTTTTCTGCAAATTTATATTCATTCCCCATTTTTATATTCTTCCATTAGTTTATTTATTTATTTCATATCATCTTCATCCCCTGCAAAAATTATTTGATCACCTGCAAACAACAATTGAGTAATTTGCGTAGCTATAATAAATAAGTAGAGGCTCCAGATTGATAAAGCAGCTATAACCGGTTGGGGACCGGACTTGTGATCATATGTCATCCACCTTCAGCAAAATCAAAAGCAATACAATTAGTTTCAGCTAAGCAAGAAGTAAGTCATACGAAAGACAAAAGAATTGACTAAATTATCATCCACCTCTGTGTTTAACACATGAACATATGAAGGCTCTATCCTGCTGATTAATACAAGGCCTTCTAGTCTTATCGCTCCATGAAATAGTATTATAAGTAAATGTAAGGTAACTTTGGCTAATATGCGTTTTAGGCGCATGCAATTACTTATTTATAAAGAATTGTGAGCTCAGAATACATTAATTCCAGAAAATGTATGAAGATAAAGTTTTCAGCGAACCAGCATTGATTTTGAGATCCAATTTGTCCCTGGAGATTATATTGAATAGACGAGATGTTTACATTAAATCGTGTTTAATGAAGTTACTGGGTGTACAGCCGTTCATCATCCATGTCAACATGTTAAAGAGCAAAATGAAGGATGGACTATAAGTGAAAGCACATTACCGCTGTGTAGTTGCCCAGTTCATGAACTTCATACAAATACAATGTACTAAACAAGCTTATTGGAGGTAGTATACTTAATAGCAATGACATAATGACGTACAAAATAGTCCGAAATTTTAAATACTTCAACACATCATCATCATCTGCATTCATGGATTAGGTCTGTTGACCCGATCCGATTTCAGCCCATCTCTTTCAAGGTCTGCCCACATCTCGGGTGCCTTTAGGTTTGTATTTTGTTATTTGTTTTGGATATCTATCTTCATTCATTCTGCCTATCAACACATTAAAGAGCAAAATGGGGGCATACCTTATTAATGAAACCACATATCTGACGTGTGCTATCCTTTAGTCTTTGCTTAAGTTTCTTCGAGTAATAGGAAGGCCCCTGGGTTGGTTACCAGCCATCCACAGAGCAAGACTAGTGGTAGGACTGCTACCTTATAGCCTCTAGTCAGGTGTTCAAAATATGGAATTTCCTCCATATTTGTTGGAACGGTTATACCGCCGTGACTCGGTCCCCATTACCTCGTTAGTTAAAAGCAGGGTGTTCCACGTGCAGGTGAGGTTGAAAATTAGGTAGGAGAGGTTATAGAATGCACATCACTACCTCTTACATTGGCATTCCAATATACCCCAACTGGACATAGGGACCAAGGAAGACCAAAACATCGGTGGAAAGATCAAGACCATCTTCGCTAGGTTTACCGTACAGGCCACATGGCCTAAAACGAATTTGTTCATGATGATGATGATGATACTATCCTTTAGATAAATCTCATACAAGTAAAATGCAATAAAAACCTTGTAACTGGTAATATACTTACTTATTCACTTACTTACTCTCTGGCACTATCGAAGCCATAGGTTCATGGCCGCGCGGACATAAGATCTCCATACATCCCTATCCTGAGCTAATGCTTTCCAATCATTCCCTGTATAATCTACTTCCCTCAAATATCATTGTTAAGGTTGGTCTACCAACTGGGCGTTTTCACTCTGGTTTTCCTACAAGAAGCTTCCATGCATGTATTTCATTCCCCATACGCGCAACATATCTTGCGCATCGCAGTCTTAACTGTTCTTATTATATCTGGCTTCCTATAGAGACAATGTAGTTCATTATTATGTAGTCTTCTCCATTCACCTGTCTGTTCATCTCTCTTTGGTCCAAACATTTTCCTATGTACTTTATTCTCAAATACTCGTAATCTCCTTTCCTCCCTTAAAGTAAGAGTCCATGTAATATAACTGGTACAATAATGCTTACTATTCAAATAATCAATTGGACGGCGTTATGCAGCAACCGGCTATGCGTCGTTTTTTAAAATATATATATATATATATATATATATATATATATATATATATTGATGCCATTTGTTGCACTGGCTCCTGAAGTAAGGATACACTCACGTTTAGCGCCATGTCTTTAAATATAGCCTTATTATTAAAGAAAAATGTAAACGCCATCAGTCCTATCAGAGATTCTTAACAAACGACTATGAAACTAGATCTTCATAAATACTAATCTCAATTTTGCATCATGCAGCTTAGCACCAAATGTTACCGCTCTTATATAGTTGATGCATAACTGAGTATTGTTGGTTTGGAGCTAGAACAGATAGTGCTAACCCAGTTGTTATAGAGCATGTTTTAATAAAATATCACTATCCATCCATCCGGCTTTAATATTATGTAGGCTTGTTAGTATCACACGTAGAAATTCATTATATAATGGAAATGGGCAGCTAATGACAAATGAGGGAAATTTTGAGGAAGTGGCTGAATTCAAATACCTAGGAACAATAATCACAAATAGGAATGAGATACACAAAGAAATTAAACATAGGCTCAATTCTGGAAATGCGTGCTATTATGCATTGCAGAGACTTTTGATGTCGCAACTCCTTTCAAAAAACATTAAACTGAAAATATATAAAACTATTATTCTACCAGTTGTATTATATGGGTGCGAAACATGGACTCTTACTTTAAGGGAGGAAAGGAGATTACAAGTATTTGAGAATAAAGTACTTAGGAAGATTTTTGGACCAAAGAGAGATGAACAGACATGTGAATGGAGAAGACTACATAAAAATGAACTACATGGTCTTTATAGGAAGCCAGATATAATAAGAACAGTTAAGTCTCGTAGACTGCGATAGGCAGGACATGTTGCACGTATGGGGAATGAAAGACTTGCATGGAAGCTTCTTGTAGGAAAGTCAGAGGGAAAACGTCCAGTTGGTAGACCAAGAATGAGGTGGGAGAATAACATTAACTATGATTTGAGGGAAGTAGATTATACAGGGAATGATTGGAAAGCATTAGGTCAGGATAGGGATGTATGGAGAGCTTATGTCCGCGCGGCCATGAACCTACGGGTTCGATAGTGCCAGTGAGTAAGTAAGTAAGGCTTGTTAGTATTGTTATTTTTTATGATGAACAGGATGCATCAACTTGGAGGACAGGTGATTTCTAGCCTTTGTCAAACCAATGACGGAAAGGCAAAGAAAGATGTATAAACATTGAAAATCTGTATATAAGTAAATAAAAAATCACTATCCAGACAGCATATATTATCGGCCAAATTTCTTTACATCTGACACTCTTGAATGAACATATTAGGTGATCTCATAAGTATTGTCGATTTTTAATATAATGTGTGGTAGAATTTTGAAGAATGATTGACTAGAAATTTGTTCGAAACGGACACACAGTCGATGCGGATCTTTATTCTCAACAAGTAGAATGAGTTCATGAAATTTTTATGGTCACGGGTTCAAACCCGAACGGACCCCATATTGTAAGAACAACCCTAAAAATTCAGCAATTGGGAAGAATCAAGCTGGTACCACAAGAGAAAATGTGTCTCACTGAAGAAACTTTCCTGAATAATAATGATAATGATAATAGTGATAATAATAATAATAATAATAATAATAATAATAATAATAATAATAATAATAATAATAATAATAATAAATATATCGAAAATATAGTAAAAAAAATGCAAAATTATAAGAAACGTTTTAGGTCCACAAGTCATAGGTGTAGCATTTAGACTCAGAAGTAAAAAGGAAATAAAAATATATACAGACATTCATAGTGATATTAGAAAACGAAGGTTAACATTTTATGGTAATATTAAACGAATGAACTCAAAGAGGCTTACAAAACAGATAATGCAATTCTACGAAAACAGAAATAAAGCTCCAGTGGATACTATGAAGTGGATTGATGAAGTCAAAAAGGACTTAAAATTGGCAGGAATTACTAAAGAAGATATCCCTAACAGATATACATTTACTCGTAGAATTAAGGTGAATAAGTGGCAAGTTGACCAAGAGGACAAACCGAAGAAAAAAACCGGAACAACTTGGACAGATGATAGAAAACAAGCTCATAGCAAAAGAATGAAATAAATTTGGGCTCAAAGGAAACGCCTCTAAGTACTTTGCGTAGTCCTACATGGGCTCATCCGCAATACAAAAAATATATACTTTTTGGGCTAAATGAGAAGAAGAGAGAGGAGAATGAGGAAATTATGTAATACTGGGCTACATGGTATGTATAGGAAGTCGGATATAATAAAAACAATTACGTCTCGTATAATGCGATGGGCAGGACACGTGGCACGAATGAAGAATGAAAGAGGTGCATGGAAGCTTCTTGTAGAAAAAACAGAAGAAAAACACCCAGTTGGTAGACGAAGAATGAGGTGGAAGAATAACATTATCCATGGTTTGAGGGAAGTATATTATACAGGAATGATTGCAAAACATTTGCTCAGGATAGGGATGTATGGAGAGTTTATGTAGATGTGGCTATGAATATATTGGTACGAAAGAGCAAGTGAGTTAGTTAGTTAATAATAAAATAGATGATCACCTTCTATAGTTAAGACCTTAAGAACTTTTTTGAAATTAATTAAATAAAAATAAAACGTAGTTTTATTTTTTTTCATTAATAAATATGAATTTTCATCAAGCAAACACCAACTCAATTGATTACTTTTTTGAAATATTGGTTTTGAGAAACTAGCCACAATGCGTCAGTACGTCATAGAATTATTATCTGTTCAAGAATACTACTAATGAAAAATAAGATTTGATATATCCATTTTTCTAGAGCCTTTGAGATAGTGAAATGCATCTGTATGTTAAAAAAGTTCCCTTTTTCGTAAATTTCATCGACATGTTTTAAAGTTATATGACTTTAGGAGATGTAAAAGGAAAAACCGGAACTACTAAAAAAAGTTTTATGTTATTTTATTCGTAACTGGCAGGGAGTTTCAAGAGAATCTCGTCGCATTCAATATTTTATATGGAGGGCTGCAACTTGTGACAACATTTTGAATTGAAGGTGAGTCCAACCATTTTTTTTTTTTTTGTGCTGTGATATCAGGAAATTGATTGACTCAGGTTCCGTTAGAGAGGAAATGGAATGTTTGACGTTGGTTTTATCTTGTTTTTGTATCTGAAGCCGAGGTTTCTCTGTGTGATTCTGTCTTTTCCCCTTGAACTGAGTCTCTACTACGAGGGAAAATATATTAGCATGATTAAAACCAATTCGATCTAATATAAAAACTGAAACACGCTATAAAACTTATACTAAATCATTTTGTAATTAGATTTTTTATTCCACTGCTTATTTTCTTTCTTCTTTCAATTAAGAATGTAAATGAAAAAGCAAACGAAATCAATCCTCTTTTAACGTTTCATGAAAGTTCATATCAAACTTTAAAAGAAAAATAAGTTTTTACAACTTAGATAGAATCCATATAGTAACCATTGTAAATCATCTTCTGTATACGCCATCAAGACCACACTTCCGCATAACACACGATATTGATATCCTTATTTTCCATTGTATACTCATCATTATTTTTAATTAGAAATGAAAAAAATATGAAGACATTTGAATATTCAGGCAATAGGTGAATGGGTGCAAAAAAGAAGATTTGAATGGAATCAAAATATTTTCCGCATGACACTAGATAGAATTGTACGCATAGCAAGATATAAGTTACCAGAGCATGGGAAAAGGACACCTGAAAGACCTAAAAAGAGATGGAGGGATTTTTAATTCTGGATAGAAGAGATCATGGACCTAAAACAAAGAGAAGAAGATTTTACAATAGGATGAGCTCAAAAGTTTGTGATATGGCTAAAGTCGTGACAATTTTCAACACACACCGCACATCTGTGATTAGCATAATCCTAGAGCCTCCTCTGAAGAAACAAAAGTATATCAACAATGTTGTATTATTTTATTTAACCCTAAACAATGTTAAGTGCAGAACAGCTGCGGCCACCATACATAAAAAATACACGAAATTCGTCACAACTATTTTAAGGACCTGAAAATAAATTCAGCATGGAAAGAACATAAAAACTGTTCCAGACTTGACAAGGGAAGAAGCAGTAGTAAAATTCCGAACGGCCACTGGCCAAATATCTACACCGCATTGGCGTCTCCAATAGTCTCCACTGCTTTTTATGCAATCTCGGATTAATCTTGAACTTTAAGATCTACCTGTCTGCCCTGCTTTGTTGAGTACAGCTTTAGTCATCAGATATTGGGAGGCAAGAGAAAACGTGAGTGGATGAAAACCCCGATTTTATTCTATATCTATCATTTTCTACTAAACTTTTTTTTCGATTTTACCATTGTAAGGCCAATCATATTTATACCAATTCCTCTGTATTAAATAAAATAAATAAATAAATAAATTAATTAAACCATAAGTTGGAAAAACTCTAATAATTTCTTGTGGGAGTGAAAAACAATAACCCTCCATGGTATCTTTACCTTGTCGTGGTGGAGTGGCTTGCGTGCTTAAATGATCCTGAGAGCTATGCTGGCGGTAGCATTGCTGCCGATAGGGTTACCCATGCCGGACTGGTCGAAGGTGATAAGCTAGACGAAAAAAGTACCTTGGGCGAAGAGTGACGATCTTTCACCGTAAAAATACAACAGTCAAGAAATGCGGACATGGGTTCACCTGGGGTAAAATTTTCCGGAGGTCAAATAGTCCCCCATTCGGTTCTCCGGGCGGGGACTACTTCAGGGAACCCATGCCAAAGGCTCAAACGGAGAGGACATGTTGCGCGTATGGTGAATGAAAGGCGTGCATGGAAACTTCTTGTAGGAAAGCCAGAAGGAAAACTCCCAGTTGGTGGACCAAGAATGAGGTGGGAGAACAACATTAACTATGATTTGAGGGAAGTAGATTATACAGGGAATGATTGGAAAGCATTAGCTCAGGATAAGGATGTATGGAGAGCTTATGTACGCGCGGCCATGAACCTATGGGTTCGATAGCGCCCGTGAGTAAGTAAGGGAGTGAAAACAGTGTATAACCAAATTGTTATTGAATTTTGTGTGATTCGACAGAAATTGAAGTAATTTTACTAGTTCGTTTTCTTATTGCGTTATTAAAATATATTAAATAAATTTAACCAATGTATCTCATAGGATATATTTCCAATTTAAAGGTAACCAAACTCTTTAACAACCAATCTCTTAAGTGTCTCAATTAAAATTTTGGTGTGAAAGGGCCGACAAATTTGACTCGGAGGTTTCTTTTTACGATGTTAGGTTATTTTTCGTGCTATGAATATACGAACCAGACCAATGATTTTAGTTCGCTTTTCAGGGGTACTTAGGAATTATGTGACCTCAAATGTCCATTGATCTGTCAAATTTAAACCCACGAATATAGGAACAAGAGACAAGCATATTAACCTTTAGATTACAGGGATCAATTAAGACATCAATCAGACAAATTATATGTTTGCATACAGTAGATGGTCGGTTGTCTGGGGCACGCCGTAGCGTAGTGGTTAAGGCACTGAGCTACAAGCCGGAGGGTCGAGGGTTCAAGTCCCGTTGGGGTCAGGATTTTTAAACTGACCCAAACCCTCTGGCGGCACTATGGCCCTGGGGTCGACTCAGCCTCTAACGGAAATGTGTACCAGACGCTTGTTCTGGGGGTAAAGGCGGCCGTCACGCAGGGCTGACAACCCGGCTGACGTAAAGTGCCGATTGTCTAGAAAAAGTGGGGAGCCTTAACCTTCCTACTACCCCAAGGGCCTCCGGGCCTGTTGTGGGATCACTTTACTTTTTAGATGGTCGGTTGTAGCCCTGACATTCTGGTAACCACGGATTTAGAGAAGCGCACGGGTTTACTTCAAGTCAGCGTACTCTCTCGAAATCTAGGTTCTTACTATGTATTTATGAGATAGCTGTTGAGTTCTTGCAGATTTAAAGCATCCAGTGCAAAACAGTCAATAAAAATAACAATCTTATAAAAAAAATTTAATCTGTTCCCATGATTTTTCAGTTAATTTTGTAGTCATCATGGAAATAAAAAAAACTATAGTATGATACCGAAATCATGGTTGAAACTTAGTTCTTGGAGTAGACAGAATGAGATAGATCGAATTAGAGCCTAAATCTTAATTCGAATTTATAGACGCTCTTGCACGAAGGTAATATAGCGTAAAGGACCTTTAAATGCATTCATTAAGTTCTATATTTCTGTTATATTTTCCAATTGTTTCCTGACTTCAACTGTTTGGAGTTTTTATAAATTGGTACTATAAATTGGTAAAATAATTATGTATGTTCCAGTTAAAGTTTTTCTGGGTCTGTTGTACCATGGCATAAACTAAGCAATGACATTTAAATCTGTAAGATAAAAACTTAAAATATGTACCTTTTTGGCAGGTGCCGTCGTCCTCAACTATGTTAAAATATTATATTTACAATATTTTCTGGAGGTCTTTCGAAAGTTAACTTCCGTCATCAGCAGGATGAGCTTCTACTACTAGTTGTTATTGTTGTTGTTTATGACGATGTAGACTCCAAGTATAGCAGATGCTACAGACTCTTGGAGTCTACATCGTCATAAACATCAACAACTACTAGCAGAAGCTCATCCTGCTGATGATCAAGTTAACTTCTGAAAGGCCTCCCGATAATATTTTAAATATCATACTTTAAGATAGTTGAGGACGACGGCACCTGCCAAAAAGGCACATATTTTAAGTTTTTAACTTATGACTATTCACCTCAACGGAATTTGATATGAATTTTATTAGTAATAACATTTAAATCTATAATATGCTTTCGAGATATAATATTAATTATAATTTACATGTACGAATACTTTTTTTTCGTGAGTATCCTATAATTTGATTTTTTCTTTACTTTTTTAATCAATAGACAATATATATAATTAAATGTTTAACATTGAGCAATGCAAGCTTAATATGGTATGATAAGAAAAATAAATGCCTGGACGGGATTCGAACTCGGATCTCTGAGTCTGTACCTCAGCGTGATATCCATTACACTACCGGGCGAATCCAATTCAAACACTTATTTTTCTTATATATGTATTATATTCTCCATTATTACTAGATGTCGCGAGAACTCGGTCTTCACTGTCATCTAGCAGCTGACTATATCAAGTAAGCAAATTAAAGAGAATATTTTTACCTTATAGCAGTGACGCTTTATTTTTCTTATCATACCATATTAAGCTTGCATTGCTCAATGTTAAACATTTAATTATAACATCTATAAAGCGTCACTGCTATAAGGTAAAAATATTCTCTTTAATTTGCTTACTTGTTATAGTCAGCTACTAGATGGCAGTGAAGACTGAGTTCTCGCGACATCTAGTAATAATGGAGAATATAATTCATATATAAGAAAAATAAGTGTTTGAATTGGATTCGCCTGGTAGTGTAATGGATATCACGCTGAGGTACATACTCAGAGATCCGGGTTCGAATCCCGTCCAGGCATTTATTTTTCTTATCATACCATATATATATATATATATATATATATATATATATTTCAGGAGGTCTACCGTAAACGAGATAACATTTAATTATATGTTATGTTATTTAACGATGCTCTTTAACAGCAAAGACTATTAGCGTCACAATTCAACTCTAGGCGTGAAAACGTCGACAAATTTTGCATAGAAACCTCTTTTTTTTCAAGCTTTAAGTTCTTTACCTGCCATAAATCTACGACACGGGACCCAGATCTTACTTCCTTCCTATGTGAACCATGATCAGGATTTTTACGTCCTAAAAATCCATAGACTCCGGCCGGGATTAAACCCGCGAAACGCAAACCATAGGCGATAATGGAAACCACTAGTACACTCTGACCAGTAAAGTAAAGTAAAGTGATCCCACAACAGACCAGGAGGCCCTTGGGGTAGTAGGAGGTTAGGGCTCCCACTTTTTCTAGACAATCGGCACTTTATGTCAGCCGGGTTGTCAGCCCTGCTTGACGGCCGCCTTTACCCCCAGAACAAGCGTCTGGTACTCATTTCAGTTAGAGGCTGAGTCGACCCCAGGGCCATAGTGCCGCCAGAGGGTTTGGGTCAGTTTAAAAATCCTGACCCCAACGGGACTTGAACCCTCGACCCTCCGGCTTGTAGCTCAGTGCCTTAACCACTACGCTACGGCGTGCCCCACAACAATTTATTTAATTGGGCGTTATGATTTAATTGAATTGTAGAGCTAAAATAATTTAATATGGATTATCACAATAATAATTATTAAAATAATGAGTTTTTTCAAATAATAAAATGCATTAATTTAGGCACAAAAGACCACAGACAATATATTAAGCCGTCAAAGTTATTCTCGACACGAGGCTCAGCTATCTATTCCGTATGTTGTAATACGCCGTGTTTTAAAAATGAGTGTCTGTTCTCGTATAATTTACAGTAATCTGTAAAGAGGAAAAACACTATTTATGTCAAAATGCTTTGTTGCTTGAATTAAGTAGTATTAATTTTGTAACATGTAGCGGTAAACTTGGAACCGCATAATTCTATCAATCATTTTAACGTACTGTTTACAAACAAGTACAAACCAACTTATCTCGTGCCACAACCGAATATAATTCAATTTGAAATTTGGTGTTTTCGACCTAATTTGATCATTAAACAGTTCTATGTCATTTAATGTAATGTAATAGTTGAATTATTGCTTTGATATAAATAAAATCCTCCGTCGAACCATAACATGAGTTACGACGAACAGTGATATATGTATATTCAGATGAATATTGTTTGGTTTGAATATAAAGGCCGGTTTATACGTTACGTCTTATTGTAGGTTTTATAGGACAGGACAAACCCTATCCGATAAAATGTGGCATGTAAACAGCAAAACGTATGACTTGTCGAGTGGGAATGAAATCCAAGTTCAGATTGAAGAACTGACGGGAGAAGCATCATGTTGCTAGAACTGATAGGACAAAACGAAACGTGTAGACCCACATTCAGACAAGACGTCAGATCTTGGCTCAGTTCACTACTAGATCTGCTCCAGTTCGCGTCATTTTCTTACAAAAAAGTCAGTGATGATGTCGGACTTGCAGCAATGCAATGACGAATTTCTCGCGGAATAATAATAATTTGTACATTTTAAGAGTAATTCAGTGTTTAAAGTTGTCATGTTTTTTTGGTTATAAGAAATTCACTGTCTCCTTCAATAAAAAATAATACATCTTCAAAGTCCGTTTTAAAAAACATGCTGCCTTTGACAGTTTAACCATAATATATTATGTACTTACTTTTAAGTAGTTCTTCTTCAAAACCAAGTAGATTGCATCACAGGTTTCACGAATTATTTAGTTTAACCATGGTTTGGATATTATGGTTGTGAACTCCAAGTCCTTAGAGCTGCGTCCAGTTGCAAGATATCTGAGAATTGCTGTGAGCCTTTCGTGGGGTAAAATGGCTTTTCTCATGCAGGTGTCTTGTTTCAGTATGAATGGTGTTACCAACTCCAGCAATTGACTGTAGGCTGAGCTGTCCATTCGCAAATAATTGCGCCTCTCAATTGTTTCAGTAACAGGACAAGGGAATACTGACTTGTTTTCAGAAGCAACTCTCATGACCATCTTGTCTTTTTCATCTTCATCACTTTTCCTCCCAGTCGTTGAATAAAAATAAAGAAAGCACTGGGCTTCCGCCATAATCAAATTAATTATGTCTTTCTCACTTTTAAAGGTAAAGTGATCCCACAACAGGCCTCAGGAGGCCCTTGGGGTAGTAGGAGGTTAAGGCTCCCACTTTTTTCTAGACAATCGGCACTTGATGTCAGCCGGGTTGTCAGCCCTGCGTGACGGCCGCCTTTACCCCAGAACAAGCGTCTGGTACTCATTCCCGTTAGAGGCTGAGTCGACCCCAGGGCCATATTGCCGCCAGAGGGTTTGGGTCAGTTTGAAAATCCTGACCCCAACGGGACTTGAACCCTCGACCCTCCGGCTTGTAGCTCAGTGCCTTAACCACTACGCTACGGCGTGCCCCCCTTTCTCACTTTTAGTAAGACAAAATCACTGACAATGCACTACAAATGGAGGAAAAACGTTACTGTGTAAATACTGGACAAAATGTACGTTTTGTATGATCGACAAATCGTACAATAAGACATATCGTGCAAACCGGCCTTTTGATGGTTATAAGCAAAGATGAAATCTCTTCTTCCAACGACGCGAGGTTGACTTAAACTTCAGTCATACAGTACAGGTCACTTTGAACTCTGAACAACGGTCAGATATAAATAAGAGCAGGATTCCGAATTACAAAGTATATTTCAGAGGAATACAAAAGTTTCGCACTGAATGTTCGGTACAATTGGAGTGAAACACACGTTCACATACTACTGGACTGAATACTAAACAACACAATTAAGCAATGTTACTGTAACCAGACGGTATCCCCTTGCCTCTTACATCATGTATGTCCAATGTGCGGGAGCTTTGAAGACGATGTACATATATTAGGAAAATGTAACGATTTAGAATATTGGAGGCTTCAGTTATTACCGGAAAGATTTTTAAATTCAAATCGCGAAAGATTTGCATGCTACGAGTTACTGGTAAACCCAGAAAATTGGATAAACCTGGGTAGATTTCTGAACAAAACGCGGAAAATAAGAACAACACTTATTCAGGAATAAATAAATATGTTAACAAATTGCAATACCATTCATTCTTAATAATTCTAAATAACTAAGTTAATGTATAATGTAATTGTATTGTTCTCTAATTGTAATATTCGGCCTATTGTGTTTTTTTAAGTGTATTAGAACCAAACATCAACTTATTGTAAAGGACTGTCAACAACACGTACGGCTTACTGCCCGTGCGATCGATATTTGTAAATAGCATTGCATATATCTTACTTTTATTTTAATAAAGTTCTTATGCATGTATGTCGTGTATGTCGGCCGCGGTGGACTAGTGGTTATGCTCCTTGCCTCTGGTCCCAAGGGTCGCGGGTTCAAACCCGTCCGGGGTCGATGGATATTTAGGATGGAAAAATCCAAGGAGCAAGTCCTCCGGGAGGGACTTTAAGACGTGGGTCCCGAGTCTGAAGATTTTCAGGCTCGTAAAAAATCCTTAAGCCTGAATGAAAAGGCTTTTAAGCAAAATTTATCGAATTTTCCCGTCCTAGTACTACCTTGGTTTCCTAGATGTCAGTATGAGGCGGAACGCTGACTACGTACCACTCAAAATGACATCTATACGAAAACAAGTGTAACTAAATTAGTATGGTTCAAATTCTTCCCTGTAGGGGGAGAACGCCTAAATCTCTGTAAGGGAAAAACATAGGCTTACAATACAATACAATAATGTATGTATGTATGTATTTATGTATGTACATCGTGTGTAACAGTCGCACCAACCATACGCTCATATCGTGTTTACGAAAGAATTCTTCCATCTCCAGTTATAAGTATAGTCGATTGAGTCATTTAGTTTACAGCCGCTTTGCTTTATGGTTAAAACATGCACTGTTTATCATTTAAGAGTGTGGAACAGTCAAATATATAGTTTGGTCAAGAGTTTATTCCTCCACATTTTGGCATTGAGATAAGAACATATGTATGTTGTACTACTAGAAGTTCAATACTAGTAAAATTCATATCAAATTCCGTTGAGGTGAAGTCATATGACGAACAAATTACAACAAAGAACTACAATATCTTAAAAACATGGCGAAAAGCAACGGATTCAACTAACAAATCATTGATAAGCTTATAAAGAAACAAAAAAGAAAAAAGGACGCAAACAATATTACAAACCATAAAAGAGAATCTAATAATAACAAAACATGGGTAACATTAACATACACACGAAATGAAACCACAAAACTAGCCAGAGCTTTGAAAAAGATAAATAAAAACATTAACATAGCTTATAAAACAGCAAACAAATTAAACAACTTAATATACAATGGCATAGAAGAACACAACAAATGCAACAACAAGGGAGTCTACAAACTAATAAGTAAAGATTGTAATAAATTTTATATTGGCAGGACAAGCAGAAATTTCAATACAATATATAAAGAAAACCTAAAAGATTTCATATACGCGGGTGATAAATCAAGCTATGCTAAACATCTCATTAACGAAGGTCATCGAATGAACACTACTGAAAACATTCTCACGATAATCCACCGAGAATACATTCCAGCTAGGATAAATATATTTGAAGACCTCGAAATTATAAAGGAAACAAATAACACCTCACTTCTTAATGAGAACGCACCACAGTCAAACCCATTATACGAGATCGTCAAAAACAAATCAGTTGGAGTATACATCACCGTACACAACAACAAGTAGCGGAAACTCAACCTGCAGAAGATGGAAGATAACTTCCGAAAGCACTCCAGTTAATTTTATATACAATATTTTAACAAAGTTGAGGACGACGGCAGCTACCAACACGGTACAATTTAATTTTTAACTTTCATCATATTAGAAGTTGGTTTTCTATATTTCAAGGAAATAGTGACTTATCTATTTTTTTTTCTCTGTAGCTTTCAATTGTAAGCATCGAGTCAACATGAGTCGTTTGAAAACCGTGGTATTTCTGGAGCCACTATATGGAAGTTCATAGAACTCTTCGGTCAAATCAACAGTGAACATATAATAGTTCGAACTGAGTATTTTGAAATAGAATATCAGTGATAGAAAGATAGAAGAGATATTTTAATTAGCGGAATGCTAGAATGTAACGACCGTTCATAGCGCCTCGCTGTGCCGTTTATAGTGATCATGACGGTCGATATTTTTTTCTTTTTAATATATCAAAATCTATGTTATCTCAGTCCAAAGGTCGTTCTACATATTTGACACATTTGCTATAGAGATTATTCTGTGATAAGCAAAACCTAAAAAAGTAAAATTATTTATTTTTAATGTACTAATACTTGAAAAAGCGCATTACTCCAGAACTTAGTCTGGTAGTTATTCATGTTCGATGCTGAGTGTAGTCAGTGTCATGAATATGCCGGAAGGTTTAGGCCAGTTTAAAAAAAAAAGAACCTTACAAGATCCGAACCCGAGAACCCAGAAAATATGTTCTTTGTATTTCCGTCTCTTGCTAGGCCATTGGCGATGGAATATATATTATTATCCATGGAAAAATGGATTTTAACAAATGTGACACTTACATAATTGTCCATGTCAAATCTTCAATTACCATTCCTCTATCTTCTTTGAGTTTTGAAACTTTTCGACGGAGTTTCGACATGACCAGAAAATGATCTGAATCAACATGTGGATTACGTACAGATCGCACATACATCAACCATGATTTATGTATTCTGTCAGTTAAAATATTTATTTACATAAAATCAGGGAATTAGTAATAAGTTGATAAGTCACCGGAGACAACTGGTTTCGTATATCAAAGCACTCAACCAACATCCCCGAATAACCTGTTAAAGTTTGTTGGTAGATTTGAGTTCCACTCTGTATAATCATTGAATCAATCGTGACAGCCACTAAATCCAATGTTTAGGCGTGAATGTATACACTCTGTTCTATGTAGTGGATTTTAGGCAATTAAATCCACTATCTAATCTTTAATCCGACCTATATTTTCTCTCACAAAAACGCAGCCTAGTGAAAATAAGTTGATTGATAAAAAACTTGCCGCAAAATAGCGTCCATCCCCTGTGCGTTTTAATCCCGTCCTCCCTCCGTGGTAACATTAATTACTATTATCCCCAAACATCACATGTATACAGCGGAACAGTCGGACAATTAATTACAGCCCCTTTTAACTAGGGCAAGTACAGTCATCTCTAAATTTATTGTCACGGTACTAACAACATCACAAGGAAGCCTGCTTTATAGTTTCAAATTAACAAGGTCTAAAACGCATTTATTGAACAATGATAAAAGTTTAAAAAAATAAAATATTGATATCAAATACACTGATATACAGAAATACAAAATATCATAAGTATTATATATATATATATATATATATATATATGAAAAGAAAACTGAATGCTTGAGTCGGGATTTGAACCCGAGTCTCTAAACTCTATACGATTAGCGCTCTAACCATGTCAGCCACTCTAGTATTCCAATAAAAACATTCCTTTTTCTTATATTCGGTATGTAGTATTCTCAATTCACACAAGAGGTAGCGGTAAGTCGTTCCAACTGACATATAGTGGCCACCATAACATGTAAGACAATTTTTAAAGAGAATATTTACTTTATAGCAGTAACGCTTGTATATTTAGATGTTATAACTGTACATCTCGTGTGAATTGAGAATACTACATATATAAGTAAAATGAATGTTTGTGTTGGAATACTTTAGTGGCTCAGATGGTTAGAGCGCTAAACGTACAGAGTTTTTAGAGACTCGGGTTCAAATCCAGACTCAAACATTCATTTTTCTTTTCATATCATATTTGCCTTCATTGCCAAATGTCAAAAATATAGTTATAACATATATCTATAAATTGTGTGTGTGTGTGCTCGCGCGTGAAAGAATATGATTACATATTAAAATATATACTCTATGTATACTGACTACTATAGTTTTCATATAAATAGATAATTTTGCCAAATCATATTAATGATTATAATGATAATAATAATAAATTCATGAAAAATATTCGGTTACACATGGTTAGACTATAACAAAAACATAGTAATACCAGGAGAACTGAAAATTACTTTATTCGTAACTAAAGTATAAAATTATAAATTAAAATAGCTAGAACATATGGACACACTGTCAAATGACATACTACCAAATATTAAAAAAAATAATATACATAAATCTATAGGAAATAGAAGACTAGGGCGTATCTTGAAGAGTATATCGTTTTGAACCTCCAGTGAGACCGCAGCAGGACAAGTGGTCTATTTCCATAACAGCTAGATTATAATGACTATTTAACTCATGCCCCAAATGGGAGTCAATGACCAATCACGTTTCAATGATTTCTGTATTACAACCAATCAGAGACGTGTTTCACGAAATAATTATCAACGTTAGGATTATCATATATTAAGCAAAGCTCCTCCTTTTTAATATTCTGAACAGGTCTGACCGTTATTTTGCAGTGACTGAGCCTATAACAAATACGGCTACCAGATTGTATATAATAGTGCTTACATGTCAACATTTGTAGCAATTGATTATACCACCAAAAAAAGAAACCACTGTTTGCACTTTCTTAAATGTATACGACATCAAAAATGAATTAATATACAGATTGATGTGTTTCATTTTTTCTCCACTAGAGAGCATTCTTACAATATTGCGTTCCTTTGGCAATAAATAGTATGATCTGGTTGCAGTGATAAACAAAAGAAGCAGTAGAAGCGTAGGCTACCTATCGTTTCTCATTAGTTTTCAAACATCACCGTTTACTTTAAATATAAAAATATTTTTAAATAACTGTAGTTAAATAATGATTTGTGAGTAAACAGCTTTATTTTATTCGTTAAATAGTCCTAACAAATGCCACTCTTGATTTCCAAATTCTCTAGATAAATTCACTCCTCACTTCGTGAGTCGTGAATTTATCGATAATTTGGAAATCACTCGTGGCATTACTTATGACTATTTAACTCGTGCCACAAATGCTACTCAATGACCAATCACGTTTCAATGAAGTTTGTTTTACAACCAATGACAGTCGTGTTTCACCTCGCTCTTTATCGATTTATATTTATCGGCTCCTGCTTTTGTGATAAAGAAATCTCCTATTTTAATGTTCTGAACAGTTCAAAGCATTATTTTTCTCCAACAAATACATTGAATATAGCAAATAATGAAAAGATTCCTTGATTTTACTGAGCTGTTTACTAAAAAAAATAAATGAATAACCCGTAATGTTGATTATGATATATAGTTTGATGTGTTTCATTATTTCTCCACTTGGGTGCACTCTTGCAATATTGCAATCTTATTTGGCAATAAATAATATGATCAAGCAGCAGTGGATGAACATAACCTCACATTTCTGATTTTTTTCAAACATCGCCGTTTATATTAAATATATAAATATTTTAAAATAGCTATAGTTAAACAATGATTTGTGAGTAAACAGCTTAATTTTATTCGTTAAATAGTCCTAACAAATGCCACTCTTGATTTCCAAATTCTCTAGATAAATTCACTCGTCACTTCGTGAGTCGTGAATTTATCGATAATTTGGAAAACACTCGTGGCATTACTTATGGTAATGATAAAATTATATTAAAGCGATAGATGTAACTAATTCACTTGTATTATCGAACCCGTAGAATCATGGGCGCGCGAATATTATCTCTTCATACTTCCCTATTCTGAAATGTTTTCCATTCACCCCTGTATAATATACTTCCTTGAAATAATGGTTAATGCTATTCTTCCACCTCATTCTTGACCTTCCTACTGGTTGCTTTCCCTCTGCTTTTCGTAGAAGGAATTTCCATGTCACTCTTTCATTCCCCATTTTTGCCACATTTCCGACCCATTATCAGTCTAGGAGAATATATCTCAGATAATTAATAACAATAATTATAATAATAATTATGTAACTGAGATTTATAGTACCCCGCGTTTTCAGGATGAGAGTCATGCGTCTCCCGATAAAGGAGTTAGCCCACTCTCCCAATCAAATTTTTAAGAATTTATATACTGCATTAAATTATACACATTCTGGTACTTACCTTACACACAGGAGATGCTTGTACGTGCTTTCCATTTTCTCATATCCATGTTTCACATCTTCTGATGAAATTTTCATTCGCACACTCTAGTTCTTCTGCTGTTATAACCTAATTACACTGAGCAACAAAAATAAACTTTTTTTTTTGTCTCAGAAAGAAAAATATGTGATTCTGATAGTATGTTTTCTCCTGAATTCAAATATGATATCAGGTTTTCTCCATCACGCAAGGTTTCCGAGAGACAGGCATTTATAATTTCAAACATCTTAATATTTTCTACATTCGTAACTAGACAATACTCGAACATTCGGACTCACCTTGAAAGTAAGAAATTGCGGTTTTCGGCTATATTTCGCTGTGGAGCATCCCTCTTGATGGTCCAACGATAATCGGCCAGCATATTAGGATTCCATTTGTCTTGATATCTCTTTTCCATAGCTGAAATCTCCTGATGAAAGTGTTCCCTGTGCTCATCGCTCACTACGCCAAGATTTTCCGGGAAGAAATCTAGATTTATTAAAACAATATTTATTTAAATCCATTAATTGAAATTGAAATAAAAAGAATTGTGGTTGATGGAGGAATTCCGAATACATATTTGAAAACCAATAAAAAATGCATTAAGTACAACTATTGGTACTCATGAGACAAAAATCATGTTGACCAGTGTTATTATGCCTCATACATTTATTTTAGTTAATTTACCGTGTCAGGATCAGTTTTATAAAATTTGCTTTTCAGCATTCTCCATCCATCCATCCATAGTAATTCTGCCCGAGGGCAGGTCTTTCACTGCAGTCATAGCATTTTCATGCTATGCTTTGCAGCTTTACTAGGGAATTGTAGGTGTGGTAGCTTCCCGTAACTTTCCACACCGGTGAAGGATGATGGTGAGATGACAATGATAAGAAGATGACAATGATAAGGATGATGATGACCATATGATTTCGGGGACCGTTTGGGCCTTAAATTATTCCTGACATTTGTCTTACAGGTGAGGAAAAACCCCGATAAAACCTCACCCAGAAAAACTGCCCCGACCGGGGATCGAACCCGGGCCCGCTGCGTGACAAGGCAGCATGCTACCTCGAGGCCACAGCGGTGGACTCAGCATTCTCTATAAACAAAAATAACAAAGTTTGAGATCGTGAGATTTGGCGGATCGTAAATTCTGCCTATATTTCTGAATCCAAATGTCCGGCGCAAAATATATTCATTACAGTAGAATAATAGTGCGTCTGAATGAAATATTCTTCAGAAGATGAGTAAAATGCAAATGACAAAAAGCACCTTTGTGAGCAGCGTAAGTACCAAAATGTATATAATTAAATGTATACTTGTTTTAACAATTAAATTGCGAGAACTCAAGTTTGATTAGCGGTAGATACGTTATTATCCACCTGGCAAGCGTGCTGGTGAACTTCGTGACCACTTGAATCAGACGCTCTGCATTTATCAAATCTCTGTTTCAATATTGAAATAAAATTTAATGATAAATGATAGATTTAAGAATCAAATAAATCTGTCAAGGAACATTTTTTTTCCACAGCCTCCAGATACCTTCTATACAGCTAAATTGCAAGTTAGCAAACGAATGTCATAAAGTAGCAGGTGCTCTAATTATAAAACAGTTGACATATGCGTTTACACATGAACTGTCCAAGTGGTATGTGTACTCATCCTGTTGAAATGTCCATTAAACATGAGTTGATTGTGATGTAATTTATGTCTGTGAGGCTTTTATGACATTACTGCAAAGTATTCGCTCAAGGGACGGGTCTGTTTAGGTGCGTACACATGAATTTTCCTGCAAATACCATCACCGTAATCTGGTATAATTGTGATATATCCTCTTAGATCCCTAGAGTGACGTTTTAAACTAATTATCATAAAGTAAATTCGAGAATATTTGCTATCAGTCGATTATATAATAAGGAAATCTTTAATATGGAACTTAATTACGCCTTTTCAATATACTTTCTCCATACCTCATGCATATATACAACATACAGAGTGATTAAAAAATATGGCTATATGTTTGATTGCATTTTGTGACGAAAATATTATTATTAAAGAAAATATGATGTCATCATTGGAAAGGGAATCCTTCAAATTACAACAATAGAACAAAACAAAATAAATCACTGCTCACGTGCAGCTTGGCGGGTTGATTTTTGTGGGCTAGCGTTGAACTCCTCCACAATTATCTTCGTTGTTTCTGCATCCGTGCTAATGCGAGGCCTTCCAGTGGTTTGATTTTTCTGCATCCTTCCCGCTTCCAGCAGCCATTTGCTCCACGTCCCCACAGTCGATGGCTGCAATGCCACGTTAAACTCACGTCTTGCCAATCTTGTGGCCTCAAGATCATTAGCATATCTTATTGCCCATGCAGCAATTGTAATTTTCTGTTGCATATTCAACGCCATTTTGACAAATGACAAGACCCTATAGAGTTTTATAATTTTATAAATTAAATTGGTTGGGTTATTTTTCTTAATTTTTGAAATTATTTTGTTGGAGTGATGGAGAGATATAATTAACTCTTTTTTTGGGTAAGTTCTACACTGTTTTGTTTTATTCCATTGTTGTTATTTGAATAATTGCCTTTCCAACGGTAATTTCATATTTTCTGTAATGGTAATATTTTCATCGCACAACGCGATCAAACCATATTTATGATTCACTCCGTATATGAAAATCGTACTTACAAAACTTTAAGGCAAGCACTAAATACTATTAGCCTATAACATCTACTATTATAACAATCAGTGACATTTAGTTCGTTGTTGCTAGGCAACAAAAGCTATAGGCCTACATTATATTCTAACAAAACACGCTACAAAATTTAAAATACAGGTTCAACAAACTTAAAGAGCATATTACGATGCGAGGATGATGAGTAGTTTTTCCAGAAGCATGGAAAATCTTTAAGAACCGAGCGATAGCCAGGATTTTAATTTCCGAGATTCTGTAAAACACTTCACAAACGTACGGTGTACTTTATTTTTTACGAGATGGTGTTTTCAAAATAATAAATAATGGTAAAATAATAACAGCTTTGTTGGAAATATTTGCGTTCATTATAAACAAATGACTAACTTTAACAGTGTGGGGAATGTGTATTTGTTGAAAGTACATGAGGCCGTGATACCAATCAGTGATAAAATGGCGGCAAGTACGATTTATTGTTTTATATAGTTTTAAATAAAGTTCAGTTCATTTAAAATGCAGTAATTTGTTTCTTATAATGTATATTAACACTACGTTTGGATATTTTTTTGTATATACATTGTACGTAGCATACATAGAGTGCAGTGGGTTTACTTCCCACACGGGGTTTGTAATATGTAATATTACAATATAGTTATTTAGGTTGGCAATCCCGAAGTTTATGAAGTTGAACTTTCAATCATGGTCGCCATTGCTATAAGTACGACAAAACGCACTATCGTGCAAAAAAATAGTTTTGCATACTATTATAACAATCAGCGACGTTCAGTTTGTAGATACTAGGCAAAGAAACATATATTCTATATTCTAACAAAACACAAAACTCGCTATCAAAACATAAAAAACATGTTTAACAAATCGTAAAATACGCTTTAATGATGATTGATATATTTAACAATAATGCTTGTTGATTTATGGTGTTTTTTTTTTCCTCCAAAGGCCAAATTTTATCGTGTCTTTCTTTTTTCCCAAGCCCACATTACTCTTTCTCTAAACATATCTTTTCTGCAATAAATAAATTTAATTAAATATACGAAATATACAACATATACAAAAATACTCTGAACGTAGATAAAATATTGTAGGCAACACGTTACAAAATCGGGTTCAGTAACTAGCTGCTCTTAGAGTTCTAACTCGAGCAACCCGTTTAGATAAAATATTGTAGACAACACGTTACAAAATTTGGTTCAGTAACTTGCTGCTCCCTTCGGTAGTGTTCTACCTTGAGAATTTCGTTTCTAAACCTTTGCTTTTGTAACTAATCGTCTAAATAACAATTATACTGGGAGGTTTAAGCTTTTTTTCACGTCCCCATTACTTGGAACATACGCACTTAAGCACTGTATGACACGGGCCATGACGTCAAATAGGTCGTAGATACCACTAATTACTCTAGAATATGCCCGAGGTTCTTAAACAAAGTCATGACGCCTCAGGATATCCGGAACTTGCACCTTCACCAAACAATTCATTATGTGAATTGATTGTACTCCGTATATGAATATCTCTTGATTAGGTGCATGGCTGTTCTTAGTTGGTGGAGCGGCTTGTCTGGTTAATTCCGATCACGAACGAGACTTTTTGTTTGACAATAGTCGCTTCCGGGATCATTTTATGATGATCAGATGCTGTTAGGGGACTATTATGCCTTAAAGCAGGCGTACTCAGTGTGACCGAGCATCTCTTTGTATACATTTTTTTAAATCCAATAATTGCATACATTAACGGCATGAAGTCTGAAAATGTGTTAGAATACATTCTATGTCAGCAGTATATTTTTACTACAGGATAAGCATTTTGAAAGACACAGCACCGAACCGGTTTGTATTTTCCCTTATCTGTAGTCACTGCGGCAATATGTGAGCGCACTGCTGCTCTGAAGAGTACGTAACCTCCACCCGTCCTTTAAGTTCCCTGAAATTTGTCTAACACTTGAGGAAAATGCTCGAAAAATCTAACCCAGAAATTTAATCCGATATGGGATACAACCCGGGCAAAGGCGTTACCTCTAGAACCCCAGACAATTAGTATAATTATTTATTTAAAATCTATTTCCTCGAATTAATTATGGCAATATTTAATTGTAAAATTAGGAATGCATAAATCTTATTAATGTGTGAACTGTTAGACCATGGCCTATAAATTGTTTGATTGAAACCTGCTATAATTAATTATCAATAGATCAAATGTCTTGGGGCGAAATGCATGTAATTCAATTGTTCCCATCAGACCAATAGCCTATAGATCACAATCGCACTGATTAGCAGATTGTGCTACTGATAATTGTACTAATTATATAAATACAGCAATGACATAACCATATAAATGGGTCATTACTGATAGTGATACTGGATGTAAAATATTTTTACTTTTCTTACTTTCACAAAAAGTGCAACGTTATGAAGTAAAGTTACTCTCAAACTGTCATCTAACACATAATTACAGAAATTAATTATTTTTATCCATATAAATTTGTTATGTTATTGTATTTCCCTACCACTAAGTTACTTGTAGCAAAACCAGAGGGAAACCGCCCAGTTGGTAGACCACGAATGAGGTGCGAGAATGACATAAAATATGAGTTGAGGGTAGTATATTATACAGGGGATGATTAGCAAACCTTACCTGAAGATAGGTCGTAAAGGTGAAGGTAAAATGATCAAACTTATAGGCCTTAGGATAATAGGAGATTAAATCTCTCATCTTTCTTGATAATCGGAACGAGATGTCAGCCATGTTATCATCCCAGCCGTGACGACACTAAAATCCAGAGCCAAATCTCTCATTTAAACTAAACGCAAGTAATGTAACTACAGACTAGGTAGATTGCATGACCCTCACTACCTGCATGCAGTTCGCTCGCGGTTAGAGTGAGGGGAGGGGACTGGATGAAGTGAGCGTGGTATCAGTCGCTTTTCCAAAAATATCTGATCAGCTTAAGCTGATCTTTAGCGTAATTTTGAATTTTGAAAATATATTTTTGGAAAAGCGACTGATACCACGCTCACTTCATCCAGTCCCCTCCCCTCACTCTAACCGCGAGCGAACTGCATGCAGGTAGTGAGGGTCATGCAATCTACCTAGTCTGTAGTTACATTACTTGCGTTTAGTTTAAATGAGAGATTTGGCTCTGGATTTTAGTGTCGTCACGGCTGGGATGATAACATGGCTGACATCTCGTTCCGATTATCTAGAAAGATGAGAGATTTAATCTCCTATTATCCTAAGGCCTATAAGTTGGATCATTTTACCTTCACCTTTACGAATCTCTTAGACCTATCCATCCATAGTAATTCTGTCCGAAGCCACGTCCTTCACTGCAATCATAGCATTTTCATGCTATGCTTACTAGGGAATTGTGTAGGTGTGGTAGCTTCCCGTTGCCTTCCACACCGGTGAAGGATGATGATGATAATAGTAAAGATGACAATGATAAGGATGATGGCCATATGATTTCGGGGACCGTTTGGGCCTTAAAGTTTTCCTGACATTTGTCTTACAGGTGAGGAAACACCCCGATAAAAACCTCACCCAGAAAAACTGCCCCGAGGGGATCGAACCCGGGCCCGCTGCGTGACAAGGCAGCACGCTACCTCGACACCACAGCGGTGGTCTTAGACCTAAGTTGCATAAATGTACAAGCTACCACTATTCGATTAGAAATAGTATCGCTTGGTATGAGATTTGTTATAACTATCCATATTAATATAATGTAAGGTTGAAACCATAAAATAGTTACCTTGTAGGTCCGTCTCCTTAACTTAAGTTTTTCTAAAACCCTGTAGGCCTTTCGGGACTAGTCCCACCATCAGCAGAATGCATTAGGTCCGTACTTGTTGACCCTTGTTGTAGCACTGACTTGGTGGTAAGTATTTTGTATAGAGGATTGTGTGGACTGGGTATGTTCTCATTAAGAATCAGGTTGTTGTCGATTTCTCTGAAGATTGCGATTTCCTCCAATATATTTACCTCGTTGGAATGTTTTCTTTATGTAATATTGTGAGGGTGTTATCGATGTTATGTATATGGTGTCCAGCCTGAATTACATGTTTTGCGTAACTTGATTTTCCTCCATTATAAGTAAAATCTCTGAAATGTTCTTTGAATCTAACGTTGAAGTTTTAATCTTACACTATATTACTATGAATTAACACCTCCACAGAAACTCACCATGCATTTTACTAGTTTATACTATCCATATCACACTAAGTTCTCGGAAGGACTTACGTTCAATTAAATTATTATATCAATGACTATTTAAGTCATGCGCCAAATAGTAGTCAAAGACCAATCACGTTTCAATGAATTTTGTTTTACATCCAATGCTTCTTATACAACACTTTATCCACCTCATCGCCCCTTTATATTTCTACTCGCTTTCATTCGCTATCCTCCCACCATAACTTAAACACACGATCGAGAGAAAATGTAACCCTAGTTATTCCTCTACATCGAACATCTCACTATTCCTCATCCTTCCTTGTTTCAGCCACACGACTCTGGAATTTCCTCCCCTCGTATATCAAGGACTGCCCGACTCAAAACATTTTAAAAAGAAACTCGCTTCATATTTCCTTAGACAATATAATATACAACAGTTTCATATATACTTTTATTGTATCTTTATATTTTAAACTTTATTTACCAAGCCTTTTATTTAATCTAATTATAGGTTATTATTTTTGTTATATTATTATTATTATTATTATTATTATTATTATTATTATTATTATTATTATTATTACTGTTGTTATTATTACTATTTTTCTTTCCTACCCTTGTCAAATTTATATTGTGTAGTCTATATATATTATGTATCAATCATAATTTTTATTGTATGTATAATTTAACCCAGGTGAAATGGAAGAGAAGACCGTATGGTCTTAACTCCATCAGGTAAAATAAATAAATAAAAATAAATAAATGACAGTCGTGTTTCATTTCGCTCTTTATCGATTTCTCTTTATCAGCTTCTGCTTTTGTGATAAAGAAAGCTCCTCCTTTTAATAGTCTGAACAGCTCAGAGCATTATTTTTCTCCAACAAATACATTGGATATAGCAAATAATGAAGAGATTCCTTGAATTTACTGAGTTGTTTTCTTAAAAAATTAATTAATAACCTAAACTGGTGATTATTTGTCCACTAGTGTGCATTCTTACAATATTGTGATCCTATCTGGCAATACATAATGTGATGAAATAATGGATATACACAACCTCACATTTCTGATTTATTTTCAAACATCGCTGTTTACATTAAATATATAAATATTTTAAAATATCGGTAACCATATTTAAATAATGTATTTTGAGTAAACAGCTTAATTTCATTCGTTAATTAGTTCTAACAAATGCCACTCTAGACATCAAAATCCTCTAGATAAATTGGAAATCACTCGTGGTATTATTTTCGAATATTTTATGAAACATCAAAAGGAATGTAGTATGGATATCTGTAGAATTATTTATAAAAATATTTAGTGAAGAAATGTTTTACGCCATAAATACGCGAACAGTCCATTAAAATATAACAATGTAAGTCTTGCATCTGTTTTCTCCTCGAATAAACCTTCTGAAAGAAACAGAAGACTTGCGAGTGAACAGCATTATAAAAGAGGAGGGAAAAAATTAAATTCCTTTTTTTTATTGCAACGTAAAATATTTTAATAGAAGACAAAATGAAAGAAATAAAAAATTAAAATGAAAACTACTGGAAAGTACTTGGAACAGTGAAAAAGATCAACCAGAAAATATGAAATAAAGACACTTAACGATGACTTTGTCGTCCTCTCGAGCAAAGTTTGAATCCACTTTCTTTTCTTCTACTATTTTCCTTCTTCAGCTGTTTTTAATATTTTCTTCTTTATACATAAAGCTTTGCGCGAATTTTCCAAGTTATAAAAAAAATACTCTATGAAGGTAGAAATGAAGATGGGGAAGACACAAGATGCAGGAACACGTATAGAATATTAAAAGAAAAGGACCAACTCTTTTCCACCACAATGTGGAATTTCGCGGCTGTAAAAGCGAATTTTAAAGCGCAGTTTATAGATAAGAAAGGAATTTGTGTATTACCGCATATTATAAAAGCTGCTTCCTCACTTCTTATTAAGTAGTAGTTTATATTCCTTAGATGCAATGATATTTACCAGGAGGATCAATATTTTTAATACGTTGCTCACTTTTCAGACATGTTGAGTCAGTCTCTCATTAATGAAATACGTCATATTAAGCACTGTGACGAAATTAGATTGAAGTTAATTATGAAATTCCAGGAAAATGTTATTACGTACACAATTTTCAGGCTCTTGACGGTGTCATAAATCATAAATCAGTAACAATTCTACATTTATGACAGTCCAACTGATATCAAAATACGTTTCAATATACAGAGTGATCACACGATTTTTATAATATAAAAATAGAGTACCTGCGATCTCAGTCTTCCTCAACATTGGATGTGGGGTGTGGAGTACTTTCGAAGTATTGTTCATTATAACAAACCTCTCAAGGACTTTAGATTCAATGAAGGCAAATCCAGCTTGGAAAATCATGTCATAGGTACAGGTCACCAATTCAATACCATCGAAAACACTTTATCCGTCATCCACAGAGAAAACAACAAAACTCAAAATCAACATTCTCGAAGAAATCGAGATACTAAAAGAAACCAAATACGCTCACCTGCTGAATGAGAACTCACCCAGTGACGTCAACCCGCTCTACAGAATTCTCACTAACAACCGGTACCAATTCAGAAGATGAAGCATATGCTTTGGAAGTACTCCACACCCTACATCCAATGTTGAGGAAGACTGAGGTCTCAGGTATTCTATTTTTATATTTTAAATATTACATAGTGACATCAACGGTGTTTCGTCAAGAATTTTAAAAGTATCGCACGATTAATATAATATAAACAGTGTATTGACAAACTCTGCTTTTTGCAGATGATCAAGTAATAATGACAGCATCAGAAAATGCTTTACGACAATTCCTTTATACTCTAAATAATATCTCTCTAAAATACAATTTAAGAATATCTACATCTAAAACATAAATATTAGCACTGAAAGGAAAATGGTCAATAAGAACAACAATAATGATGAACAATGTAATTATAGACCCAGTTCAGAATTTTAATTATTTGGGATGTCATTTAGGCAATCGCAGAAATTTAGATAAACTCACTAAAATACGATTCAATTATCTATGTGGCACAATTAAACGCACTTTATTGAATAAGACTAGAAAATAAACTATTTTGAAGTTTTACAGAGTATTGGCAGTTCCATCTCTTATTTATGGATGTGAAACCTGGACATTAACAAAGGCAGATAGTAAACAAATAGAGGCTGCTGAAATGAGGATGTTGAGAGCAATAGCAGGTTACCAAAGGACAGATAAAAAGAAGAACGAAGATATAAGAACAGAACTTAATATATTTAATCTCTGTGAAAGAACAAAATATCAAAATGCTTATATTCAGCACGTATTACGAATGAATGAACAGCGCATACCAAGAAGAATGTATAATTATAAACCAAAAGGGAGAAGAATTTTGGGAAGACCACTGAAGAGGTGGAAGGACCAATTCGATCTATAATGAGATCGGAACAGGCCATTGAGCTTAATCCTTGTTGTTGATGATGGTGATGATCAAATGATTTTGTAAACTATCTCCAGTTTACAGAGTGATTAAGATTATTTTTGTAAATATATTCCTGTATACAGATTTATTTATAAATACTTTTTTATGTACTAGGACCTACTGTAACAATCAGTGACGCTTTAGTTCATAGTTACTAGGCAACAAACCTATTTATTTTATGTATTTCCTGTAATTCCTAAATGGAACATAGGGCGGCAGTAAAGTTCCTCCAGCGTACTCTGCTTCCAGCCAGCCATTTCACTTGTTTCCAGCTTTCTCTTCTTTCCTTTGCTTCCTCCTCTACTGATCGTTTCAAAGTTTTCTTAGGTCGTCCCCTCTTCCTTTCTCCTTGCGGATTCCAATCTAGTGCAATCTTCTCGATGCTCCCTCAGGTTTTCTCAATATGTGGCATATCTAATTCTACTTTCTTTGTTTTATTTGGTGACATATTGCAGATTGGTTGGTTTTTCTCCATAGTTGTTCATTTAATACTATTTTCGGCCATCTTATATTTAAAATACGCCTCAGACATCTGTTTACAAAGATCTGCAACTTTTTATTTGTTGCTTCCGTAACTTTCCATTCCAAACCATTGATGAGGACTGATTTTACTTTGGTGTTGAACAGTGTAAGTTTTGTCTTCAAAGAGGTGTTCATGGTTTACTTTATATTCTAACAAAACACGCTATCAAAACATAAGATATAGGTATAATTACATAAATAAACTTGACTTTTTTTGAAATTATTATTAGTTGCATCTTGGATTCCTTTTAAAATGTTCCCTGAAGAACCACAAAATTCGCCCTTTTCGTTCATTTTTCCCATAAATTCACATATGAATCTGGCATCCAAAATTACAGAATGTAACAACAATTTTTGTTGACTGATCGTGTTTTTTTTTCCAAATCCCACAATACTCTCTCTCTCTCTCTCTCTCTCTCTCTCTCTCTCTCTCTCTCTCTCTCTCTAAACATATCGTTTCCGTAAGAGATTACCGTAATTTAATTAAATGCACTAAATATACAACATATACTAAAGTACTCTGAACTTGAATAAACTATTGTAGGCAAAAGTCAGAAAAGTAGGTTTGGTAACTTCCTTCGGTCGTGTTCTAATTTGAGCATCCCTTTACTAAACTTCTGCTTTTTAACTAGTCATCTAAGTAACTCTTACATGTCTTCAAAACTTGGTTTATTAATGCAAAGCGATGATATATACACATATTATTTCAATATAAACAAGAATTTTACATCATAAAATATATTTTTAACATAAATACATTTTGCATTTATAAAGACAAAATATCATTGAGTGGAGTATCAGATTGCACTTACATAGATGTTCAAAATTAATGAGAATGTTGACGGGGCAACTAGTAAATTAAATCAAATATATCATCTAACCAGACAGATTTCTTGATAGTCTCCACTAAAGACATCCTTTTATAAAGGCAATATTATGATTTATCATTGCCATGATGTGATATGGGCAGTCAGATGAGTTCTTATCAACTACATAGCCTCAAAACGTAACCTATTATAGCAATTGACAAAATATCAAGTTCGATTCAAATGACTATATCACGGCCATCAAGTCCGAAATACAAATATAATTTGAAAAAAAAAATGCCTGTGAAAATTTAGAATTGTATATTAATTAGTTGTTTTTAAATATAAACATCAGTTTCGCTTCGTGAAGATTTTTACAATTTTTTAAAAAGAAGCAACTAATTTCCATTTTTTACTATGTCAAATTAATTTTGACTAATAAAAATGTACAGAAGGACATGTTTCAACCAATCATGGCAGCTTATTCCATAATTTGTATCACCTCCCTAGTATTTTTGTCACCTCTCCAGCATTTGTTTATTTTTATCACCTCCCCTAGCATTAATTTTGTTAGCTAACATTTCAAATTGAACATTTGTTACGTTACCATAAAATACGCATTTTGTTCTTCATTTGTTTCCCCGAATACTTCTTCCTTTTATTCTTTACTTCACGGGCTAAGCAAATTGCCTATTCCGCCTCGCAGTAGTTCTGTCAATCTTTTCACTGGCCTTCCTACATTCCTTGAAAATCTTGGCTTGTAGTTAAATGCTGCTTTTGGTAATCTTGTTACGTTCATTCTTTCTAAATCTCTAAATCATTTATAATGGTTAATTTTTCAAATACATTGTAGATAATCAGCCGAAAAAGGTGGCTTTATCTAAAGTTTTGACATTATTATTTAGGTTATGTTATAGCATCTATTTTGATAAAAATGAGTTAATCTCTTCTAAACGCCTTCTGTATTTGTCCATATAGTTAAATGAAAACTGTATAGTTGACGCAAACTCATCACAATACACTATTGCCATATAGTGTAATAATTGTAATGATGAAATTTACATTTTAAAGACAGTTTAGTATTTTAGTAAGTAAATTAATGTTTTATTGTTTTTCAGTAGTCTACTTCTTTTAGTTATATATATAAGGCTATTCAAAAAGAAGGAACAGACTACTTAAAACATTTATTTTTTCTAAGCTACAAAAAATATAAACACAATTCTAACGTTCCTGGAAGGAGAAAAGTTCAAATTTCACTATTGTATGCATTTAATATGAACACCGTGTTAAACGAGAAATATCAAAACGGTGGCTCATTTCTTGCGACACACGAATCAGCTGGTCTCTAGTTATCGAATTCACAGCTTCAACAATTCGACGACGCAGATTTTCATGATTGTCAGGTATCGGGCATATAAAATACAGTCTTTTACGTAACCCCACATATAAAAATGACCCGGGGTTAGGTCAGGTGACCTGGCAGGCGACGAAGTTGATCTAATCTAACAGCGCCAATGGCCAATGCAACTATGATCGCAACTTCAAGTAACAGCGCCAATGCGGCCATGATCGGAACCTCAAACTTTCATATTTCCAGGAACGTTGGAATTGTTTTTTTTTTATTTATTGAAGTTTGGAGGAAATAAATGTTTGAAGTCTGTTCCTTCTTTCTGAATAGCCCTGTACTTTCATATAATCGTTGAATAGTCATAAGTAATGCCACGAGCGATTTCCAAATTATCGATAAATTCACGACTCACGAAATGAGGAGTGAATTTATTTAGAGAATTTGGAAATCAAGAGTGGCATTTGTTAGGACTATTTAACGAATACAATTAAGCTGTATACTCACAAATCATTATTTAACTATAGTTATTTTAAAATATTTATATATTTAATGTAAACGGCGATGTTTGAAAACAAATGAGAAACAATTGGTATGCTTCATTTCCTTCCTTTGTTCATCACTGCAACCAGATCATATTATTTATTTGCCAAAGGATCGCAATATTGTAAGAATGCACCCCAGTGGAGAAATTTATAACCAACGTTATAGGTATTAATTAATATGATGTAAATATGTCAATTATATTTTTCTGCGTCATTTCCTGGAAAATAATTCGTTTAAGAAAGTGCAAACAGCGGTTTCTTTTTTTGTGGTATAATCAATTGTTACAAATGTTTTTATATTATCTCTCGTATGCGCTACGTGTTTACATGCATGCATTATTCATGCAATCTGGTAGCCGTATTTCTTAGACGTTCGGTTACTGCAAAATAATGCTATGACACATTCAGAATGTTAAAAAAAGGAGGTGCTTTCTTTATTATGATAAACTTTAGTTGGCAAATTTTAGGCGAAACACGACTGTGATTGGTTGTAAATAAAAAAATCATTGAAATGTGATTGGTCATTGACTCACATTTGGGGCATGAGTTAAATAGTCAAATAAATCCCACTCGAGATTTAAATTTCTTTAGATAAATCAAAACCTCTAGAGATATTATTGTTGATCAAACTGTTGCCATAATTTTTCCAGTTGGTTTTTAAATCATATTATATTGAAATATTTAGAAAATTATTAATAACAATTTCTTTCTTTTCAGGTAAGTACAGGAATATTCTACGGAGGCCTAATTGAACCACCACTATTAATATAAATGTAAGTAAATACAGAATTTATTCATGTGTCACAAGCATTTAGATGGAGTTTAAATGCTACAATCAATATCTTCATTACATGTATGAGAATAGACTTATTACACTGTTATAAATTACTGTTCTCCCGCGCCGTAGCCGAGCGGTTAAGGTAGGAAGCCTTGGCGCAGAGCTACGGGACTTGCGCTGGTTCGAGTCTCCATAGGTGAAGAAATTTTCTCACGGTGTTTCGGCCAGTATGGGACCGGTGCCCACCCAGCATCGTGAGGCAATTGGGTAGCTACAATAAGTAGCGGCTCCAGGTTGAGGAACCAGCTATAACGGCTGGGGGACTCGACATGCTAACCACATGTCACCCCTACACTGGCTGTTGATCATCTACCTCTGTGATTGACACATGTGGATGTGAAGGGCCAGCAGCCGGCTGGTAAAAGGGCAACCGCTGAAAAGTGGAAAGACCCTCAATCGGAAATAAATTACTGTTAACTATTTACTTCACTGATTTTTTTTTTTTATTCAAGTAACTTAGTTTAACCTCTCAGCTTATAGGCAGCTTCTTACTTACCACACGCCACCCGGACCTTACAGTGACACGACGTAACAGGAGCGATTTTAAACTGTGGATACACACATTATTTTAATAACACAAGGACACATGGGGCCTTCCAGAATAAACAGTTAGCTCAGTGTCAATAATAAAAGTAGTGGCCAAAATTTTATTTAAGTTAATAATAATTATAATTTTATTAGGCTTTTTTCTAGTATCTTTTCCTTCGACCTAATGTACATTTATTCCTCCAGAAACTCCTGTTTGCTCACTTTCTTCTGTCAACTCCATTCTGTCCATACTCCTCCAGATTATAAGATGAATAATAATTTGTAACAAAGCAGCAGGACAGTACTTGAACCTTAGGTTCATAGTCGCGCACATAAGATTTCCATACATCCATATCATGAGCTAATATTTTCCAATCAACCTCTCTACAATCTACTTCCCTCCAGTCATGATTAATGTTATTCTTCCACTTCATTCTAGGCCTACCTACTGGGCGTTTTTCCCATAGAGTTTCCATGCCCCTATTTAATTCTCCCATTCGTGCCACATGTCCTGCCCATCACAGTCTACGATACTTAACTGTCCTTATTATATCTGCTTTTCCATAAAGATAATGCAATTCACTATTAGGCTATGTAATTTTCTGTATCAGCCTGTCTGTTCATCTCTCTTTGGTCCAAAAAATATTCATAAGAACTTTATTCTCAAATACTCATATTTTCTCATCCGTTAAAGTAAGGGTCCATGTTTGACTTCCATATAATATAACTGAGAGAATAATAGTTTTATATGTTTTCAGTTTAATATTCTTTGGGAGAAGTTGGGACAAAAGTCGCAGTAATCCATAGTAGCATGTATTTCCAGAATTGAGCCTGCGTTTAATATCTTTGACACCTCATTCCTGTTAGTAATTATTGAACCTAGGTATTCGAATTCAGCCACTTTTTCAAAGTTTCCCTCATTTGTCAGTAACTCTCCTTAAACCTAAACTTATCCTATATTTCATACCATGGGCGATCACAGGATGTTACTTTAAAGATAAATTTCTGCGATCTTAGCAGAAATCGAAGACGGGATAACATTAACTGCAGTCAGGAGCTCTGAATACAGACATTGGAGCTGATATTATTATTTTATTAAGGATGTTTTTACTTTACAGTAGTTATCCTTCAGCCCAAATGCATTTTGTTCCACCACAGATTTTATTCTCAGCATATTCTTCTTCGAGGTATTTTCTGATCGTGTTTCTTCTTACTTAATCCGTCCACTGTTGTCTGGGTTTTTCCCTCCTCCTCCCTTCAGTATTCCAATCCATCATAATTCTTGGGATTCTAATACTCTCCATCCTCTTCAGATGCCCATACCATTTCTATCTTCGAATTATTGGTATTATTATTGTTGTTTTAGTTGTAGTTGTTTTATTTGTTGTAGTTTTATGTGTTAATTTAGTTGTTTTAGTTGTAGTTATTTTAGTTCTTCTAGTTGTTTTTTGTTGTTGTAGTTGTTTTAGTTATTGTTATTACTTTAGTTCTTATTATTTCAGTTGTTATTATTATTTAGTTGTGATATTTCCAAAGAGTGAAGTTATGAGCCTAAAATTGAATTTTGTGCCACTCTTGCGTATATCAGTAGGACACTATTATAGTGGCCTGTCTCTTGGGAAAACATTATCGATTGCACTGAACCTAGACCCGCAAACACGTTTATATAAACCGTCACAAATAATTATTGAACTTAAATTGAGTATAGAACTGCCTGAAATTTAAATCCACCGCATTGGACTGGTGTAAATGTGTAAAATAATGGACACGATGTGAATTAAATGATATTTTGAATATTAATGCGAAACACATTTGTCAGCAAATTAAATTGGAGCAATTAACAAAACATTGTGTTGTGACGGGCAACAATGGACAATCAATTTGCGGTGCGGACTGGCGTCTACTGCGGTAAGTTGATGCAATGTTGTCAGTTATCGACAGAACTGTCGTTACGTCACTATTGTTGCGCATTGATTCTCTATGAACACACTGCTTCTCTGGTTAATATCCGCCCTATGCAAATCTTACCTTCCTCCTGCATAGAATCTTTGGTAGGAAATTCACGCTCCCGTCTATCGTCTATATTAAATGACAATATAGCAGATCAAGTCTTCAATAGGCAGCTTTCGAGGTATTACCTGAAATCCCTTTATCTTTAGACTGTAGATTTTAGAGATAACTGAATAATTGAAATGTTGGTAAATTACTTGATCTTAAAGGAATTCTAAATCACCAACTTATAAAAACGTAAAATCACACAATTAATTAATTAATTAATTAAGGGAAATAACATTATGAGACGGTGCAAAAACATGGCAGTTGAATAAAAATTTGAGTTTAAAGCTTATGTCTACTGAAATGGATTGTTTTAGACGTTCTAAATTGAAAAAAAAACAGAAATGAAATCATCAGACAACAAACGAAAGTCCAAAATTCGATATTAGATTTTGTGAGATATAGAAATCTAGAATGGTATAGTCATATACGTAGGATGCCAGACCAGAGAAAAGATTACCGAGGGAAGCTTTGGAATGGATTCCACCAGGGAAAGGAAAGAGAGATCGAACTAGATTTAAATTGATGATGTAAGAAGAGGTATGAGGTAGCTAGGGCTGGTAGAATTGGAATGGGAAGATGGAGAAGAATGGGGAAAGAAGATAAAAATTTGAAACGATTTGGGCATAGGAAGATGTTTTATTACATTGTAAAGCTGTTTATAAATAAATAAATAAATAAGAATATTATGAGATATACTGACTTAGGCTTTCACGGCCGGGGTTAGTATGATGATCTTGCAGAAGATTTCCGCTCTATTGACCGTGGTCTTGAGACTTATAATTCGCCGACGTTTCGCCAGGGACAGCCTCCGGCATCTTCAAGGCAGCCCTTTCAATAATAGATTCTTCACCTTAACTATCTAACTCATTACCCCTCTGGAGCCACGAGGATTCGAACCAGGAACCCCAGTCAGGGCAACCGCGCAATAACTATATTTTTTGCCGATATTCTACACATACACCCAGTGTTAAAACTCTCTTGTAAATTAAAATATAATATTGTAAATTATTCAATGTATCAAAATGTAGACCAACTACCAAAAACTAACATGGAATAGTAATTTTCAATTTTACATATGTTATGCAATTACAATATGTGTTTATTGTATTATATACATTTCTTTATCTACGTAATACATTACGCATTTTAAGGCAATACTATATCCAACTACGCGGTGAGTCCAATCCAGCGCTCTGTTTGATTCAAAGGATACTCACATTTAATAAAAATAAACTCCGTAATTATTACTAAAACTAATAAGTATAATATCAAACACACATATTGACTTATACAATGCTATTACATTACATTAATCATCATAAAAATTACAAAGTAAATAACATAAGATATGCTAACATACGGTCACCCATACCATTGAATTCCACACTAGGAACACCTTATTACTAAAATTACTACAGCGCTGTCCATGCCGCCCCAATACATAGTATAATCAGACTTAACAAATAAAGCTAAATAAAAATATTCCAAATCACTAATCTATTATAAATTATAAATAATCGCAGGAGCCGTTATAGCTATTACAAAGTAGGAGCACATTTAATGCTGCGTGCCTCCAAGCCTTCGTTACTTACATTTAACGTTATCACATACTACTACACTAACTAAAGAAGTAATAATACCAACTTACTAACGTTATTAAGTCCTGGCTAATGTCACTAAGACAGGAACCCGGGCTGATTACTTGTAATCGCCAGCGAAGGAGACTGATCGTCATATACTGCAGGTCACAATCTTCACTTTGAAATGACAAATTTTATTAAATTCTTCTTCTTCTTCTTCCTTCCAAGTATTAGGCCAAGGCCTGTTACGATCCTATAGAAAATTTTCCTTTATGGGAAATTCTCGTATAAGACTTGAAAACATAATAATAGTCCCTTCGATTGGTTGCTGGCCAAAGGAAGGCAAGACGAGTGATGGGGCTACCATATTATAGCCTCTGGTCAGGCTTGTCTGGAGAAGAAAAGAAAATAAAATAAAGAAAAAATGGAAAAAGGAAGGACTCCCTAGCCCTCGGATGCCCTAATAGCGTTGGCATCGAAAAAACAAGAGTTAATCAAGAGAGGTTAGATAGTTAAGTTAAAAGAGTGCAAAACACAAGTAAGTGGAAGAAATATTTTGCACAGCTTGGGCACCTTGTGGTTGCCATCCACATATCCCCTAGATGAGGACCGCTGAGAGGTTATTGAATTATTGATACGGCTAAATTCTGGAAATGCGTGGTATTATGCATTAGAAATACTCTTGATGTCCCAACTCCTTTCAAAAAACATTAAACTCAAAATATATAAAACTATTATTCTACCAATTATATTATATGGATTCGAAACATGGGCTCTTACTTTAAAGGAGGAAAGAAGATAAAGGAACATCTGAGAATAAAGTTCTTAGGAAAATGTTTGGACCAAAGAGAGGTGAACAGACAGGTGAATTGAGGAAACTTCATAACAATGAACTACATGGTCTTTAAATAAAGCCAGATATATTAAGAACAGTTAATTCTCGTAGACTGCGACGGGCAGGACATGTGGAACGAATGGGGAATGAACAACATGCATGGAAGCGTCTTGTAGGAAAACCAGAAGGAAAACGGCCAGTTGGTACACCAATAAGGAGGTGGGAGAATAACATTAACTATGATTTGAGGGAAGTAGATTATACAGGGAATGATTGGAAAGCATTAGCTCAGGATAGGGATGTATGGAGAGCTTATGTCCGCGCGGCCATGAACGTACGGGTTCGATAGTGCCAGCGAGTTAGAGTTATTTATTGATACGGCCTGTCAGCAGCACATACATACTGCTGCCTGTGCGATCCATATTTCTAAATACCATTTTGCTTTTAGTTTAATTAAGTCCTACCGCTACTACTACTGCTTTTAATTAATACTAAACGGATGTAGACTTAATATATTTGATAACAGTCTCTGCGTGTATGTTTGATCTGGTTGTGATACTACATTGTAGATGTGGAATGAGTTTTACGATGCAGGCTTCTGCTGGTAACGATAATAACAACGGAAATGAATTTCGATTTTACAGTTAATGCTGGTTTGGTTTGGGAACCTAGTGGTGTGGCTACATTCAATGTTATATTGCCTGTTGGTGCATTATCAGCTTGTTATTAATACAGACCAGTTGCACCTAATTAAACCGATTAATTTCCATCAAACTAGTTGTAATGTATAATTTGCGTGGTGGCGGCTTAGAATTAATAAAAAGTTACCTAGACCAACTATACCAAACATTTAATTTACGAGGGACGTTTTATGAAACCTTTCATATAAAGGTACTATATTAGCGCACGCTATTACATCCAAAAAAGTCGCATTGCAATGCTTGGATGTAAGACTCTTCCTAAATACAGTAAAACTTATTCAAAGCGGAATCGCATGGAACCAATTTTTTTTCCGCATTAGACAAAATTCCGCATTATAAAAACTAAAATATGTTAATATGCTTAGATTATAGAGTACCGTATATGTCTTTTTACGTACCTTGGATTAATTGCAATTCCGCTGCCTTTGATAAGTGAAGTGTAGTATGTATGAGCGACTTCGACGGTAACGCGCGAAAAACACCGTTAAAAATCTCATAGGCGCGTATCCTGAAATTAAAGTATGCATTTTCGGTTTCTCTCTCTAACTACTCTTTTGTCCACATCCTTTGATTCTCCGCATATTTCATACCACACTACATTGTGTCTTCTTTTAAAACTGTCCAACCAACCATAAGATGCCTTGAAATCGTTATTCTCTAGAGATTTAGAAACAGCTAGAGCTTCACTTTGGAGCATCGCTCCGAAAATTTGGAGATTTGTCTTCAATCACTTTCACTTTTTCGTTTAATGAGAATAATACATACGTTCGAGCCATCTTTATTCCGTAAATTCAGAAAGCTACCTGTGAAAGGTCGGTCTCAGAACTGAACCTAATTTAAGATTTTACAGTGCAATGATTATTTTTTCTAAGACAGGTACAGTATCTGTATTTCGCATAACAGGTGTGCAGTGAGGCCTAATTAAAATTTAAGGTACAGGTAGAATCTGAAATTCATCCGGCAGCAGGAATCATTCCTTATTTTGTTTTGCCTAAAGGGAATTCAATGACGTCGAAGCCAATTTATTGCTCAGTCTTTCCGCTTTATTCAACTTTTTTCGTGAATTGTGTAGAAATATGCTTCCGTTTCCGCGTTGGGCAGATTCCGTTTTATGCAAAATAAATACACATAAAATTAGTATTATTTCGCCGGGACCAATAAATTTGTTCACATCGGACAGATTTCCGCATTATTCACAGTTCCTGATTAAACACGTTTTACTGTATTTACAATATTTAATATAGCAAATCTTAGTTACATTTGTGAATTTCGAGCCAAGACACTTTTAGAAGTTGGCAAATGAAAACATAAATATAGCTTGAAATCATGAATTTGAAAATTTCTCGATTTTCATGTCACACAGTAGTTTCAAGGAAGTTTATTTTATGTGCAGTTATTAGTTTTATACATCACTAAATTCATTACATTATTTTGCTAATATATTATTATTTTCTAGTATTATTGTACACAACCCTTTTAATTTTTCATGAATTATCAGTTTTTGTTTCGTTTCTGCCTCTTTCTTCATTGTTTCTGTTCTTTTCCTTTCTTCTTCCAAGATAATAGCTTTGGATTTTTGTGTAGATTTATCTTGGAACCTTATGTTTTCATATTGAATAATTAATTTAGCTGTTCGATCGATTAATGAGTTTTATGTAACCTTTAATTCTTCTAGATCGTGTTTAGTTTCTTTAAACCAGTTGGTTTTTGTTTTGCGATTACCGAAAAAAATCAAAGTTTTGTTTGGTTAATCTGTTATAGTTTATTCTGAGAGAATGGCGTAAAAAGTTATTCTCCTTTTTCGCATATTACCGTAAGGTTTTTTTATTTCTTTTTGTGTACGTAGAGAGAGTTTTATTCTTGATGTATATTATCTTACTATCTTGAAATTTTGGTCCTATGATTTTCCTTAAAATTTACCTTTCATTTAACTCAAATTTCTCCATTTGTCCTTTCAAATTCATGGCTAGAGTTTCTGCAGCATACAGTGCTTCTGGTTTGATCACTGTCGTGTAATGTGTAATCAGAACATATTTTGTTCTATTATTCTTAATAAATTTTTATGTAGGCCTACTATATAACTGTGGGCATGGAAATGAGGAACCAGCAATCTATGCATGTTCAATAAGTCTCTCATTAGGGTTATTAGAAGCTGGCAACCCTATTGAAGACACTTGAAACATAATAATTATGTGGACACGAATTTTACCAACACATTCAGGTATTAAATTATTTTACATATTTGTGCTCTTTAAGTTGAAAACAAGGACGTATGACCTATGCCAGAATACATAACATTATCATCATCGGCATCATCAGCTTCATGGATTGATTCTCATAAGGCTTATTCCAGTCTCATTTTTAACACATTTAAGTCCACCTTTGTTCGGTTTTCAAATATCTTTCATTATTATTATTATTTATTTTATTTTATATTTTCCACCTTTGTTCGGTTTTCAAATATCTTTCATTATTATTATTATTTATTTTATTTTATATTTTATTATTATGATTATTTTTATAATTAATATTATTAAATAACTACATCTGAAAATTACTAATTTATTTTTACCTGTTTACCTGACCATCTTCTAAAATTGGTATGATATTAGATCTCATAATTGGTTTTGAGACTCATAGTGGCCAACCTGAGGAAGTTGACTCTGAAAAGAAAGCCATATATGAGCCAACAGTTGACTATTATAAAGATAAATACCAACTAGATAGTATAACTGTCACAGGATTGATGATCGGGGCAAGAGGTATTATACCAGGATTCTTAGCTAAATTTTGAAGTATCTTAGATTTGGACAGAGTATATTTTTCTTAAATTGCCATCCCTGCCATTAGAGGATCAATTACAATTTTAAGAAACCATCTGTACAAAATATCTACTTTATAGAATATACTTCATTTCAATTTGAAATTTTTTAATGTATTTACAAAATGTATTTCATCAATTTCGAAAATTAATTGTCTTCATCACTTTGTCCTTGTTACAATCCTCTAATGAGGAAAGCTTTATATAGTTATAAATAAAAGTCGTTGACAAGTTGAAATTTCAATGTACAGAAATTCCCTTTAAATGCTATAAATTTAATGGAATTATTATAATTGATTCCTTTTGAAAATTTTGTTTGAATTATGTATAATATAATCAATTGAGTTGGTGTTTACTTGATGAAAATCCATATTTATTAATTAAATAAAAATAAAACGTAGTTTTATTTGATTTTCATATTTATTATATAATTCAGTGACAGCTTTTTCGGTACACTGTACCTTGTTCAGACATGTTAACAAATTATGAATTGTGTTCCAACTGATCCAAGCAACAATACAACAATATTTATTTAAATTTTTTAATTTAACAAAGGGGATTCATTCAAATCAAGTTGAGAATTTAACAGTTTTTTACTACTTTTAAACTTATTAATTTCTACAGCCTCCAAAAGATCTAACTTCTTACCCTTATCACAAATATGTAAAATTTCAATTTTGAAATTTTACATATTTGTGATGAGGGTAAGAAATTAGATCTTTTGGAGGCTGTAGAAATTAATAAATTTAAATTAGTAAAAAACTGTTAAATTCTCAACTTGATTTGAATGAATCCCCTTTGTTAAATTTAAAAATTTAAATAAATATTGTTGTATTGTTGCTTGGATCAGTTGGAACACAATTCATAATTTGTTAACATGTCTGAAGAAGGTACAGTGTACCGAAACAGCTGTCACTGAATTATATAATAAACATGAAAATCAAATAAAACTACGTTTTATTTTTATTTAATTAATAAATATGTATAATAGTTTGGCGATGTCTGTGTATACTACGAAAATATAAACGGTAGGCATATGTGCACTAGTTTAAATGGGCACTTTCCCCAGGAATATTAGCTCTCTTGGATTTAGATTGATTTTCCTAGAAATTAATGAAGCATAACCTTTATATGAGCTAGCTATAGATTTGGTGCTCAACGCCCTAATTGCCTCTTGACACACTTCACTCGCGTATCTCAAACCATTTTCATTTGAATTTTCAATAAAACTTGCATAAAATAGGGTGAAAGTAATCGAGAATAGGATCGTAAGACTAATATTCACTCACATAAGAAAAATGATTAGTAGTAGTAGTAGTAGCAGCAGGACTTTAATAGACTAAACGTAAGATACATACAATGTTATTTACAAATATGGGTCGCACGGGCAGTAAGCCGTACGTGCTGTTGACAGTCCGTTACAATAAAGTAATGTTTGGTAATCCATTCATCCATAGTAATTCTGCCCGAGGGCAGGTCTTTCACTGCAATCATAGCATGTTTATGCTATGCTTTGCAGCTGTACTAGGGAATTGTATGTGTGGTAGTTTCCCGTTGCTTTTCACACCGGTGAAGGATGATGATGATAATGATGATGTTGGCCATATGATTTCGGGGACCGTTTGGGCCTGAAGGTTTTCCTGACATTTGTCTTACAGGTGAGGAAAAACCCCGATATAAACCTCACCCAGAAAAACTGTCCCGACCGGGGATCGAACCCGGGCCCGCTGCGTGACAAGGCAGCACGCTACCTCGAGACCACAGCGGTTGACTATTTGGTAATAATATAACGTAAAACAAAAACAGAAAGCACACATTTTTTAATGTATTTACAAAATGTATTTCATCAATTTCAAAAATTAATTTTCTGTATCACTTTATCCTTGAGGCCATCCTCTAATGAGGAAAGTTGTATATAATAAAAAATATACACCAGAAATTACAATTACATAATATTACAATAACATTATACATTAATTAAGTTATGTAGAATTATTAATAATTAATGGTATTACATTTAGATAACATATTAATTTATTCGTGAATGAGTGTTGTTCTTATTTTTTTTTGTCTAGAAATTTACCCAAGTTTATCCAATTACCTGGATTTAACATTAACTCATAGCATGCCAATCTTTAACGATTTGAATTTAGAAATCTTTCCGGTAATAACTGACGCCTCCAATATTCTAAATCGTTACATTTTCCTAATATATGTAAATTGTCTTCAAATATCCCGCACATTGGACGTCGCTAATTTTTAGAAATGTCCATGCTCCTAGCCGAAACCAAGCAAGACCTTATCTCTCTTTAAATCCTAGGTTTAGTATATAAGATTCTTTTCCCCAAACGTGTTTTAGGTCTCTTTGTAAAAACAGTGAATGTATTCCCGTACATTGGGCAAAAATATCTTGTCGGTTTATATTTAAGTACCTCCTCCTTATTTTTCTCCAGACATTCTTGCGATTTTCAGTCCCTTTTTCTCATACCCAACCCATCCCAATCTTTTGGAGTTCTATCCTAATATCGTCTGCCCAGAATTTAACATCTATGTTCCTAATTTGGAAAATGGAAGAAACGTGACAATGAGGAACTCCGTAATGATTTATAGCGGTGTTGCAATGTAGTCTGTGTTATTAATTCTAGGAGATTGAGATGTGGAGAGTATGTAGCTCGACTGGATGACAATGTGTTCTTTAAAAATATTTTTTATGAAACACTTGAGAAAAGGCCATTAAGAAGTTCTTGGAAGTAGGTGATAGGATCATATTCGGACGGTACTTAGGAAAACGGATATCGGAAATATGAATTTGTATTTTAATTGGTTCATGGTATGGAACCAATGCAGTGCAGAAGTTAATGCGGCATTGAACCTTCGCCATAGAGTTAAAAATAAAAATTTGCATCGCTATATTATTGCTATCTGTACAAGGTATTGAAATTTCTCTATTTTAGGGTTTTAAATAATTTAACGTATTTATGGTGTCAATTTTGTGGAATTGAAAAAAACACGCGAAATTATATTTTGCAGCCTTGTGTTAGGATATAGATTATAAAAATGGCAGGGGCGAAAGAAAATTGTTACTACCAAATACATATTTGATATTGTCATTTCACATTATAATGAATTTTAGTTAAAAACGTGTATTAATTGTATACCACAGATCAATAATATAAATTAACCCTTAAATTAGCAAAATACAAATTTTTTGTGTAATTTATTCAAATGCATCAGACCACAATGATAATTAAATAATTCAAAACTGGTATTAAGAGGTGTATTGTTTAACAAGACACTCATTTAAGTAATTTCTACTCGTACATTTTTTCTGTTTTACTAAAACATAAATAAATTAAACCAATTGATGTATCCTGTGGGGTACGTTGACAATTCAAGGGTTAATAACATCAGTAATAGCTCAAGTATATTATAATGCAACATATGCGTTTATGGGTTGCGGTGAAAACACAAGAAATTTAATTTTGCAACATGGAAAAGGGAATGTTAAAAGGTGCAATGAATTTGAATACTTAGGCATCAAAATTAATAAAAATTCTATGCAATACGAATTATATTATACATAGTGTAAACAAAGGATTATCAGCAACATCTATGCTAAATGGAATATTATAGAAAAATAATATTTTTAAAGAAACTGAAATAAATAACACTGGTCAACATGGTTTTTGTCTCATGAGTACCAATAGTTGTACTTAATGCAGTTTTTTTATCGTGTTCTCAAATATGTATTCGGAATTTCTCCATCACCCACAGTTTTTTATTTAAATTTCAATTAATGGATTTAAATAATTATTTTTTTTCGTCCATTTGTCCATTGTAAAATAAAATCAAATGAGCTAACTCAAATGGTTTTAAACTATGGAAAAGAGATATCAAGGCGAATGGAATCCTAATATGCTGGCCGATTATTGTTGGACCATCAAGAGGGATGCTCCACAGGCGAAATATAGCAGAAAATAGTCATTTCGTACCTTCTAGGTGAGTTCGAATGTTCGAATATTGTGTAGTTACGAATGTAGAAAATATTAAAGTGTTTGTAATTATAAATGCCTGTCTCTCGGAAACTTTGTATGATGGAGAAACACCGATATCGTATTTGAATTCAGGAGAAAAAATAATATTAAAATCACATATTTTTCTTTCTCGGACAAAAACAAAAGTTTATTTTCTGTTGCCCAGTGTAATCACTCTGTAGTCCAAAGTCTGGCTGCATATGGAACTGGAAACTAAGTCAAAATGTGCTGTCAAAACTATTAGGACTGAAAATGGATTTCTTATGGCCCCCAATCAGTGATTTTGAAACTGGACAGAATAAGAAATTAAGTGATAAGGTAACATATGAATAAATACGTTTCAGTAATCACGTATTTTGTAAAATAAAGACGTTTGCAATGGTCTGGACATGTATTATAGCATCATTATGATGGTTGTCCGTTTATATAAAAGCGCGTGCTTGACAATGATTAACTGCGAAAATATTATAGTGGCGGTAGTCGGCACCTTTGTATTTCATTATATATTGCAGCTGAGGAGAAACAAAGCGATGCGCTGGACAACCATCATAGTGAGGCTATAATAACACGTATGGATGATGAATGGTTACCAAGAAGAGCTTTCTATTGGATTCCATCGGGAAGAAGTGGCAGAAGTAGACCAAAAAACAGATTCAAGTCGAAGTGAACATTAACGAAAATTTAAAAAAAAGTACAATATCCTAGCTGCTACAGACACTTGGAGTCTACATCGTCATAAACAACAACTACTATTAGCAGAAGATCATCCTGCTGATGATGGAAATTAACTTCCGAAAGGAATCCAGATAATATTTTAAATATAATATTTTAACGTTGTTGGGGACGACGGCACCTGCCAAAAAGGTATATATTTTAAGTTTTTATCTTATCCTAGCTCTTTTATAAGGTTGCGAATCTTGGAGCATTAAATCAACAGATGCCTGAAGAAGCAGACAATGTTATATATGGGAAGAACAGCCGGTTGGTTACAGTGGTCAGACTACAAATTATCATGAAAATAACTCCAGCCTTGACCAAAAGTAGAAAGTTATAAATCTAAATAGATGGAACATGTGGACAGAATTTCAAAAGACTGATTATCTAGGATTCTAAAAAACTATAAACTAATAGAAAAAATACTAGATGTCCCATGAAGAGTAGGCCTACTTTACATAGACCTCCAGAGTCTGGAATAGACCAAAAAATGGCCTAATTCCACAACAGCTACATAACGATCATGATGAAAAAGTATGAACTTTCTAATCTTACAAGAAGTTAAGCGTGATTTTTTTATTTTTATAATTCCAATTATTTTTATTAGGAAATTTTTCATGTTTAAACTTAAATTAATGAGCATTATTGTTTTGTACAAAGTACATCGGATTATTTCATGCGTGCTATTTGAAGTGTAGAGAAAAAAGTTAAAAATTGGGGTCTGCAATATTATACTATTTCTTCAGTATTAGCCTATATTTCTTTAAAAAAGTTAAGTACCACATTTTATTGCCGTTTAGGAAAAGCGGAGATTTTATTTATGATCATTGCTGTTGAATTTTAAACAAGGCATTTTATGTCATCTCGAAATCATCTAGAAACTTTCAGAAGCGCTTGCCAATTCTGCGGTAAGGACTAAATCGGTCATTTCAACTTTCTGATTGAATTTTCAAGTGCTTTTATTGATTGTGGTTAAAATAGGTAACGACTAAGAGAAATTAAAAAAAAAAACGAACGTTCTAACTTGTTCTGTAAAAGTTCTCCTTGTATTTTATACGAGTCTGAATATTGCTAATTGGAGGTAAAATATTTTAATTTTCAGATAAGTGAAATCTAATATATAAAAATGAATGTTTGTTTGCTTGTTCGTAATTCATGCGCGGCCATACCGTTGATCCGATTGCGATGGGGCATTTTTGAAAAATGTTCAGGAGATTCCCAGGATGAACATAGGCTATAAGAGAGTTGTGATACTCAACTGCTACACCCTTACAAATCGCCCTTTGTAGTGGAAAACGTGAAAGAATAAGCTTTTTGGACGCTTAAATGGCTAACGCTTCCTAAACCATAACAAATGCACAAAATGAAAGTACACAGAATTGAATATCTCAAAAAGCTCTATAAAAAAAAAAGTCCGCGACAGCATATGTTTATCTCTTACGGACAATTCACAATAACCATTTTTATCTTTCATTAATTCCAAGAAGGTCGCGAAAAATACATAGATTGCTGTGCAAGCATAGCAGCACATGGCGGGTATTCTTCTACGGATAACTCAGAATAACGAATTTTGTCTTTTAGCTCATTTATGCCAAGAAGATCGAGATAAGTAGATTCCCGGGCAACACCGGATAATCAGTACGGAGAATCTTAAAATAATTACCATATACATTTATAATTTTATAATTATTTTTCATTTCACTTATTCAACTAATCATAAGAAGTACATTAATTTTTGTCTTTCAGTTCATTTATGCCAAGAATATCAGGTTGAGTAGATTCCCGGACAATGCCGGGTAAACAGCACGGGGAATCTAAAAATAATTACGATATAAATTTTTCCTCCAACTTATTTAACTAAACATAAAACACATTGATTTTCGTATTTCAGCTCATTTATATCAAGAAGATCGGGATAAGTAGATTCTCGGGGAACGCTGGGTAATCAACACGGGATATATAAAATATATAAATTTATAATTATTTTCCTTTTACTTCTTATTCAAGTAAACATAAAATGCATATAAATTCTCATTTGTTTAGGCGTAGCAGCGCATGCCGGGTATTAGCATAGACAGACAATAATTGTATCACGAATTTTAATTGTCAATTGGCCTTATATATAATATATGTAGCACACATAGTAAAAAGTCATATTTCGTGGAATTGTTTACAATTTACAAATGTTCATTTAGTTGAAGATAAACAGTTTACTCCAGCCTCCTAAATTTTGTCTGTCGCAATAACGCACGAAACGTTGAAAAATGATTATTACAAGATTATTCCATGACATTCCTCCATACTAAATCTATGGCTTATGGAAGGCCAATGAATATTTCCATTCACCAAGGCCCTCCATTGGTCCCTGCATCGGTCAACTGAATCAGTTCACATCTCCGATGTGTAGTTCTTAAGATAACAGTGAGCAACAAAAAATAAACTTTTTTTTTTGTTTCAGAAAGAACAATATGTGATTCTGATAGTATTTTTCCCCTGAATTCAAATATGATACCGGGTTTTCTCCGTCTCGCAAGGTTTCCGAGAGACAGGAATTTATAATTTCAAACACTTTAATATTTTCTACATTCGTAACTACACAATATTCGAACATTCGGACTCACCTAGAAAGTAAGAAATGACGGTTTTCTATTATATTTCGCCTGTGGAGCATTCCTCTTGATGGTCCAACAATAATCGGCCAGCATATTAGGATTCTATTTGCCTTGATATCTCTTTACCATAGCTTAAATCTCCTGATGAAAGTGTTCCCCGTGCTCATCGCTCACTGCTCCACAATTTTCCGGGAAGAAATCTAGGTTTATTAAAAAAATAAATATTTTAATGCATTAATTTAAATTGAAATAAAAGAAAATGTGGGTGATGGAGAAATTCCGAATACATATTTCAAAACACGATAAAAACTGCATTAAGTACGACTATTGGTACTCATGAGACAAAAATCATGTTGACCAGTGTAATCATGAATAAGTTTACAATGTATTATCACATCTTCCTGTGACCAATATTCCACAATCGTAGGCCTATCCTTTTCCTCCAAATCTTTCCATCTTTCCAGTCCCCGTCTTTTTCAATTATCACTATGCCCTGCAGCCAAGTTTTTTTTGTCTACCTATATCTCTCCTTCCCACTGGAATCCAATCCAAAATTTTCTTGGTAATCTTTTATAATCCATTCGTTTTGCTTTTCATACAATTGCTCTTCACAAGAAATCTGAATACTGAATCTAGTGCATTTTTTCATACTGAATTCAGTAATGTAGTCAGAATTTTTCCACCAGGCACAATTTTTTTTGTGACAGCTACTTTTTAAAAATTGATTTTAGCATTTTCTTTCACCTGTCGTAGGAACCTTTACCTTATATGAAGAGTTCCCTATACCAGTATATGCAGATATGACCTTAACTCATAACTCTGATTTTGACCTAGCTCAAACTGGAAATGATTCAGATGAAAATAAAAATGATCTTACATAAAATATTCCCGAAAATCACTATCTACCACTTTCTAGGTAAGACAGAATGAATTAGACGTAGATGGATTTTTTTTAATTATAAAAATTATAAAAAATGTAAATGAATATCACAGAAAACTCTTGCCTGATAGGAAAAAAAACTGAAATTATATTTAAATTCAGGATGCAAAATACTTCTAAAATCTCATATTTTTATTCTTGTAAAAGAAAAAAGTTCATTTTTGTCGACCAGTGTTATTTAAATGCCTTTGTTCATAAGGTATCTAATCTCATCATTTCTTATTCTCTCCAGTTTACAATATCTGCCTGAACGTTGAAACAATTAACATATAATGCTAAATATTTCTACCGGAGATTCTGATTTAGTTCCCAGGTTCTCGCTCCACAATAGTCAGACTTTGGAATACAAAACTGGTATGTGTTTTAGTTTATTTAAAAATGTTTTTGTTCCATATGACATTGCTGTTACTGATCTTTCTTTGTTTACTCTGGTTGCTTGTTATCCTTTCGAATATTATCCATACTACTTATGCCTAGACATTCTTAATGGTCTTTTCCCCCAGTAGATTTACAGTAAAATGTTGAGTGGATATTTACTACCAGATATTCAATTACGCTTGTTATCTATTCGATTTCAAAATAGAAGACGATATTCAGATCTCAGTAGTTAAGAACTTAGATATTTTCAATTAATGCCACCAGATTGTCATTAAGACATACCTGGTATTTTCTCCTGGCATAGCGTACTTAAAATCTCATACGAGGTTGGGGCGCCTGTAAGGCGAGGGTACGCTGCCCCGTTGATATGAAATGTGATGATGATGGTAATTACGTGCCAGGAGAAGCCTTAAGCTAAACTTAATCTAATGAGGCTAACATGATAATGGTGGCCAGATCATGTTAGGGGGCCATTTGGGCGTTTAGAGTTTCCTGACATTTGTCTTACAGATAATGGAAAACTCGGAAAAGGAAGTAACTTGTCCCGATTGGGGATCGAACCCGTGGCCCCTGCGTGACTCGGCAGTATTCTGCCTCGAGACAACATCGGTGGGCCAGAATTTATATACAGAGAATGTGGTTTGGTGAACCCTGATTTTGAACCACGGTGCACTTTGTAGTGCATAACGGGGAAAAACTGCACTCAAACTAACGTGCAATATTTTCAAAGTCCTATAGAACAACAGTTCGCATGTGCCAGAGTTTATAGAGCCAGCGATAACCCACCATCGAACCAAATATCGATTATCATCCTCGATTACTATCGATATCGTACTAAAGTTCAACAATCTTATGCTAGATGGCAGCATGTCGCTATCAAATTGAAATAACCAATCATTGCAATAAAATCCCAAATCTATGTTAAAAAATATATTAATAACATTAAAATTACCAAACGTTTATTAAAAATGGGTATACACTTACGTAATACTCTCTAACGCCGATCCAACCAGCGATAGAGAAATCATAGAGTAAGTAATATACTCTATGGAGAAAATAGCAGTTAGCATAACAATATTGTCTAACAGTGTCATAATATTGTCATTTGGGTATTTAAATAAATACTTAAAATTGTCTAATATTGTTATAAAAATTGTGTGAAAAAAGTTAAAAATATTAAGAAATGTTAGTAAATACAGAAGAAGAGTTATAATTTACAACAAACTGAAAAATCAAAAGTCAGTGAAAGTGCAGTTCAGCCCATAACAGGATCAGTTCTAGACTTACACTGACAAAATTGGGACAACGATGTAATTTAGAGAATTCCTCATTGTGAAGCTTTGTCTATTCCCATCAATTATGGGACTGAATATCCATCTTTGGATACTACTTTCCAATTCTCTAACCTTGATTTCATCTTGTTAATGTAACCGATCACCTAGCAGGAAGGCCTAAGTATTCCTTCATACTATTATTTGAATTGAAGTTGCCATGACGACGGTTTTGAAATGACAGATGAATATCGCTCACATCGGTTCAGAATTTATATTTAGAGGGTTTGGTTTGGTTTGGTGAACGGTAGTTTTAGAACACGGTGCAGTTTGTAGTGCATGACGGGATCAGCCCCTGCAGCAATTAGTCTTGCAGACGATCCGACGGTCGAATCGGTTTAGCATGTCACAGCGCAGAGCGTTATTTCAAGTCATTACGCACCCACATGCAACTCGTTAACGCACCAGTTTCATTCCCTTTATTAGTAAATTCTGTTACAGTCTCCAATCAAATCCGAAATACAATAATCTAACCAATTCTCATTCCAGTCAATATATATAATTATTACAGAACTGGATTTAGTTACGTAAAACTTTTAAATGTTTGCTGTAAACACTATAGACTAAGGCTATAATATCATCATAGAAACTGGTCCCTAAATTTAGTTATTGCAGAACATTTAAACTCCCAAATACACCCTTTAATATAATAGTTTTAAAATAATAACATTTTTAAATCAAAGAACAAACATAGGTATATTTTACAGTCCAGTAATATAAGCCGATATATATATGTAAAACTATCGAACACGGAGGTTCATTGCCGCGCGGACATAAGCTCTCCATACTTCCCTATCCTGAGCTAATGTTTTCCAATCATCCCCTGTATAATATCATCATCATCAACCGGTATCATGGCAGCTGCCGCCGTCTTCCGGAAACCAAACGCCATTCCTCTCTATCCATCCATTGATCTTCCTCCATTCCTCTGATATTCATAGCTGCTTGTACCCCTTCTATCCAAGTTTTCTTCGGTCTTCCTCTCTTCCTCCTTTCCATTGGGATCCATTCCATAACAATTTTTGGCAATCTTTGCTCTGGCATTCGTTTGACATGACCATACCACTGCAAACTTTTCTTTTCTATGATGTCTATGATGTCCGGCTCCTCTTGTACACCCATAATTTTCCCTTATTTCTTTATTTCGTATTCTATCCATTCTAGATTTTCCAGCTGATCTTCTTAAAACATCCATTTCTGTACTTAAAATTCTTTCCATTTCCATTTCCCTGGTAGGAATTTGCCAGACTTCAGCACCATATGTTAAAATGCTCTGAATTATGGTTTGAAATATTTGTAATTTTCTATTTTTTGTAATATTTTTGCTCCACCAAACAGAGTTTAAGGCATTTATTGCTTGTTTTGTTTGTGCGATTCTATTTTTAATTTCCACTGTGTTATCGCCTGAATGGTCTAATTTTGTTCCTAAATAAGTGCATTCAATACTAGGTTTTAGTTCTTCTCCATTGTTGAAATTCATATTTTCCATTTCTTCTCCTATACACAGATATTTAGTTTTCTCAATGTTTATATAAAGTTCCCCCCCTGTATAACATTATATATATATATATATATATATATATATATATATATATATATTGTAAATCCATTCAAACGTTTGACAATATGTGTATCTGACGGATGATTTTTAGCTGGAATACACAAATTACATTTCTTCCCAAAAATATTTTTCTGATCCTTATGATAAATTGTCTGGCCATTATAATCATTCTTATCATTATCATCAACTTCCACCGTTGTGTAAAGGAACGGGAAGCTATCACATCTGTAGTTTCCTATTGAAGATGCAAAGCATAGCATAAAAAATGCTATGATTGCAGTGAAAGACCTGCCCTCGGGCAGCAGATTTTCTATGGATGGATCATAAATTGTACCAATAATGCTATTATCATTTGTTATAAAAATTAGTGGAAACATAGTGATGGCCTAATTTCATTAGCGCGACTCGTTACTACGTTAAGCACAATTCTCGTTCAAAGAATTTAATTTGTTACTTTTTTTATTTTAACGACGCTCTCATCCCCGATCATTAGCGTCGCAATTCATATTAGGGCCAACAAGGACCAAAAATGTTGAATAGAGTTATCTTATTTTAGGCTGAAGGTCTTTTACATACTATAAATCTACGAGACGAAATCTACAGCTTTATGTCCGAAAGGAAGTTATACTCAAGACATTTCACACCATTAAAAATCTATCGACTGTGGGCTGAATTGAACCCGCGAACAATAGAACTGAACCGAACATGTTAACCACTAGGGCATCGGGAGCGATCCAAAGAATTCAGTGTATACATAATTTGAGTATAGGCCTAGGTTTTATCTTAAATATCATCCGATTTGACAATTGGCCCCTTACAGTACTCAAAATAAATCATTAGGTAGGCTGCGATGCTGACACCCTTGCTATCCCCTGTTACGTCTCCTTAATGTAAATACAGACACTGCTAGTAATTTGTCCAATTGCCTGAGTACACTTTAATTTTCATAACTTTGGCATGGGTTGAATTGAATTCCTCGGAAGTTGAGATTGAAGAAACAATACTCTGTTTTATCTATTCCTTCATACAGCACTGTTTTCTATAATTTATCTTTCGCGTTTCAGTTGCTACGCTTGGAATTCTCTCCCACGTTCCATTAGAGATCGGGTGCTATAATAATTAAAGAACAAATTAACAAGATATCATTTTATTAATCATATAGGCCTATCACTATTGTGTTTTCTTTATGTAATTGTAATGTTAATGTTTTTAGTGTATAATGCTATTGTGTTATTATTTAATTGTAATATTATTATTGTGTTTTCTTTATGTAATTGTAATGTTATTGCTGTTTTTGTTGTTTATTTTTCTTTACACTAGTACCAATTATTAATTTATTGTAACGGACTGTCAACAGCACGTACGGCTTACTGCCCGTGCGACCCATATTTGTAAATAATATTGTAAATATCTTACTTTTTGTCTAATAAAGTCCTACTACTACTAAAAAAAAATATTAATAAGTTTGTAATGCTTACATAATGTAAACCAATCGTTGCCGTTTTATTTTACTTATATCGTGGGTTAATTTTTATTGCACTCATATTTCATGTGATATTAATAATTTTTTAATTTTCATCATCATCATCATAGTACATTCACGAATTTAGGTCATTTGTTGACCTGTTTAAGCCTCTAGAGAAACACCATACAAAAGTCTTCTGAGTGGACGTCCCTGACTTCTTCTTCCTGCAGGTTGATATCTTAACATTTGTTTAGGTATTCTGTGATCTTCCATTCGATGAACATGTTGCATCCATCTTGACTTATAATAAGAAATTTTGTTTTCTAAAGGTTCCATGTGTAATTCTTCTAAGATGTTTTCATTTTTTTTGTGATCTAGTAGTGTGTATCCTGCAGTCCTCCGAAGGCATCTCATTTCAGCAGATCTAAGTAATTTTTAATTTCGCTCAACAATAATTTGAAACATGTCCAAGAACAAATCAACATTAATATTGAGGTAAGATGTCCAGACCAAAAATAATATAATAATTTGTATATTAATATTTTTAGGCTTATATGCCAATTTGCATTGTGATATATTTTACTTATCACACACAATGTTTAGAGCCATTAATTTGAAGGTAAAAATGTAGGATTTATTAATTCTAGGTGCCTGAAACAGAAGGCTTATAATATAGTATGTAAATTTCCATTATTATATATTTTATGTAACTTTCGAATTATATAAAGCCATTAGTTTTAAGGTAAGATTTAGAATTTCTTAGTTTTAGATGCCTGGAATAGAAGGCCAAAAAATATATTTTTTACGGCAAATAAATAACAAATATAGGAACTCCATAATTTATATTATTTTCCTCGTATTGTTAGAGTTCAGTGTAAGAGATTGAGGAGAGATCTTTTAGGTTGATTGGGGTTATGTGAAATTTTAAATCTTTTGTTGGGAAACTAAAAAAAAAGAAAGACTATCACGAAGGTATTAGAGGGGTTATAATATATGGATGGTTATTAATGAATAACATCATCATCATCAACAATCGCGGATTAAGCTCATGTGGCTTGTTCCGGTCTCATAGATTGTAATTCAGAAAATTTCTGTCTCCTCTTGGTTTGTAATTAAGTATAACTTTTTTGGAATCTGATCATCTTTCATTCTTTGAACATGTTCTTTCCAGTTTTTTCTAGATTCTTTTATTTTATCTAAAAGTTTAAAAATATTTAGCTCATTTAACATTTATTAATAATATAATAAATAGGTAAACTGTGTTTGGTTGGCTGATGAGAGGGATGAGTGGAGTCCCTTAGTGAATATGAGACTCATTATACAAATATGTTAGTTAATTAATACCGGTATTGAATAATTATATTGTGTAATAATTTAATTGCAGCACTGCAACAAACTAATAACAAAATAGTATAAAGTTAATAATAACACGTACTTCTATAACAAATAGAAAGGACTATGAGATCATAAACGATAAATAATCATCATTAAGATGTAAATGAGTTTGTTGTTCAGAATTCACCAGAATTATAAACAGTTCTTTTTGTCGTTAAATTACCATATTAACAATTATCTCATAAATTAGTTGTGAAAATTATGCTTTTCTCGATATTGGTGATGAATTAATAATTTACTCTTTTAGAGCGGTTCCGTGGCGCAAGCAGTTAGACGCTCGCCTCTCACTGTGGGGTCCCAAGATCGAGTCTCGGTCAATCCATGTGGGTTTCGTGGGGGACGAAACGGAGCTTGAGTAGGTTTCTCTCGGGTTTTCTCCCTTTTTCCGCTGCCACAATTTCATTTCACCATTTCTCCACATTCATCTCATCCATTTCGTATCATTTCATTCATCTGCCCCTGTGATGGTGCGTCAGGCGTGGTCGGCCGGAACTCTTGCCTTCACAGACCTCCATATATAGGGTTCATATCATTTCATCCCTCGACTCGACCCTGAGTTGGACACGAGTTGAGGATATTAAATGTTAAGCTATTTTAGACTTGGGCTAAAAGGATGTTCGGTAAATCGATTTTTCCTTATGTGACCAGTATGCATGTTAAATGAAATAAGACCAATCATATACTATTGATACAGTGGCATTTTAAATATAATATTGAAGTACTGTCACATATGAAGCTGAAGTTTGGTAATTCAACAAAAACTTATGTCGATGGAAATGGATTTCTTGTGGAGAGCAGCAAGATGTTCAAAATTAGACAAAATAAGAAACACTGCCATAAGAGAAAAATTAATATTGGTTATTCAATAGTAGATTATATACAGTATAAGTAATTAAATTGGTATGGGCACGTACGACGAATGCAAGAAGAAAGATTACCCAGGAAAACATTGGAATTGTGTCCACCTGGAAGAAGGAGGAGAGGAAGACCTCGAAACTCGTGGATGCAGGAAATAAGAACTGGAATGAGAGCAAGGGGAATGGAGGACATGGATTGGATGGAGAGAGACGAGTGGAGAAGAAAAATAAAACTTTAGGCACAGAAAGATGTGTAAACATTAAAATTCTGTATATAAAAAATATTCAGTTCACGATAATTCATAGCAAGTAGACTATATTAATTTAATTCAATTTTCGTGTTGTAACTCCGCTATAAAAATATGGCATATGAAGCTCATGTACAATGTTATACAATTAATATTATACTTGTTTCGTGATGAAAGTTAAAAATTAAAATGTACCTGTAGGTAGGTGCAGTCGTCCTCAACTTTGTTAAAATATATACAATATATACAATATTTTAACAAAGTTCAGGGCACCTACCTACAGGTACATTTTAATTTTTAACTTTAATCATATGACTTCACCTCAACGGAATTTGATACGAATTTTACTAGTATTGATACTTGTTTAAGTTATGAAACACACTATGTTATGACCATATTTCCGAACACTTTAATAACCTCTCTTGGCTCCGTCTTACTGACAGACGTAAATTGCACTCTCTTTCACTACTTTTCAAGCTTCTGAATTCCTACATTCCTACTTACCTGGCGTCCAGATTTGAGAAGTTATCCTCCTACCACAATATTGACACTAGGTCACAAGATAGCAGTCTGCTAACAATTCCTCTTCATAGCACTTCCTCCTATTCTACTTCCTTCACAGTAGCCTCTGCCCGCTCCTGGAATCTCCTTCCTCAAGATATCAGGGGTTGCCGCACACTTGGCACCTTTAAGTCACGCGTATGCAGTTACCTGTTGTCTAATAATTAATTTTTCTCTATTTATTTAATTTTATACTATGTCATTAATCTTTTCCTCGTTTTTTTATATATCTTGTACATATTATATATTTAATTCGTTGAATTCGTTAAATTTAGAGTAAATCAAAATACATTATAAATATTAATTGTATTGTATTCATAACTTGTAATCGTTTATATATATATATATATATATATATATATATATATATATATATTGTAATTTAGATTTAAGACTTTTCTTTTGTATTTTTTTAAACCTGGTTGAGTGGTAGACAAGGCCTTAAGGCCTTAACTCTGCCAGGTAAAATAAAGCTATTATTATCATTATTATTATTATTATTATTATTATTATTATTATTATTATTATTATTATTATTATTATTATGTTCTATTCATGACATTACAATATTGCATCGTAATATTACTAGCTATTTGGCTTGTGGAACCATCAAGAACAATGTCGATTTCACCAAGGGCTATTCTGGTCCTAATCTCATCCAACTCAATCTCCGATATACAGTTGAAATTCCATCAAAACATAATTTCCATAAAATTCACATAAATTCGTGGTAATTTACCATAATGTTCTATTATGTGAATAGCTAATGTAGTCTATAGTTAATGCCTGTTTCGAATCGGTCTATCTGCCTGTACGCCTGTTTATCCGTCAACTTAACCATTTATTTATATGTCTGTCATTCTGTTACATATCGCATGCATATGTGTACCTACATGGGTGTATTGTCAGTAAAACTCATTTGAAATGCGCCTTGCGATAAATTGCCTCAGTTCAGATTATGTATAGCCCTAAAGAGAGTTTTCTGCTAGAATAAACACTTTAGGGGTAAAATGTCATTTTGAAATATATATAAATTCGTTTGATATCTATGTATGAACTATATATCCAGGAATGTCGTTTCTTTACACTAAGAACGTAATAAGAATAAAAATAAATTATATCCACAATAAATGTTATACAACCGTATTGACACCCGATTTAGCAGGGGTTTGTTCTCGGGCGCATTCAGTTACAGAATTGAATACATATATAGGACTATTAGTAGTAGTAGGGCTTTATTAGACAAAAAGTAAGATATTTAGAATATTATTTACAAATATGGGTCGCACGGGCAGTAAGCCGTACGTGCTGTTGGCAGTCCGTTACAATAAAGTAATAATTACTACTAGTGTGAAGAAAAATAAACAAAAAAAAGCAATAACATTACAATTGCATAAAGAAAACGCAATAATATAACAATTAAATAATAATACAATAGCATTATACACTAAAACAACCATAGCATTACAATTACATAAAGAAAACACAGTAATATTACAATTAAATAATAACACAATAGCATTATAGGCCTACATTAATTAATTTATATATAATTATTAAGAATTAATGTTATTGCATTTTGATAACATATATTTGTTCATTATAAAATATACATTGTAAAGTTATAGATGAGAGAAGAAAAACAAAAAATACAATTTAAGGAGCAGATTTCAAAAGATAAAATGCATTCTGACACACAAAAATTAATACAAAGGCGATTAAAAATAAACAAACGTGCAAGTAGTTTCTTCAACTTTTTCTTTAACTTATCGTTATTGGACTAGTGTCCTTTTGAAAAGGAGTGGCTGAAATATATTTATAGAACATTTCTCTTCAAATTGTTCATATGTGAAGCATATTTTTTTTTTCTTTGGAATTGTTCTTTTTATAAACTCCCGGAGAGAATGAACATGGATATGCTAAGTCTCGACTTCGGATATCAGGCACAATAAAAAAAGGTTGCGTTTTCTCGTGTTTTTTAAGAACAAGAGCAGGGTTACATTTTTATTCATCTTTCTTTCAGTCTTACATACGGAAATTTCGTTAAAATTCCACCATATAGGCCCTATAATATTTTGACATTTAGGGGCACTGACCTATATCCACTCACAGTTCGAATCATACATTTTCTTTGACTTACCGAATTTAATCATGAAATATTTTTATTTCTTAAGTCTTAAAGTGTATCATTGAATTTCAGAACATTTCGACATGTACGATATATATCGTTTCTGTCTTCCTATGTCTGAAGTTGATTTCATGATAAAATAGCGCAAACTGAAACGATTATTCAGGTTGCATATGGACAGGGATGGGTCAATGCCATTGTCAGCATTGGCAGTATGAATTTGAGTCGGGTCTGGTATGGAATTCATATTATTAATCGATGGGAATCCGTGAAATTATCACATCTTGCAAGTATAAGCAAGAGCGTGAGTATTGTTCAACGAAGCCTACCTAAAAGACAATTCATTGTACAGGGTATTCAGAAAGAAGGACCAGATTTCATACACTTATTTCTTCCAAACTACAAAACATATAAACGCAATTCTAACGTTCCTGGAAAGAGAAAAGTTCAAATTTCACTATTTTATGCATTCAATATTGGCACCATGTGTTACACGACAAATATCAAAACGGTGGCTCATTTCTTGTCACACACGAATCGGCTAGTTATCGAATTCACAGTTTCATCAATTCGTTGTCGCAGATTTTCAAGAGTGTCAGGCATAGGGGGATAAAACACAATATTTTACGTAACCCCACAGATAAAAATGACACGGGTTAGGTCGGGTGACCTGAGAGGCCACCGGTAATGAAGTTGTTCTTCAGCTCCTCCTCTTCCAATCCAACGTCCTAACGTGTCGCCATTTTAATACAAACAATCAACAGCGCCAATGCGGCCGTGATCAGAACTTCAAATTTTCTCTTTCCAGGAACTTTGGAATTGTGTTAGTATGTTTTTGTAGTTTGGAAGAAATAGATATTTAAAATCTGTTCCTTCTTTCTGAATAGCCCTGTATTAGATGCAATGGACGCATCGTTACGTAAATAAGGAGATTATGGTTGGACCCATGGAACGTTTGGTAAACATAATTTGGTAAATTTGTTTGTTTCTTTCTTTGGAAGTGAAATGAGCCGGTTAGAAGCAATGTGGTATAAGTGACATTTTCGCAATAACAAAGTAGTAGTTTGATGCATTATTGCACTCTTAAAGAATAATTTTACTTAGTGGAAAAGGGATATAAGTGTAGGCCTATGCGTTAGGGGTACATAAATAGTGATTTTTATATTTTTCAATTGCCTATGATTTTCTCAAACAAATTCAACTTTAAGCCTGTTTTTCTCAATGATGTAAAACTTGCACTTACACCCCTCAACTTGAAACCGCCTCAAATCATAATTAATTACATTACAAGGATTGAAAACGAGGTTTTACGAATTAGTTGAGCTGCACTTCGGCCGGAATTTCGAAACGAATTTGTAAAAAATCTCAATTCTTGCAACGTATATGATTTTATTTCACACAATGCCGAAGTTATTATTATTAATAAATATATTTACATGACCTATACATGTGTTGAACAAATGATATAAAATGACACCCTTAAATATCTATTCGCTCGCAGTGAACTTGATCCTATGAGATGTTCAGATTATTAGAACTATTTGGAGATAAAATGGGGACAAAAGTAATATATCCAAAATATATACCTACCAACAAATTGAACAATTATGTTTGAGCCCATAAGTATTAAAATGGGCCATGTCCACTTTTGGTGCATTTGCAAGTGAACACGTATAGCTCAAGACTATATTTATGTTATGTATATTTCAAGTGTCTATTAAAAAATATTAAAATATTTGTTCTGTTATATACTGTTTATAATATATTTTTAAATAATCATTTAGAAGAAAATGCAGTTTTCACGAAATATATATATATATTTTTTTCTCAAATGCCCCAGGTTGTCTTTCGACATTCCTAGTGTTCTCTACTGGCATGGCGTACTTGTAACCCACATCTGAGGTTGTGGTGCCTGGAAGGCGGGGTTACGTTGCCCCGATGATATGATAGGTGATGATGATGGTAGTGCTCCAAGAGAGTTCGTAATTCTAAGCTTAATCTAAGATGAATATGAATGATGATGATTGCGATGACCATATGATTTCGGGGACCGTTTGGGCCTTAAAGTTTTCCTGACATTTGTCTTACAGGTGAGGAAAAACCCCGATAAAAACCTCACCCAGAAAAACTGTCCCGACCGGGGATCGAACCCTGGGCCGCTGCGTGACAAGGCAGCACGCTACCCCGACACAGCGGTGGACTGTTCTGTTATATACTGTTTATAATGTTTTTTTTAATAATCATTTAGGAATAAATGCAGTTTTCACGAAATATATATGTATATATTTTTTTTTCAAATGCCCCTGGTTGTCTTTCGACATTCCTGGTGTTCTCTACTGGCATGGCGTACTTGTAACCCACTTCTGAGGTTGGAGCGCCTGGAATGCGGGATACGTTGCCCCGATGATATGATAGGTGATGATGATGATAGTAATGCGCCAAGAGAGTTCCTAATCCTAAGCTTAATGTAAGATAAATATGAATGATGATTTCGATGGCCATATGATTTCGGGGACGGTTTGGGCCTTAACGATTTCCTGACATTTGTCTTACAGGTGAGGAAAAACCTCGATAAAAACCTCACCCAGAAAAACTGTCCTGACCGGGGATCGAACCCGGGCCCGCTGCGTCACAAGGCAGCACGCTAGCTCGAGACCACAGCAGTGGACTTTTAACGAAATATTAACATTATGAAAATGGCCCATATTTATAATCAAGGACACATTTATGAATACAGAGCCATTTTCATTTCTGCTTGTAATAATGAATCAAATGAAAGTCGTTTCAATCAGCATTGCCGATCGACATGATGAAATGTGTAGGCCTATCTCATCTATTAAAATGTATTTTGTATCTAGAAATAATTTACTTTATTTATATATTTATAGTAAAGTAACTACTACTACTACTAATAATAATAATAATAATAATAATAATAATAATAATGATAATAATAATATATTTTACCAATGGAGTTACAGCGTAAGGGTTTCTCTTCCACTTCACTATAGTTCTTTATTGAGGAATTGAATGGAATATAGGCATAACTCATGTTTTGCCCTTTTTCCGTTCAATGCATTTTTGGACTCGTCATTTTGTAGTTGGTCAACCTGAATAGTTTCGTTTCGATATCTCGATTACAGCAGGTTCAGCAGCTGATTGTATCAATTAAAATAAACAACAATGTTATTCATTTAGTTATATATCAATTACTAATATCTCAAAACATATATTTTTTAATTGTGCCCATATTCTATTCAACTACTCAATTATGTAGTTATGTCCAATAATTTATATTCATTATTCTGCTTGTTTACTTGTAAAATCGTTAATGAAGTTTGTCCTGGTTTATTCCTACTCGTATATTGACAAACGTTATAGCCATTTCTTATGAATATTAGAGTACATGGTATTGTAATGTTCCATTTTCTGGTCTTTTTGTAAAACCGTTAAGTACTGAAATGATATATAGCATGAAATAAAATATTTGTCCCTTCACACACAACACACACACACACACACACACACACACACACCACACACACACACACACACACACACACACGCACACGCACACGCACACGCACACGCACACACACACACACACACACATATATATATATATATATATATATATTCATCTATAGCAATTCTGTCAGAGGGCAGGTCCTTCACTGCAATCATAGCACTATCATGCTATTTTTGCAGCTTTACTAGGGAATTGTAGGTGTGGTAGCTTCCCGTTGCTTTCCACACCGGTGAAGGATGATGATGATCATGATAATAAGGACGGTGATGATGATGATGGTCATATGATTTTGGGGACCGTTTGGGCCTTGAAGTTTTCCTGACATTTGTCTTACAACTGTGGAAAAACCCCGATAAAAACCTCACCCAGAAAAACTGCCCCGACCGGGGATCGAACCCGGGCCCGCTGCGTGAAAAGGCACGCTTCCTCGAGACCACAGCGGTGGACTACATATATATATTATATATATATATATATATATATATATATATATATATATTTATTTATTTATTTATTTATAATGTTAGATAACTATATTATTTATTTATCTATTTACTTATTTATTTTTATAAACAGGTTTTCAATGTAATAAATACATTCCTGTCCCAAATCGTTTTAAAATTTTAACTTCTTTCTCCATTCTTCTCTATCTTCCCATTCCAATTCTTCCAGACCTATCTCCCTCGTATCTCTTCTTATATCATCCATCCATTTAAATCTAGACCTACCTCCCTTTCCTTTCCCAGGTGGAATCCATTCCAAAGCTTTTCTGGGTAATCTTTTCTCTGGCATTGTACGTCGTATATGACCATACAATTCTAGCTATCTGCATCTCAAAAAATCTAATATTGAATTTTGGACTTCATTTATCGTCTGATCATTGTATTTCTGATTTTTTTCAATTTATAATGTCTAGTTGAGCGTCTAAAACAATCCATTTCAGTAGACATAAGTTTTAAACTCAACTTTTATTCAACTGCCAAGTTTATGCACATTATGTTAGCGTGCTTCTTATTATGGATTTATACATTTTTAATTTGGTATCTGTTATTGTGTTTTTATCCCACAAGACTCCGTTTAACATTGTTATTACCGATCTGTAACTATATTACATTAAACAAATAGCCCTGATAAAATTACAAAGTATATGTCATTACTCACTGATATTACAGTTTCCCTGTAATAAAAATAGGAGATCGAAGGACCACTAAAGAACTAACCATTAAATTGCGAGAAAGAAAGAATGATGAAAAGAAGTTAATGAGAAAACACTTTTAAATACAGATGCATATAAAGAAACAAGTATTATATACACCTTCCTTCTAATTGCATCTCCTTCCTTTAATGACCATGTGTAATTATAGTTAATTATATTTTAACGTTACATGTGTAAGTAAGTAATTATACAAATATCACATTTAACTACAGACTCTGGTACAGATTACCATAATCATCAGTCGAAAATTTTGTTAATCACCAACATTAAATCTTGACTATTCCAGTTCAGCTATAAAAACCATAAAAATTAACTCTATTACAGTGCATTAAACTAAACTAAATTCCATTGTGATAATTACAACAAAAAATAAACGTTATCTCAATAAAAAAAAATATATTTTCGGCCGCGGTGGACTAGTGGTTATGCTCCTTGCCTCTGGTCCCGAGGGTCGCGGGTTTAAATCCGGCCGGGGTCGATAGATTTTTAGGATGGAAAAATCCAAGGAGCAAGTCCTCCGGGAGGGACTTAAAGCCGTGGGTTCCGAGTCTAAAGATTTTCAGGCTCGTAAAAGATCCTTAAGTCTGAATGAAAAGGCCTCTCAGCAAAATTTACTGAATTTTCCCGTCTTAGTACTACCTTGGTTTCCTAGATGTCAGTCTGAGGCGGAACGCTGATTACGGACCACTCAAATGACATCTATACGAAAACAAGTGTAACTAAAATAGTATGGTTCAAATTCTTCCCTGTAGGGGGAGATCGCCTAAATCTCTGTTAAGGGAAACATGGGCTTACAAGATACAAGAAAAAAAAAGTATTATATATTTATTTGCATTTCTTGAAAAAGGTGCAAAACAGAGAAAACAATGATCTCACACAAGGAGATTGAAATGTCGACTTAAAAAATTAATTTTTTTGACTGAGATAACGTTTATTTTTTGTTGTAATTATTATTATTAACTACTCTCAGTGAATAATATTTAAAAATATAAATTCCATTGCACGACATGCTTAGAAGGTCCCGGTTGCTGGCCTCACATCCACATGTGTTAAACGCAGAAATTGACGATCATACAACCAATATAGGGTTGGCATGTGGTCAGATTATCGCGTCCTCAGCCGTTATAGCTGGTTTTCTCAACATGGAGTCGCTACTTATTGCAGCTACCCAAATTCCTCACGATGCTACATAGAGTCTCGAACCAGCGCAAGTCCCGTAGCTTTTGCGCCGAGTTATCTTGCCTTTACCACTTGGCTACGGTGACGGACTATCAAAGTATATTCTAATAATAATTAATTTGAACTCAGAGGTTCAATACGGCGCAGGTATAAGCTCCCCATATTTCCTTGTCCTCAGCTAATTTTATCCAATCATTTCCTTCATCAAATAGTCATTAACGTTATCCTTCCTCCTTATTTTTATCTTACCAACTGCACACTTTCCCTCTGATTTTCCTAAAAGTTTTAATGCCCCATTTTCACAACCCGTTCGTTTCACATTTCCTGGCCATTGCATTTTAAAATTTAATTCCTATGATATTACTTTAATTACCTTAATTTTTTTTGTAAATAAATAGAGAATAGAAAAGTGATGTTTCAATATTTGAAAATAATTACTAAATGGTGGTCGAAATCGAATAATAAGTAAATAGTTGAAAATAATAAATCTTTTAAAGGAAATGGCCCATGATTTCGTACTAAATGAAGCGTAATAATATTTTCTGTAAAGGTGATGATTTTAAACAGTGTTTTCACGCCATGACCTTAGTGTATATGCCCACATTTGCGTGCTCATGATTAGACAGAGTTGCTGATATTTTTTCAGGGAACCAAAACCCCCTTATATGGCTGGGACAAGATCCATCCATGGGCCTTATCCCTACACTTTCTGGGACAGGTTAATAGGGAAAATTTTAAACTTAGTTTTCAAAGAAGTAGATGTATCCTCTCATATCTCCGATTCCTTAGCGGGTTTTTGCAGATGTTTATTGATACACGATCGACCAGCCCTATCGAGTTTGATTGTAAAACACCGGAATTATTAAAAACCGTAAAAATGTTATGGTCTCTACGTTCCATATTTTTGCTTAAATATTTTTACAGATATTGGTTGTATGTTCGAATTATATTTTTAAATATTGCCAACAAATTATCTGCCTCCGTGATGGTACCGGGTATCCTCGTATATCACATTCATTTCCATGTCATCCTTATACCTGACATTAGCCGAACACAAGCACATGATTTTCTTTACCAAAATTAAGGCAAGATGCTTGGCGCAGAGCTACGGGACTTGCGCTGGTTCGAGTCTCCATGGATAAATAAATTTTCTCATGAAATTTCGGCCAGTGTGTGACCGGTGTGAACACAGAATCATGAGGAATTTGGGGAGTTGCAATAAATAGAGGACCCAGGTTGAGAAAATCAGTTATATCTGCTGGGGGACCTAACATACTGACCATGTCACCCCTACTCTGGGAGGATGATCGTCTACCTCGGTGATTAACACATGTACATATGAAGCTAGCAGCCGGCTGGTAGGCCAAGGGCCTTTTGGTCCTGTCGCACCATGGAGTTTATATGGTTTAAATAATTAATTTTTAATGAAAATTTTAATATATGAATAATATACCGTGTGTTGAAAAAAGGTAGTTTGTAGAGTTTGGGTGATGAAAGAGGAGGGTAAAATGAACATCTTGTATGAACCAAAATTTATGTAAGTTGAACATTTTGCCTTTTGGAGTATGTGTCATGAAAAATATTGCACTTTAATCTGCTGTGCAGTGATATTAAACCACTTCAGTTTTAGCTTCATTATTCAAAGCTGCGTTCCACCAAATTATTTTATGAAATATGGTATGAATTCTAATCATGAACCTCATGTAAATTAAGGACTATGAATTACAATAGGCTTGTATTAATGAGATTTTTTTCATGATTTACCAGTGAAAGTTCACTTTATGTAATTTATCACGCGTTTTCACCCTTTAATCTTGTTTTACTGGTATTATTTACTTGGTTGATATGATATCAGGCCTTTGATGTTCCCGAATACATACTCATTCTCTTTGGCTTTGCACAGGAATATCGTATTGGATGGAGCAATATCTATTAGTAAGTGCATCAATGCAGTTTCTAGGGTTCCGTATGTAGTTACGCTGATTCATTGGAATTGATGATACTTCGTACGGTTGGGTGCGGAATTGAATATTCCGCCTGTGTATTCATTTCAGATACTGCATTAGTACATGTTCTGGCAAATATGATACAGTGTACTAGCATGTCACTCAACGACAAGAAAAGTAAGAAAAAGAACAAGAAGAATTAATTTAAATATATAATTCATCAAAGAGAAAATAGTTAAATTTGTAGATCTATTTCTTGCATTGAAGGACTAATTGGGCAGCATCAATCACAAGTAAAAAATAATATTTTTCAGTTTTTTGTTGTACTAGTTTTAACTATTGAATACTTTCTTTGTTTTTTGTTTGTCTACCTGAGCATCTGTCTGTTAATTATTTTTCATTTATTTTTATATTATTTCTTTCCTTCTTCGTTGACTTGTTTTTACTTGCTATTGCTTCTATTGCTATTGTTGCTACTACCGTTAATATTACTACATCTGTCAGAAAACTGTCTTGATTGGTTAAGTTCTTATCTCACTAATCGTCAGCAATCAGTTTCTGTTAATAATCGCATTTCTTCCTGGCGCTTGGTGTGGAAAGGATACCTCAAGGCGGCGCTGGCCCTTCTTCTCTTTTCCATTTATATTAATGACGTGATCAAGGGACTACAAACTGCAAGTATCATCTTTACGCCGATGACTTACAGATTTACTCACACTTTAGGCCTGACGTAATTAACGAATGCATTGACAAAGTAAACACTGACCTCGGACATATATCTTTATGGTCCAGACAATTCGGGCTAAAACTAAATGTAAACAAAACGCAAGCAATAATTATCGGACATCCAAAACTATTAAAACTCTATAAAAATAACAATATGGTGCCTATCATGTTAGATAACGAACAAATTCCTTATATCGACATTGTTAAAAACTTGGGGCTTTACTTAGATTCTAATCTAAATTGGAATACCCAAATAAAAGAAACATCTAAAAAGATCTTCTCCATAATGCATTCCCTAAAGCGCCCCAAGAACTTTTTTCCTACAGCTCTTAAAATAATTTTAATCCAAACCTTAATGATGCCGCATTTTGACTATTGCAATGTTCTACTAACTGACATAAGTGACGGATTGTCGGACAAACTGGAGCGTGTCCGTAGTATGTGTATCAGATTCATATTTAATGTCCGAAAATACGATCACATTTCTCTATTTTTCCACAATTGCCACTGCCTAGTTTTCGTATTCTCCCAATTATTTATCCTCTCGTTTCCAGTATTTTTCCTCCAACCATAACTTAAACACAAGATCACAACATAGTCTCTTGTTTAATATACCGAAATATAGGACATCACATTACTCCATGTCATCCACTATCTCCACTTCTCGGAACTGGAATTACCTACCACAAGAAATAAGGGGCTGCCGGATATTGGCATCTTTTAAAAGAAATCTAAATTTATATTTGCTCTAACCTCGATTTCATCATTACCCAGTGTAAGGTACATATATTAAATAGTGTTTCTCGTATAATTTATCATATTTGTATTATTATTGTTATTATTATTATTATTTTTATTATTATGTTATAACATTTTATTTGTACACATGAAATTTCCATTGCAACATTTAATATATTTTTAATTATTTATGATTAGTATAGTGTATATATACGTATATATAATCTACATTGTCAAATATGAATTTATAATTTGTGATGGTTGAGTGGAAGAGAAGGCCTTACGGCCTTAATTCTGTCAGAATAAATTTTATTATTATTATTATTATTATTATTGTTATTATTATTATTATTATTATTATATATTATAACAATCATATCAAATCATACCGTAAACATAACTTGGAACTTACAAAACTATATGTGACATACAATAATAACTTTATTTGATTATCTCTGTAAAACTAACTGAAGTAGGTCATGAAGAAAATTATTTCCACAGAAATAACTTTTTATACACAGTGTTGTTTTAATAATAAACGGGAAAACAAGGAACTATGTTGATATTCTGGTGCCGGTCATTGTTGCGTGACGACTGACCTGATTTTCATGACAAGCTGAAGCATAGACGGAACACTGGGGTAAGTCCATTGACATAATCGGGGATTGATCCAGCAAATTTCCGGTGATGGCATGATGCCATAACCAATCTTGCCAACTAATCTGATATACTGATTTAAATTCAATGCACAAAAATTTAATTGATTCTCAATTAATTTATTAGAAGTTAAATTAGTTTTCTTCACAGTATTAAGAAAACAATAAAGTTTATTGAGTGCATGAAATTAATCGTTAAATCAGCTTACTTACGAAACCTGGCAAACTATCTCTATCACAAATAAGAACAGTTAATGTCATACAATCTGATGTTAATATGCATTGTAAGGTCTCGTGTTCGAGTCCCGATGGTATCAGATTTTTTAAAACAGGTCTAAATTTATGTTGTCACCATGGTCCTGGAATCGACTCAGCTTCTAGCGGAAATGAGTACCATGCAGTGCTGACAACCCGGCTCATACTTTGTGTTGATTATTTAGAAAACTCTCAGGACCACAGGGAGCTCTTAAGCCTGTAGTGGATTCACTTAATTTTAATGCGTATTTTTATCGAGATATGTATTTAATTTTTCTAATAATTTGGCTATTTCGACAGGAATTTTCTTTGCATATTCAAGAGATTTATAATTGCAATATAATATATTTGCCGCGGTGGACTAGTGGTTATGTACCTTGAAACTGGTTCCGAGGATCGCGGGTTCAAACCAGGTCGGGGTCGATGTATATTTTTATTGTGAAAAATCCATGGAGCAAGTCCTCCGGAAGTAAATTTAAGCCATGGGTCCCGAGTCTGAGGATTTTCAGACTCATAAAAGATCCGTAATCTTGAATTAAGAGACCTGTAAGCAAAATATGCCGTTCATTGCCCTAGTTGTCTGCTAGATGTCTCATTGCGTTGGTATGTTGACCACATACCATTCATGACATCTGTGGGAAAATAAGCGAATCTAAATTAACTTGGTCTAGTAACTTCTAACAAAGAAGAGACTAAGACTCCAGCAATAGACTGTTACACCATTGTAGCAGTGTGCCATAACTAGGGCTCGGGTTTTTATGTAATAAAAGATAAGATTGCAATGCAGTTAGTATATATTATTCAACTGTTTTTGTGTGAAACCAAAACAAAAGACAGTCAGGAGTCTTACTTATCATTATTCTAATCAACTGTTTGTATGTGAAACCAAAACAAAATACAGTCATAAGTCTAACTTCTCATTATACCATGTTGCAAATCTTATCTTTTAGTACATGAAGATCCTAGCCCCCGTTATGACGAAACTGATGGCATTTTACTTCTCCTCCCAGGTAAACAGCGCCCTTTTGTTTTCCAACCTAAAAACAACCTGCTCCTAGGGTAAACACGAGAATAAAAAATTAATGTATGAAAAAGCTATACTGAGATATTATATTCTACAAAATTATTGCCGGCTTGGATAGATGGATATTTTAAGGGTGTAAAAATCCTGAGAATATTTGTTTTGGAAAGATAGAAAGCAGTGGATAATATGTTTACAACACACAAAAAAGTCTAAGAGGCTTCCGACCAAAATGATCATTTAACTTTTTTTTTAGGAAACTGGTGCCTTCTATTATATTATTTATTTTTTATTATTACTAGGCCTATATATTATTTAACTCGGTTTTTAACTTACTTACTCACTGGCACTATCAAACCTTAGGTTCATGGCCGCGCGGACATAAGCTCTTCATACATCCCTATCATGAGCTAATGCTTTCCAATCCTCTTAACAGCTAAGGTTATTAGAATCGCTATTCAAATCTGGACGTGAAATGGCCGAAACGTTTTGCTCATTAATATTTAATTTTAGGAAATGATATTTTGAGGTTATGTTAATTATATTATTTTTAGTCCGATCATCTTACCTCAATATTAATGTTGATTTGTTCTCGGACATGTTTCAAGACAATTCTGTTTTATCTTGTCCAGACTGGACAAGCTGACGATAAAACAGAATTGTTTTGAAACATATCCGAGAACAAATCAACATTAATATTGAGGTAAGATGATCGGACTAAAAATAAAATAATTTTGCTCATACCGCTCTTTTTTTTCAGGCTAGGCGTCATTTTAGATACATGTCTAATGACTTTAATTTCTTTGCAAAGGAAGCCATGCTCTGGAGTTTTAACCGAGAAATCTATCGACTCCGACTGTGTTAGAACCCACGAGCCTTGGAAATAGGGGCGAGTATAGTAACCACTAGTTCACCAGGAATGAATCATTAGGCAATAATAACGAAGGCCCATTCACAGAAACGTCACACTATCTGTATAATGTTTTTAAATTTTTGTGCCTAAAACACTATTTCCTTTAACAATTATACGATTGTAAAAAGCTTAAATATAAATGGATGATTTCTGAGCTGTAACAACTGATGACATTATTAACGAACTTACGATCGACGTTTCTAGTATCTGACATGGCAATTAAGTTATCCGAAGTTAAATCTACAAGTGGTCTATATTCTTAAAGAAAAAGTTGATTAAGACTGTAATTTAAAACTCGTTCTGACGTAAGAGCGATTGTCAAAGAACAGGAAAGTCTCATCTTGCTCTACTAATCAATTTTAAAGGCGAAATATCAAGTTACACATGAAAATTATATTAATATACAGTAATGTCTTCATTATCGCTTTTAGTTTGTCTACTGTGTCAATTAACAATCACGTGATCTCTTAGTATAGAACGTCATGAAATTCAAATATTTAGGAGTAGAAATTAATAGCAGCAACAGAATAACACATGAAATCCTCCATCAAGCAAATAATGCAAACAAAATATCGGGATGTTTAAACAATACTGTTTGGAGAAATAAAAATTTAAGAATAGATACAAAAGTAAGAATATACAAATCTGTCATAAGACCAGTTCTAACATATGGTTGTGAATGGAAAACAGTAGATTAGTGAAGAAAGTACGTGACTGGACACCTCAGCAGAAAAGGTCATTAAGAAGACCACAACTACGATGGAAGGACGTCACCATACCCCGGACCTGTAGTGAATGAACACGCAACAAGCTGCCAGCTTTCATGCGTAGATGAAGAAGAAGTGATCTCTTAGATCACACTTTATTGCACTATGAATATAGTCAAAAGTTAGTAAAACTGATAGGTATCCTTAATTACAATTAAATAAACGCGTTCTCAGTCAAAACATATTATAAAACTGATGAGTGGGTTTCTCAACCGAAGCCTTAACCATGACCCCGGTTTTTCATTTTTTTATTGTTTCCACAACACCTATAAAAATGACAGAAAATTCACAGAAATTATTATGAAACCATAGACATGATTCAGACATTATTTTTTTGTAATTGCCACCGTAGATTTTCAGTTTTTGTTGTTGTTATGGGAACAATAAAAAATTGGAAAATTACGGTTGTGATTTCTACTTCGGTTGAGAAATCCACCCATTGAATTCATTGTCAGAATCGAAACATAGATATTCTTATTCGCGTGAACAAAAGCTCTCCACACACATAAATACAGACACACACACACACACACACACACATATATATAGCAAATTCCTACCAGAGAAATGAAAATAATTTTAAGCACAGAAATGAAATAAATAAATAAATAAATAAGGGAAATTATGGGTGTACAAGAGGAGCCGGACATCATAGACATTATAGAAAAGAGAAAAGAAAACATTACAGTGGTATGGCCATGCCAAAGAATGCCAGAGTAAAGGTTGCCTAAAATTTTTATGGAATGGATCTCAATGGAAAGGGGGAAGAGAGAAAGACCGAAGAAGGGGTACAAGCAGCTATGAATATCAGAGGAATGGAGGAAGATCAATGGATGGACAGAGAGGAATGGCGTTTGATTTCCGGAACACGGCGGCAGCTGTCATGATACCGGATGATGATGATGATTATATATATATATATATATATTGTTCAATCCTATACTAATAATGACCTAAATATCATTCTGTTTTTAGGGAAGTAAGTTCAATTTGCCAGAGAGGCATTGGTATCCATTTATAACAACATGTAATTGCTCAACCTACTTCCCTAGGGAAGAAAAGTAATTGACTTAATTAATAATGTATTTTTTTAATTTACACCAGTCCTTAAATATTCTGTATACTGTATTCATGTAGACCAATCAGAAGGCAGATATAACTTACGAACACATCGCGGTGAACGTATAAATAGGACAGAATTGCCAGTCTCAAGACAACCTTGAGGATGTCAGACGCAGTCTCTGGCGAAACGTCGGGGAACTACAAGCCTCACGACCACGGCCTACAGCCCGAAAATCTTCTTCAAGATCATTCTGTATACTTTTTCATATACTTTTTCGACATTGCGGGTAATAGAAAATTAACCTCAGCTTTCGCCGCTTCCAGTATACCATAATTAATCATATCTGTAATTAATATGCAGTCTGAAACTGTTATTTAAAATGTCTGTCATTCATTCAGACAACAATAAACAATTGCAGATGTTTTATCAACTTTCCCTTGCCTTCAAACAATTGAACTCTTCAAACGAAGATATAAATTCATACGAAATATAAAAATTAAACATAATTATTAGTAGGCCTACAGGAGTGAACAAAATTATATACGCAGTTTGAGAAGTAAGTACATTACAAGTCTCGAACTTATTTGCTAGCCCTCGCTATAGCTCGGGCTCAAACATGTCCTCGAATTCTCTTGTTGTATACGTAACTGTTATTATAAAACAATAGAAAAACAAATGAGTAGAAATTACTTACATTTGTGTCAAATTACATAATAATTCACAACAATAACTTAGAGTTTCACATGATCTTGTTTTCTTTGTGGTCCGTAACATTTCAATAACTGGCAGGATAAATTACTGTTTCGCTAAATCCAGCCAGAGATTTGGCGATGTGCTCTAACCTGGAGTAGCGTGGCTCATTCCACAATGCTGGATTTCCGACTCTCGGCTTGAAAACAATGTGGTTTCTGATGTCCTGCTTCAGGTCATCACATCCCTATCTCTGTCCAATTTTCATCACCATTCTCACACAAACGATAGTGCCGCCAAATAGGCTCGGGATAAGTGAACTACAACCCCATAATGATAGCCACTATTAACTTAGCTGCCAAAGAGTCCTAATGGGTTCTAACATACGCAGCACACTGAGCGAAGCCAGACTTCGCCTTATCCAGTCCAATACAGTCCTGTTTCGCTAATTTAAGATTATACTCTCTTCTCAAAACTCCATCGATTGACTAAAACTGTGAAGGTTTTGTTAGAATTGACATTATCAGCGAGTCCCAAACAGTGAAATATTTAATACTTCATAACTGATTCATTTATGGACAAATGTTTATTGGGACTACATAAACACAATAATATCCACGAAGAAATAAATAAAAGAATACAAATTGTTATTTTCCAATAAATAAAGTATTTCTTCTTCTTCTTCTTCTTCTTCTTCTTCCTTCCAAGTATTAGGCCAAGGCCTGTTACGATCCTACAGAACATTTTCCCTCCAGCGTTTCTGGGAAATTCTCGTATAAGACTTGAAAGCATAATAATAATCTCTTCGATTCGTTGCTGGCCAAAGGAAGGCAAGACCCGTGATGGGGCTGCCATCTTATAGCCTCTGGTCAGGCTTTTCTGGAGAAGAAAAGAAAATAAAGGAAAGAAGAAATGGAAGAAAGGAAAGACTCCCTAGCCCTTGGTTGTCTTAATAGCGTTGGGGTCGAAAAAACAAGAGTTAACAAAGAGAGGTTAGATAGTAAAGTTAAAAGAGTCTGGTATAAGTAAGTGGAAGAAATACCAGATCGGTTAAAGATAAAAGTAAGGAGCAAAACACAAGTAAGTGGAAGCAATGTTTTGCTCAGCTTGGGCACCCTTGTGGTTGCCATCCACATATCCCCTAGATGGGGACCCTTGACGGATGTATGAAGGAGTAAAATTTACAATGCGTTGCAGGAAAAGTACTGTATTGTAGAGAAATTCCTAATATGCAGGGTGCTCTAAAATTCCCCTTACAAACTTCTAGGACTTGTAGGGGGGACTGAGTTGATAGTATTTAGAATTGGAAACCAAGTCCGGAAACTTACCATTTCCGTGCTACAGCCGTTTGAAAACATGTTTTTAACGTGACATTTATTATGAGGCGTGACACAGTATATCACTTCTTTTACAATTCAACTCATTGATAACCAAAGAAATAAAATATATACTGAATCATGACTTGCATTAATAATCGCGGATACACCCTCCGAATCAATTTTTGCAGTTTTCAAAATTTCCAAAAAATTAGGGCACCGAGTCATGGAATACTCGATAGGGAAATTTTCGATTTCTACGAATCGCAAAACTATTACTTGTTGAGATACGTTCAGGCAATGCTTGTTTTCAAACGGCTGTAGCACGAAAACGGCAAGATTCCGGATATGGTTTCCAATTCTAAATATTATCAACGCAGTCCCCTCTACAGGTCCTAGAATTTTGTAAGGGGAATTTTAGAGCACCCTGTAGAAGACTATTACTATTATTATTATTATTATTATTATTATTATTATTATTATTATTATTATTATTATTATTATTAATCATCTCATTAGTTTATTCAGAAAGTAATTTACCTAATTCACGAAGTATAAATATGACCCTAGAGGGAATTGATTCACTCTTTTACTTGTGACAGAGAGGTGTGCAGTCTTGGTTTAACGTCATCTGACTGCCTATAAATCAATACTAAATTCAGATAATGGAAAAAGACTATATTACAGCAAGCTGCTACCTCCCGATGTCTTCTTGAGAAGGAGAATTTCGTATGAAAGGAAAAGATTCACGTATTCCAATCACGCGAGACCCAGTTGCTTCCAATTTCTCTCTACCCATCCTTTTTATCACGTTATTTAACTTTCCAAACTCGCTTCTCTCCTTTTTTCCAGCTTTTTGTCACGAAGGGATTTGAGGATCTGCAGAACCAAATGAATGTTTCACATTTACATGGATTTCCATTAGATTTTTCAGAAAGAAAAAATGTTCCGCTTAAATAAACAAGCATTGAGTTATCTTATTCAGCTTTTCAGATTCTCGACAGCTTCCGCAACAATAAAGTAAATTTAAACAGGTCTAAAATTGAATTGAAGCAGAGACCAATAATCCAAGTAATAAATATTTCTTATTGAATAATTACCGCAACGTCCTTCTTCTTCTTCAATCAGGAATTTAACCTGTTCCGGCTTCACACATTCTCCAACCAACGTGTCTGTCATCTTCCCAAATCTCTCCTTCCTCCAGGTTTATAATCAAGAATTCTTCTAGCAATACGACTGCAGTTTATTATTTCTACTTGTTCAACCCATTGATCTCTGTAATGTTTGTTAATGCAATTTCGTGTCATGGTCCAAATTTCTTCATCGCCTTCCTATTTGTTCTCTCTTGAGGTGAACAAGTTCTTTCTTTAGAATATCAACACAAATAAAATATTTTTGTATTAAGCCGTCTCTTCGGCCGCGATGGTGTAGTGGTTATGCTCCTTCCCTCTTGTCCTGAGAGTCGTGGCTTCAAACTCGGCCGGCGACGATAGGTTCTTAGGATGACTATTTAATTCATGCCCCAAATGGGAGTCAATGACCAATCACGTTTCAATGATTTCTGTTTTACAACCAATCAGAGTCGTGTTTCACGAAATATTTATCAGTGTTATAATTACCTTATTAAAGAAAGCTCCTCCTTTTTAATATTCTGAACAGGTCTGACCATTATTTTGCAGTGACTGAGCCTGTGAGAAATACGGCTACCAGATTGTATATACAGTGAATGGATGTCAACACATGCCGCATGCGGGAGTTAATATAAAAACATTTGTAGCAATTGATTATACCACCAAAAAAAAGAAACCACTGTTTGCACTTTCTTACATGTATTTTTTCCCAGGTAACAATCCAGAAAAATATAATTGTCATATTTACATCATACGACATCAGAAATGAATTAATATACAGTTTGATGTTTCATTTTTTCTTCACTAGAGAGCATTCTTACAATATTGCGTTCCTTTGGCAATAAATAGTATGATCTGGTTGCAGTGCTAAACAAAAGAAGCAGATGAAGCGTAACAATCGTTTCTCATTTGTTTTCAAACATCGCCGTTTACATTAAATATATAAATATTTTAAAATAACTATAGTTAAATAATGATTTGTGAGTAAACAGCTTATTTTTATTCGTTAAATAGTCCTAACAAATGCCACTCTTGAATTCCAAATTCTCTAGATAAATTGGAAATCACTCGTGGCATTACATATGAAAAATTCCAAGGCACAAGTCCTCTGGGGATAGACGTTTTAGGCCGTGGGTAACGAGTCTGATGAATTTCAGGCTCATAAAAGAACCTGAAGTCTGAATAAAAAGGCCTCTGAACAAAATTTACTTGATATTCCTCCATCCAAGTTTCTTAATTAGTTTCCTTAGTAATATCCTTAGTTTCCTACTAGATGTCTCATCGAAACATGTAATAATTGTATGTCACTCGCTGTCATCTATAGGGAAATAATCGTAACTCAATTAGACTGGTTAAGAAATTTCCCACTAGGGGAGCACCCATGTTCCGAGCTGGATGAACGGTGATCATGTGATCAATCATCAGTCATCATAGCCGTCTAGGTAAACACGTGGCTAGCTGCGCGGCTGACTCGATTTGGAGCTCAGGTTCGAATCCTGGCGGTTCCAGAGGGGTATTAGTGGTGGACATATCGGGATTTTTGGATTTTTTCGAGGATCTCCCGTTTCCCGAATTGCATCCCATCAATACTCTCCATTCTCCCTTACCACTCCATCATGTCATTTCATACCTTATTCATTAATTTCATTATACCTTATACATCGTTTCATGAAAAATAAAACATTGTTTGCTTGGTATTCCATATGTGTTGAAAGTATGAGCTTGCGGGGATCTAGTGGGGCTCCCTACAGGATTATGCCTTATGACTGCAGGTCTGAGCAATAATATAAAGGACAGAACAGGACGATGGCAGAGTTATAGTCCCTTCTCACGGGACGGGCTTAACCCAAAAATGGCGATATGGGACATGGGAGTAGAACCTGGTATGTCGGACCTGAAGGATGACCTATAACTTACATAACCCATAAGTAGGCTTTCATTCCACTCATCTCCATAATACTGGGATAGCGCAATATATCTTTCAGGTCGCGGGGTTCCGGCAGTCTGTCTCTCCATCTGAATAACGAAGAAAAAAATATAATAGATCAAAATTTAAGTGTCCGATTGTTTTAACCCTATTTCACCATCTGTGTTTAAGTGTTTAAGTTTTTCTTTACAAATAAATAACCCACAAGGTAACTATAGTAAATATATATAACTTAGGGTCGGTTTCACCAACAGAGGTAACTGTATTACGCCAGTTTAAGCTATGCGTTATACATGGGGAAAACTGGCGTAATGCAGTTACCTCTGTTGGTGAAACCGACCCTTATTACTAAACCATTAATTATTTTCACTATGTTAAAATGTACTGTATACCAAGAGATTAGGCATGAAATATATTATTACCTACCCTTCCTATTCATCTGAATATAAATTATAGGAAAATTAGTAATAATGGAATCGATTATGACAGTTTAGACACTATTGAACAAAAAAATACTATAATGGTTTGAACTTACGAAGTTGTAGAATAATTGCCTAAAGTAATAATGGAAAAAACGCATACGGAAAGATGAAAAGAGTTCACCAATGAATGTCTGTGACTCTACCTATACAGAGGTAATTAACCAGCTAATTTGGTTCCCTACAGATGTCAGTGGATGGTAAGTGATTAACTCGTCACCTCAAAGATATACACATTATATAACTAAGATATTACATGGGTTGGTTAAGCCGATTAAATTTTGCTCAGAGGCACTAATTTAGGTCTCTGCTTCTTTGACGGGCCGATTTTTTTCAAACTCGGGACTCATAACTTAAATCCCTCTCGGATAATTTATCCTTTATGTTATTCCATCCTGAAAATCAATCGACCTCCGCCTTGTTTGAACCCGTGACCTTGTACCAGAGACAAGGAACTCAACCCCTAGATCGAGGAGAGTATGGCCAATTTTGATGATAAATAGAAATGGCGTTTCGACACCATAATAAGACATATATTTTAATTATAGATAAGTTAACGATACTCAACATGACATTCTTATGTTATCTACATGACACTCTGTAAGGAAACCATTTATATCAGAGAGCGGAATCTGTTCCACAATGTCGAAGGTTTACTTGTATTGATATAAACTATATTAGAATGCGAGTGAGAGGGGTGGGTTGGGATACATCACATGACTGAATGCCTACCTGGCTGTGAAGAGAAAGACAGACGCAGAAACATCGTTTTATTTAGTAAAAATATAGAGTTATTGTAAGTACCTCGGTAGTTGACATTACGCATACCGACCTCAAGTGTAGTGAAATGCCACCAAAAACGAAAACAAAGGTGCTTGCGATAGGGCAATCATTTTCTTAAAATTTCATTATCTTCTAAACAATGCATAACCTAAGTAAATTTTATTGTATTATGTACCTTATAGTCCACCGCTGTGGTCTCGAGGTAGCGTGCTGCCTAGTCACGCAGCGGGCCCGCGTTCGATCCCCGGTCGGGACAGTTTGTGTGGGTGAGGTTTTTATCGGGGTTTTTCCTCACCTGTAAGACAAATGTCAGGAAAACTTTAATGGCCAAACGGTCCCCGAAATCATATGACCATCATCATCATCATGCTTATCACTATCATCATCATCATCCTTCACCGGTGTGGAAAGCAACCGGAAGCTACCACACCTACGATTCCCTAGTAAAGCTGCAAGCATAGCATGAAAATGCTATGATTGCAGTGAAGGACGTGACTTCGGGCAGAATTACTATGGATGGATATACCTTATATTGTTTCCTAATGTTTATATTACAGTCCCGCGCCGTAGCCGAGCGGTTAAGGTAGGAAGCCTTGGTGCAGAGCTACGGGACTTGCGCTGGTTCGAGTCTCCATGGGGGATGACATTTTCTCATGGTATTTCGGCCAGTATGGGACCGGTGCCCATCCAGCATCGTGAGGCAATTGGGTAGCTACAATAAGTAGCGGCTCCAGGTTGAGGAACCAGCTATAACGGCTGGGGGACTCGACATGCTAACCACATGTCACCCCTACACTGGCTGTTGATCATCTACCTCTGTGATTGACACATGTGGATGTGAAGGGCCAGCAGCCGGCTGGTAAAAGGGCAACCGCTGAAAAGTGGAAAGACCCTCAATCGGAATGTTTATATTACAGAAGAGTCGCCCGGTACGTATGCAGACATGTGTTAAACCCTATCCCACCCCTTCCCGATAGCTCAAGTACAGTCAATATCAGTACAGTCATCGGCAATGTGGAACAAATTCCGCTCTCTAATTTATTTTATTTAGGCCTATGTAGAGATTTGTAATGTTTTCACATTTTTCTGTGCCTAAAGTTTCATTTTCTTTCTCCACTCGTCTCTATCCATCAACTCCATGCCCTCCAGTCCTCTTGTTCTCATTCCAGTTATTTTTTCCTTGCATCCACATGTTTCGAGGTCTTCTTTTCCTTCTTCTTCCAGATGGACACCATTCCAATGTTTTTCTAGGTAACCTTTCTTCTTGCATACGTCGTACATGCCCATATAAATTTTAATTGCCTGTATCTTATATAGTTTACTATTGAATATCTAATATCAATTTTTTCTCGTACGACAGTATTTCTTATATTTTTATAATTTTGAACATCTTGCTGCTCTCCTTTATGAAATCCATTTACATCGACATTAATTTTTGTTAAATTTCCAAACCTCAGCTCCATATGTGACAGCACTTCTTACTATTGGATTACATATTTGTAACTTTTTTCTGGTTATATGTTTGTTCCATAAGACTCCATTCATCATTGCTGTTATATCTCTACCTTTATTTATTCTATTCTTAATATCACTTTCTTGTTTATCCTCTTTATCTACTTTTCCCAGATACTCAAATTCATCACATCCTCAAATATATTCCTTTTGATCTTCTAATATTAAATCTTCGGTTTCTGTTCTACATCCCATATATGTTTCGCTAAATTTATTTTCGAACCCCAGTTATCGTATTCGTCCAATAATTTTACTTAACATTAACTCGAAGTCTTCATATTCTTCATGTTCCATAATTTATATGAATCATAAATTTGTTTGAAAAACTTGCTTGAAAAGTAGGAATAAACTAGGATGATACGTTTGATGTCTCATGTACAAAGGCAATTAGTGTTTGTTTCAATGTGGAATACTTTTCCAGCCACAAACATGTGAGGGAATGGAGTGAAGATTGGATTCTCATACAAACGCTAACTAACCGCAGTTACATCTGGGATTGCTCGCGATGCAGAAAGGCTTAATGCCTCGCCCCAATATCATTAGCGCTACAAAATCTGTTTCTTCCTCCTACATTTTTTTCTCTGTTCCTAGTTGTTATTCTCGTTATAAAGACAAACATTTTAACTCAACTTCAAGCTCTGTCATTAAAATTCTTTAAAGATTTTATTTAATTTCGTTATTGGATTTTCATATATATTATTGCAATATACGTATATTGGAATTTTCATTATATAAAAGGTAAAACAGAGTTTTATATCACTATAGGTTTTAAGAGCTATTTCAGTAATGCGAGTTTAATGTTGCCACCTTTGCAGATAAATAGCACGAGATGTCGCTCTACATGACGGCCGCCTTTATGCCCTATAACATGAGTCAGTTCGCATTTCTATTTAGACTCTTTTCTCCAGGGCCATACATTTAGGCAATAAAAACATTTCAAGGAAAATTGTAAGGAAGAACAACATAACCAACATAACTAAACTAGAAAAAGAATCTGACAACAACAAGAAAACATGGATAACACTTACATACACAGGAAAAGAAAGAACAAAATTAGCCAATGCACTAAAGAAAGCCGATAAAAACGTAAAAATAGCATACAGAACCAATAACAAATTAAACAACATAATAAACAATAACATTGAAGAAAATAACATTTTCAACAGCAAAGGAGTTTATAAACTGACATGTAAGGACTGCAACAAATTTTATATAGGAAGGACAAACAGGAGTTTTTAACATCAGATTCAAAGAACATTTTCGAGACTTCATTCACGCAGAAGGGAAATCAAGCTATGCAAAACACGTTATCCATGAAGGACATCGCATGTTAAATATTGAAAACACCCTAACAGTAATGCACAGAGAAAATAATCCAGCGAAGATAAACGTACTCGAAGAGATGGAAATCATGAAAGAAGCTCACAACAACGACAGCCTGATAAACGAAAACGAACCAATACATGCAACCCCCTCTACCAGATCTTCAGTGAAACACTAGTTTTGAATCCTGCCGATGATGGGACAAGTCCCGAAAGCGCTACAGTTAAATGATTAATTAAGTTGAGGAGACGGACCTTTCAGGTGAATATTCCATAATTATATATTAAGAATAATACCTCAACGGAACACATCATGAATATTATAAAAGTTGATTAGGTCAGCATAATGTTACACAATTTCCCTAGAATTCACTTAGTTTTATCAGCAAGTGTAAAAAGGTGATCGAATCTTCTTAAAAAAATTGTGCAATTCAAATAAACTATATTATTAATATTAAAACATTTTTTACTAACCAACGAACTCACTTGCTCTATCGAACACTTGGGTTCCTACCCGCGCGGAAATAAGCTCTAGGTACTTCCCTATCCTGAGAAAAACATTTTTACTAGAAGTCCAAATTATTGTCAATCGATAATTAGTATAATATTTACTTTTTAATCAAAGTCACCAGGTTGTTATTCATTTCTAGTATTCCCACCTGACGTTGGAGCTGCGGCAGAGTTACACTCCCCCGATGATATATGAAAGGTGATGATGTTTCATAAGTTTTACGGTACGTAATATACATAAATAGTGTTAAATTGCCATGCTATATGAGCCATGGAAATAAATATAAACATCTAGCCATTAATCTACAAGTAAGAAATGAGAGTTGGTGGTCTCCTCCTTCCCTTATAAAGGCTTCACAGCACCAACTCCAGTAATGTAACCCGTACACTTCTGTAGAATAACAAAACAGTAAAATGGTTCCGAAAAGAAAGAAAAGAACATGATAATTTAAAATTGTGATTACTGTTAATACAGAATTTACCAAATAGTTAAATGGCTCCGAATAGGAAAGAAAATAAGCAACAAAAGAAACTAAAAGTATTGTTGAGTTTCATAATAAATACCAACGATTATCAGAAATATTAAGGTGATTCTACAGTTCCTAATTTCCTAAGAGAAAAGGTTCACAATTGAAGAATGACCCAAAAAATTAGGTCATTTTACTGATCAAATTACCCACTATACGATCACTTTCTACATTGACTATAACTAACTCACTGGCACTATCGAATCCGTACTTTCAAGGCCGCATGGTCATAAAGTCTCCATACATCCTTATCCTTTTCCGATCATCCCTTGTATAATCTACTTCCCTCAAATCATGGTTAATGAAATTACCCCACCGCATTATTGGTCTACCAACTGGGCATTTTCTTTCTAATTTTCCTACAAGACGATTCCAAGCTCCTCTTCGATTCCCCATTCGTGCCACATGTCCTGCCCATCGCGAGACCTAATTTTTTTTATTATATCTGGTTCCCTGTAAAGATCGTATAGTTCACTGTTATGTAGTCTTCCCCATTCACCTGTCTGTTCCTCTCTGTTTGGTCCATAAATTTTCCTAAGAACTTTATTTTAAAATATTCATAAGATTTTCTCCTCCATTAAAGTAAGAGTTTATGTTTCACATCCTTTTAATATAATTGGGAGAATGATTGTTTTATATATTTTCAGTTTAACGTTCTTTTTAGAGAAGTTGGGACGAAAAGAGTTCTTGTAAAGCATAATACCTTGCATTTTCAGAATTGAGTCCTTGTTAAATTTCTTTCTGCAGGTTATTGATTTTTGTTATTATGTTTCCCGGTATTTGAATTCAGCTACTTCTTCAAAATTTCCCTAATATCTCAGGGAGGTCCGATGCTTCTAGGAGTCCATTCCATAGTTATTCTGCCCGAGGGCAGGTCTTTCACTGCTTTGCAGCTTTACTGGGGAATTATAGGTGTGGTAACTTCGCGTTGTTTTTCACACCGGTGAAGGATTATGATGATGATAATGATAAGGATGATGGCCGGATGATTTTCTGGGACCTTTGGGCCCTAAGCTTCCTGACATTTGTCTTACAGGTGAGGAAAAACCCCGAAAAAACCTCACCCAGAAAAACTGCCCCGACCTGGAATCGAACCCGGGCCCGCTGCGTGACAAAGCAGCACGCTACCTCGAGATCACAGCGGTGGACCTTCTAGTGTATTGATTTCAAATTCCTGATACAATCTTCATTGACAGACTATAGTTGTGGCAACTCAATTTTGGCGAAGAATTCTTCAGTTAGAATAATTGTTGTAAATTATTGACCTAAAAACACCACAAGTGAGCTGAGTTATTTTATCCAGCAACTTTCTCAATTATGCAAAGTGTATCTAACGTATAGTAGATTTCATAAATGACATTTTCTACCTCAGAATCCGTCCCAAAAGTACATGTTTCATGGGATGCTGTATTTTACCAAGACCGACCTCTAGGACTTCATTAGGGAATGTCCGTGTTTCCCAAGAGAATCTCCGCGGTCAAACAAAGTTTTTGTATGAGAAGCACGGAACACAGCTATTTCCATTGTGTATACTTCACTACTAGCGAACATTTTCTTGTGGGAGAAGCAAAGTACACTTTAGACATGACATATATGTCCATCCATCTAAAGCCCAGTCTGCTTGAATATGTACCTACTTATGTACTACACTTCCACATTTTCATCACAATTTTTATATCTACCTCTTTTAATAATAAATGTAGGAACAAATCTTAAAATAAAACTTAATAATCGTTTTAAGATTTGTAGTAGTATACACTCATTGCTTAACTATACACTCATTACTTAACTATTTACCAAAACTCTTCAAATGTTTTATATATATATAAATACATACAAAAAGGTGCAAAAAAGGTGCTGCTGAAACAATTAAATTAAGGTTTAAAGCAGTTACATCAACTCAGTTTATATAACATGCATATCATTTTGCACCAAATTTTTCTTCTTTATAGAGTCCATAAGAGGTAATTCATGGTTCTTCAGTTTATTGCAATAGGCCTATTTACTTCGCAGATGGAACATGAAAGAATGATGCCATCAGTTTTGACAAATTGCATTTTGAATTGTTCTGAATGTGCATACAACTTATCCTTCTTAATATTCGCCATGTTATTGTTAAAATATATATACAGTCAATATGCCCATTTCACCAATAAATGTTTAAAATGGTCAACAAGTTTCTACAGCCAAGCTGTCATTCTCAAGACCAGATATTGACAGCTTGGCTGTAGAAACTTGTTGACCATTTTAAACATTTATTGGTGAAATGGGCATATTGACTGTATATATATTTTAATATTGTATCACCAAGAAGATCAATTGTGTATTAAATGTTATTGTTGTGAAACCCCAGTTGTAATACTAATAAAAATATGTTGTGGTTTAGACTGGTAAACACTGCCAACAACAAGTTGGTAGATAGAAAATGTTAAATTATTGCCAGTACTAACTGAACTTTTTTTAAACTGTTCCAGCAATATAATTAAAATTCCACCCAACCATAGTAATTTTGCCCGAAGGCAGATCTTTCACTGCAATCATAGCATTTTCATGCTATGCGTTGCAGTTTTACTAGGGAATTATAGGTGTGGTAGCTTCCCGTTGCTTTCCACACGGGTGAAGGATGGTGATGATAAGATTAATATGAATGATGATGATTGCGATGGCCATATGATTTCGGGGACCGTATGGGCCTTAACGTTTTCCTGACATTTGTCTTATAGGTGAGGAAAAACCCCGATAAAAACCTCACGCAGAAAAACTGCCCCGAGCGGGGATCGAACCTGGGCCCGCTGCGTGACAAGGCAGCACGATACCTCGAGACCACAGCGGTGGACTCAATTAAAATTAAACTAGTGAAATAATGTATACACAAAGGAATAACAGCTCGAATCTAGTACACATAAAAATAAATTTAAAAAATACAAATATATTAAGAAACACTAATGAATTAATATATCGCTTATATATAAGGCACTAGGTAAATATATTGACAAATCTTAATACCATTTTTATCAAATAATAAAAAAATTATTAATTTAAAAAAAGTAATATTTGTGAGTTGCTTTTTTTAATAATTTTATTTTCAATTTGTTTCTGAAAGATGGTAAAGTTTGTCAGTCTCTGGCATAGGGTGGAAGAGAATCCCATGTTCTAGCAAGAGAAACGGTAAAAGATTTCGAGTAATAGATAGTGTGCTGAAGAGGGATATAAAGGATAATGTGCTGAAGGGATCCGGTATCTAATTTATGTGTATCAGCGAGTCTAGTGAAGCGGTGTGATAAATAATAAGGTAATGATGTGTATAATATTTTATAGAGGAGAGATAGGGAATGGACAGTCCTACGATCTTGTATACAAAGTCATGACAATTGTTCCAGGGATGATGTAACGTGATCAAATATGCGAATACCACAAATAAAACGTATGCAATAATTATGAACATGTTGAAGTATTTGGGTAAGAACAGTATTTAGGTCAGTGAAAAGAGTATCACATAATCAAAATGGGGCATTGCATATGTTTCTACTAACATTTTCCTTAGAGCAAATGGTAAAAAATTTCTTATACGATTTAAAGAGTGTATTTTTGAGAAGATTGTTTTGCAAATGTTTATTTGTTTGTACCAATTAAAATGTTTATCCATAAATACTCCTAGATTTTTTACTGTCTCACTGTAAGGGGATTCCATCCCAGGAGTCCACATACATTAGTGTGAGAAAATGTACAAATTAGTTTGTTATTTTGATAAATAAGGATAAGAAAATGGGCGAGTTCTGTACACCAGATTAGTTCAGCATTCACTTGTTTACTAGTGGGTTTTTGTAATAAGTTGGCTAAACTGCTGAGCAATGACTAATACATATACACATGCATAAAAACATACAGTAGATATCCATCCATCCATAGTAATTCTGCCCGAGGGCAGGTCTTTCACTGCAATCATAACATTTTCATACTATGCTATGCAGTTTTACTAGGGAATTGTAGGTGTGGTAGCTTCCCGTTGCTTTCCATACTGGTGAAAGATGATGATGATAATGATGTGAATGATGATGGCCATATGGTTTCGGGGACCGTTTGGGCCTTAAAGTTTTCCTGACATTTGTCTTACAGGTGAGGAAAATCCCCGATAAAAACCTCACCCAAAAAACTGCTCCGACCGGGGATCGAACCCGGGCCCGTTGCGTGACAAGGCAGCACGCTACCTCGAGACCACAGCTGTTGATACAGTAGATACAGTATTCTGATTAGTTATAAATTGTGAACACAGTATTAACATTGCAGAGAAACTCTCTTTTAGGTTGTTATTAAAGTCAACGGATTTCACTACCTGTTCTTTGCCAGGTGCTAATATGAGTTTCAGTTGTTTGAGGTTAATTAGATTTGTAAAACAAAAGGCTGATAAATATTTAATATGGAATGAGTTAGCGACAGAGAGTGTAATCTTGCCCTTGCATTAGTTGGTTCAGAGCTAATCTACTTTACGCAGCAGCAGGTAGCACAATGAAATATGCTCCAGTAATAATGCATTGCGGCTGAGGTTTCGGGGCCACCGGAGACAGTGACACCTCTACTACCTTATTGATTGTCTCCTCTGCTGGACCGCCCGCCCGCCCGCTCGCTTGCTACAGTAAAACCATAATGTATTCTCTTGTCTTCTATCAACTTCATCCCTCTCTTTTCTTTCCTCTTTCTCTCCCTCTCATGTCGGTACCAGTGTTCTGTGGTTATCATGGTCTTCTTTAGATATTAGTTCCGTCGCGTCGGTTCAAATCCAGCGTAGTTAACAAAGATTAAAATCTCATTAATGCTTCATTTGGAAAACTCGTAAAGCGTAAGCATCGTGTCGTGGATTAATGGGACGTAATAGAACCTAAAGTCTGATATAAGAGGCCTCTGAGGAAAATTTCTCGGCTTTTTCACGCCCATATTTGAAATATAATGTTGTTGAGCTAAACTCTTTAAGATGATTGTTAAATATAATAATTATATTCAGCACCTCTATAATAATAATAATAATAATAATAATAATAATAATAATAATAATAATAATAATGATAATAATAATTTAGGAATATTCCACAATACAGTGTTTCTCCTTCAACCCAAAGTGATAGAGGTTCCTGTCTAAATCATCTCCTTCCCTCAAATCTCTAGCTTCCATATTTCTCTTCACTCCATCCATCCATCATTCTCTAGGCCTGCCTCTTTCGCTTCTTCCATTAGATTTCCAATTAAGGATCTTCTTTGATATTCTCTCTTCTTCCATTCTTATGAGGTGTCCATACCATTTCAAACGTTTTTCTTATATTTTTCCTAATATGTTTTTTCAACTTGCATAATTTCCTTTATGTCCACCGCTGTGGTCTCGGGGTAGCGTGCTGCCTTGTCACGCAGCGGGCCCGGATTCGATCCCCGGTCGGGACAGTATTTTCTGGGTGAGGTTTTTATCGGGGTTTTTCCTCACCTGTAAGACAAATGTCAGGAAAACCTTAAGGCCCGAACGGTCCCCAAAATCATATGGCCATCGCAATCATCATCATTCATATTCATCTTAGGTTAAGCTTAGGATTAGGGACTCTCCTGGCGCACCATTATCATTATCATCATCACCCATCATATCATCGGGGCAACGTAACCCCGCCTTCCAGGTGCCCAACCTCAGAAGTGGGTTACAAGTACGCCATGCCAGGAGAGAGACCAGGAATGTTGAAAGACAAACCTGTGGCATTTGAAAAAAAAAATCCTTTATTGTGCTGTTACTGACCTTATCCCTCCTTGAAATTCCTGTCGATCGCCTCCAAAAATCCAATTCTACTGCTAACGCTTGTTGGCTTGTATAATATTACTGATATATATATATATATATAATAATACAACTATTAATATATGTAATAACAATAATAATATAAAAGTGGTAGTATCTCCGTCCCGCGCCGTAGCCGAGTGGCTAAGGCAAGATGCCTTGGCGCAGAGAGACGGGACTTGCGCTGGTTCGAGCCCCCAAGGAGAAGGAATTTTCTCATAGAATTTCAGTTATTATGGGACCGGTGCCCACCCAGCATCGTGAGGCATTTGGATAGCTACAATAAGTAGCGACTCCAGGTTGAGAATACCAGTTATAACTGCTGGGGGACCCGACATCCTGATCACATGTCACCCCTACACTCACTTATGATCGTTTACCTCGGTGAATAACACATGTGGACGTGAGGCCAGCATCCGGCATGTAGGCCTGTCACGCGCTTAATAGTATCTCCTGTTGCTCTTCTCTAGAGCATAAACCTCAACCAAGCAACTCCAGCACAAGTATCCTGAGCCAAAACCTTTAACTGCATGTCAAAGGTTGACGTTACTAATTGAAAAAAAAGTTTATCCAAAAATCTTAATAAAAATCAATGTTTGTTTGTTTGTATTCTATGCGCGGCCATATCGTTGATCCGATTTTGATGGGGTTTTTGCAAAATGTTCAGAAGATTCCCGGGATGAACATAGGCTATAAGAGAGTTGTGATATTCAACCCCTTCCCCCCTAAAAATCAACCTTTGTAGTGAAAAACGTGAAATAAAGTTCATATTTTAACGTTTAAATGGCTTACGCTGACTAAACCATAACAAATACACCAAATTAATGCACACAAAACTGAATATCTCAAAACACTCTACAAAACGTCCGCGACAGCATATGTTTATCTTCTTCGGATAACTCACAATAACCATTTTTGTCTTTCATTGATGCCAAGAATATTGCGATAAGCAGATTCGCGAACAGTGCACGGCTGGTGGTAAAAACATATTAGCATTTATTTATGAGCAGCAGCGCACGCCGGGTATTAGCTAGTATACTATAATAATAAGGGAGCACATAAAGGAGAAATTTTAAGAAAAGTTTTATAAACAAAAAAATTGGTTTTGAAAACTAGAAATATTGGAGTAGATCAGTTCCGGTTAATTTTAAAACAAGAATACCACCTAAATATGAAACTAACAATGTAGAGATGCTAACCACTCTGTGACAGCTGTAATGTCATTTGAAAAAAGGAACACCTTAGAAGTTCTTCATTGGGAAGCTAAGGAAAAATTATTTAGTTCAAAAATACCGGAAACCTCTAACAACAACAACTTCGTTTGGTTTCATTAATAATTATTTAGTTAAATAAATGCGGGTGATTATTCCACATTTATGAGAAGCATTGTGAGTTTGCCACATCTGAGCCATGGAACTTGTTCCTACTATGATTTACTTGTGGGAAGAAAATGTAATGTATTACAATTCTCAAGAACGCTATGGTTATACCGCCAATACTCGGTCGCCAGACCCTCGTCAGTGTTAACAGGGTGCACCACGGGGTAAATGTGAAATTAGCATTCGCAATAGGAGAGCTACTGAGTCTCATCCTGTAATAATAATAATAATAATAATAATAATAATAATAATAATAATAATAATAATAATAATAATAATAATAATAATAATAATATTATAAATAATAATAATAATATTATAAATAATAATAATAATAATAATATGTTTTATTTATATACAGAATTTTAATGTTTACACATCTTTCTGTGCCTAAAGTTTTATTTTTCTTCTCCACTCGTCTCTATCCATCCAATCCATGTCCTCCAGTCCCCTTGCTCTCATTCCAGTTCTTATTTCCTGCATCCACGAGTTTCGAGGTCTTCCTCTCCTCCTTCTTCCAGATTGACACCATTCCAATGTTTTCCTGGGTAATCTTTCTTCTTGCATTCGTCGTACGTGCCCATACCAATTTAATTGCTTATACTGTATATAATCTACTATTGAATAACCAATATTCATTTTTTCTCTTATGACAGCATTTCTTATTTTGGCTGATTTTAAACGTCTTGCTGCTCTCCACAAGAAATCCATTTCAATCGACATAAGTTTTTGTTCTAAGTTTAATAATAATAATAATAATAATAATAATAATAATAATAATAATAATAATAATCTTGTATCTTGTAAGTCCATGTTTCCCTTAACAGAGATTTAGGTGCTCTCACCCTACAGGGAAGATTTTCATCCATACTAATTTAGTTACACTTGTTTTCGTATAGACGTCATTTGAATGGTCCGCGGTCAGCGTTCCGCCTCATACTGATATCTAAGAAACCAAGGTAGTACTAGGACAGGAACATTCGGTAAATTTTGCTTAGAGGCCTTTTCATTCAGGCTTAAGGATCTTTTACGAGCCTAAACATCTTCAGACTCGGGACCCACGGCTTAAAGTCCCTCCCGGAGGACTTGCTCCTTGGATTTTTCCATCCTAAAAATCCATCGACCCCGGCCGGATTTGAACCCGCGACCCTCGGGACCAGACGCAAGGAGCATAACCACTAGTTCACCGCGACCGATAATAATAATAATAATAATATAATAATAATAATAATAATAATAATAATAATAATAATAATAATAATAATAATAAATGCACCGTTGTGGTGTCGATGTAGCGTGCTGCCTTGTCACGCAGCAGGCCCGGGTTCGATTCCCGCTCGAAGCTTCCTGGGTGAGGATTTTCTCGAGGTGTTTGGTCGTACATGCCCATTCCAATTTAATTGTTTGTATCTTATATAATATGCTATTGAATATGAAATATTCATTTTTTCTCGTATGATAGTGTTTCTTATTTTTTGTAATATTGAACATCTTGCTGCTCTCCTCAAGAAATCCATTTACATCAACATAAGTTTTTGTTCCAAGTTTTTGTTGAATTTCCAAACTTCAGCTCCATATGTGACAGTACTTCTCACTATTGAATTATATATTTGTTCATAAGACTCCATTCATCATTGCTGTTATTGCTCTACCTTTATTTATTCTATTGATAATATCACTATCTTGTTTATCCTCTTTATCCACTTTTACTCACAGATACTCAAATTCTTCACATCCTCTGAAATCCTCTAATATATAAGATTATTTATTATCATTAATAATAATGGTAATAATAATGACAATAAAAATAATCTCTTAACATATCCCAATATGTATCTTTTCAGCGACCTCTGACGACAAATCACTTTGGGTTGAAAGAGAAACACTGTATTGTGGAATATTCCTAAATAATAATATAATAATAATAATAATAATAATAATAATAATAATAATAATAATAATAATAATTCTAATATATAATTGTCCACTGCTGTGGTCTCGAGGTAGCGTGCTGCCTTGTCACGCAGCGGGCCCGGGTTCGATTCCCGGTCGGGACAGGCTCCTGGGTGAGTTTTTTTCGGTGGTCTTCCTCACCTGTAAGACAAATTTCACGAAGCTTAAGGCCCAACGGTCCCCGAAAATCATCCGGCCGTCATCATTATCATCATCATCCTTCATCGGTGAGGAAAGCAATGGGAAGCTACCACACCTATAATTCCCTAGTAAAGCTGCAAAGCATAGCATGAAAATGCTGTGATTACAGTGAAAGACCTGCCCTCGGGCAGAATTACTATGGAATGGAATGGAATGGAATATATAATTATACAATGTGCATTAGTGGTTCACGTTTAATATATGTTTATCATTAATAATAATAATAATAATAATGATAATATTGATAATATTAATAATGATAATCATACATTAAACTAGAACCACTAATTAATAGATACACATTATATAATTAGAAATAAGGCGCAAGCTAGGATTATTTATTGCTTAGTAAAAAATGTAATAATGACGTATATAATTATGGATATCAGAGTACGTTCTGTTTCTCTATGTTGTAATTTAACTAGGTCAAAGAGAAAATTGAAAATACACAGTTGTAGAGAGCGATATAGTTATTTTATTTGTTTCAACTTCCATGACTGTTTGTTGACATAACATGTCTCTATTAATTATAGAGAATTCACTGGAAAATTACTAGAAAACTGTTAAATCTGGATATAGAGTATTGTACTTTGATCGTCTACTGAAGAAACGGATCGTTAATAAGCGCTGAAACTTAAAATGGAGAAAGAGTGTTTGTTTAGTGACGTTTAAAGATAGTTATTTGTATTATCCGACACAGTGGAACATTGACATGCTTCGTTTATGGATGATTTGGGAACTAATGCCGTATCATCCCGCGTACACTCGCTTCACATCAGTTTTTTGGTGTCGAGAAACGCACCTATTACACTAAGCAAGCTGTGTAAGTGCTTCATTTGCTGTTTGTTCCTGACTATACATGTTAGTAGTATCTACGTCCGTGAGAAGCAGCAACAGTGCTGCTATGACTGAAGGTAATCGTTTCGCTGTATCGTATAATACTACGATGGCAATGACAATACAAGGAGTGAATGCCTATAGAAAAATTGCCAGGACCTTACATAGTTTCCTTCAGGGAGATATGCTGACTTAACATCCATTATTGCATAAAAATGTATTTTGCTGTGCTATTCAAAATTTTGCATACTTGAACCCCTATGTAAAACTGATTATCTGCGCGCTTTTGTCTTCTAGGCCCTAATCACGATTTGAGTACATGGTCGCACAAGAATTCCTAAACTTTATGCCTCAATACTCAGAAACTCCTCCGTTTTGATGTCTTTATCTTAACATGGTGGAATTTGCTTGCCATTTATAAATGTCCACGAAAACTATCATGGCGGTAGTTTTGCTGTCAAAAAGGTGACCCTTGCTGGCCATATCAAAGTAAAAAAGCCAGAAGATAGGAATACCTTGGTCGAAAGAGTAACGACCTTTCGCCGTAAAAACAGAAAAAAAAACAAGAAACGCAGACATGGGTTCCACTGCGATAATTTTTTTGCGGAGAGCTCAGGATAGTGATATGGACTATGGAAAGCTTATATCCTCGCAGCCATTAACCTCCGAGTCCGATAGTGCCAGTGAGTTAGTAAGACTCTGAACTTCTACTATAAGAGATATGTGGCTGTCGAACATTACTTACTTACTTACTCACTGGCACTATCGAACCCGTAGGTTCATGGGCGCGGACATAAGCTCTCCATACATCCATATCCTGAGCTAATTCTTTCCAATCATTCCCTGTATAATCTACTTCCCTCAAATCATAGTTAATGTTATTCTCCCATTCTCATTCTTGGTCTACCAACTGGGCATTTACCCTCTGGCCTCCCTACAAGAAGCTTCCATACAAGTCTTTCATTCCCCATACGTGCAACATGCCCTGCCCATCGCAGTCTACGAGACTTAACTGTTCTTATTATATCTGGCTTCCTATAAAGACCATGTAGTTCATTGTTATGTAGTCTTCTCCATTCACCTGTCTCTTCATCTCTTGGTCCAAAAAGTTTTCCTAAGTACTTTATTCTCAAATACTTGTAATCTCCTTTCCTCCCTTAAAGTATGAGTCCATGTTTCGCACCCATATAATATAACTGGTAGAATAATAGTTTTATATATTTTCAGCTTAATGTTTTTCGAAACGAGTTGGGACATCAAGAGTCTCTGCAATGCATAATAGCATGCTTTTCCAGAATTGAGCCTGTGTTTAATTTCTTTGTGCATCTCATTCCTATTTGTGATTATTGTTCCTAGGTACATGAATTCAGCCACTTCCTCAAAATTTCCCTCATTTGTCATTAGCTGTCCATTTCCATTATATAATGTATTTCTACGTATGACCATATATTTAGTTTTATTGATATTTACTTCCAGTCCTATGTTCTTAGTGTTACTCAATAGTGTCGAACATTAGATACCTTTAAAGGATTTTTTTTAATATTTCATCTGTAATTGGTTTTTTGAGCACATTAATTGGTGTTTGTGCCATTAAAATTATGTTGTAACATTAATTAAGTTTATTTCAACTTCAGCATTATTTATATAAAGCTCGGGAAAATCGTATTAATTTCGTTCATTCAGAAATGCACTTCAATAATAATAGTTTTGAAAGAAGTTATTCCATATTTAGTTAAACAGTAAAATAGATTCTCTTAAAACACGTTTTTCTTCCTTCTATCAATGTTGTTATTATTATTATTATTATTATTATTATTATTATTATTATTATTATTATTGTTGTTATTGTTGTATTTTATTGCTGTTGTTATTGTTATTATTATTATTATTATTGTTATTATTATACCTAGGAACAATAATCACACATAGGAATGAGATGCACAAAGAAATTAAACATAGGCTCAATTCTGGAAATGCATGCTATTATGCATTGCAGAGACTTTTGATGCCCCAACTCCTTTCAAAAACGTTAAGCTGAAAATATATAAAACTATTATTCTACCAGTTATATTATATGGGTGCGAAACATGGACTCTTACTTTAAGGGAGGAAAGGAGATTACAAGTATTTGAGAATAAAGTACTTAGGAAAATTTTTGGAGCAAAGAGAGATGAACAGACAGGTGAATGGAGAAGACTACATAACAATGAACTACGTGGTCTTTATAGGAAGCCAGATATAATAAGAACAGTTAAGTCTCGTAAACTGCGATGGGCAGGACATGTTGCGCGTATGGGGAATGAAAGACGTGCATGGAAGCTTCTTGTAGGAAAGCCAGAAGGAAAACGCCCAGTTGGTAGACCAAGAATGAGGTGGGAGAATAACATTAACTATGATTTGAGGGAAGTAGATTATACAGGGAATGATTGGAAAGCATTGGCTCAGGATAGGGATGTATGGAGAGCTTATGTCCGCGCGGCCATGAACCTACGGGTTCGATAGTGCCAGTGAGTAAGTAAGTAAGTTAGTATTATTGTTATTATTATTGTTTACTATTATTATTTGTTATTATTATATTATTATTATTATGATTATGATTATCATTATCATTATGATTATCATTATCACTATGATTATCATTATGATTATCATCATCATCATTATCACCATCATTATCATCATCATTATTATTATTAATTATTATTTAGTTTCACTTTCAAGGTTCCAAAGTTAGCAGTTATTCCTGCTTCTACATTGATAATTCTTAATTCCTTTTAATATCCAAATATTCGTTCTCTTGCTACACAACTCACGATTAATTAATTCCTTTCTTTTTTCTCTTCTTCTTCTTCTTCATGTCACGTTTAGGGTTCTAGGCCTGTTCCTTACTTACAACATTCTCTATGAAGATTCTTAGTAATAATGATTGCCTTAGTATTGATTTTAACTTCGGGTTAGATATCCCAGTAAAAGGATTACCTTCTTTTAAGCATCTGATCCTACTCCCTTGCATACTTTCTCCGCAAGGTAGTATGCCTCTTCCGCTAACATGTATGTATGGGAACGCCACTCTTTCCCTCGAGCACAGGTCTTCAAACTTGTCCGTTGAAGATTTGGTACCATTTCCGTCAGTCACGTTGTACCAAGATTTTTTCTCCGCTGTTACAATCGTTGTCATCTTCCATCGTTCTTGAACACTCTTGGTTCTCTCAACACTTATCAACATGGAAGCTAGCTAAGCTAAATTTTCCCGGTAGTATTGCCTGGGCCATTGATTCTAGGTTTCTCCACCAGGATGAGGTAGTAATCTTTGGAAAGCATAATTTTAAATTTTTAATCACTCTGTATAATTATTATATTATATGTAACGGCAAGACCTATAACTAAATGGTATTAATAAGCTGCTAGTTTATGCTGATGATATAGAATTATTAGACGATAACGATGAGATATTAAGGGTTAATACGCACGCTCTATTGAGTAACAAATTGGGACTGTAAATAAACATCAATAAATCTAAATATGTGCTCACACATAGAAATATATTCCATCCATCCATAGTAATTCTGCCCGAAGACAGGTCCTTCACTGCAATCATAGCATTTTCATGCTATGCTTGCAGCTTTACTAGGGAATTGTAGGTGTGGTAGCTTCCCGTTGCTTTCCACACGTGTGAAGGATGATGAAGATGATGATGATGATAATGATAAGGATGATGATGGCCATATGATTTAGGGGACCGTTTGGGCCTTAAAGTTTTCCTGACATTTGTCTTATAGGTGAAGAAAAACCCTGATAAAAACCTCACCCAGAAAAACTGCCCCTACCGATGATCGAACCTGGGCGCACTGCGTGACAAGGCAGCGCGCTACCTCGAGATCACAGCGGTGGACAGAAATATATTATATAATGGAAATAGACAGATAACGGCAATTGAGGGAAATTTTGAATAAATGGCTGAATTCAAATACCTAAGAACAATAATTACGACTAGGGATGAAATGCACAAAGAAATTAAACATGGACTGAAATCTGGAAATGCGTGCTACTTTTGCATTACAGGGATTCTTATCGTACCAATTTCTCGTAAAGAACGTTAAACAGAAAAATTATAAATCTGTTATTCTCGAAGTTATAGTATATAGATGCGAAACATGGAATTTTACTTTATAGGAGGAAAGAGATTATGAGAATTTGAGAATAAAGTTCTCAGGAAACGTTTTGGATCAAAGAGAGATGAACAGACGGGGAATGCAGAATACTACATAACAGTGAGCTACATGATCTTTATAGGAATTCTGATATAAGAAGAAGAGTTAAGTATCGTAGACTGCGATGGACAGGACATGAGGCACGAATGGGGAATGAAAGAGTAGTATGGAAGCGTCTTATTTGAACCAGAGGGAAAATGTCTGGTTGGTAGACACAAAATGAGGTGGGAGAATAACACTAGCCATGATTTGAGGACAGTAAATTATACAGGGTCGGCCGCGGTGGACTAGTGGTTATGCTCCTTGCCTCTGGTCCCGAGGGTCGCGGGTTCAAACCCGGCCGTGGTCGATGGATTTTTTAGCACGGAAAAATCCAAGGAGCAAATCCTCCGGGAATGACTTTAAGCCGTGGGTCCGGAGTCTGAAGATTTTCAGGCTCGTAAAAAATCCTTAAGCCTGAATGAAAAGGCCTTTAAACAAAATTTACCGAATTTTCACGTCCTAGTTCTACCTTGGTTTCCTAGATGTCAGTGTGAGGCGGAACGCTGACCACGGACAACTCAAAATATCTATACGAAGACAAGTGTAACTAAATTAGTATGAATTCTTCCCTGTATGGGGAGAGCGCCTAAATCTCTGTAAAGGGAAAACATAGGCTTACAATACAAAACAAAATATACAGGGGATGACTGGAAAACATTAGCTGAGGATAAGGATGTGTGGAGAGCTTATGTCCGCGTGGCCATGAACCTACGGATTCGATAGTGCCAGTAAGTTAGGTAGTAACAGCAAATGTCTGAATCTTCATAATACGATCAAAGCGGATTGTTAAATCTGATTTCTGTTTTAACCAGGCATATCACGATAACATTATAACATAAAGTATTCAGATTTCAGATGGTTGAGTTTCACAAAGGAATTTAGAAAAAAACTCCAGAATGAGGTTAAATCAGAGGTTTAACAAAATGTTTTGGCTTACGCAATCTATTTGTGATGATCAAGATGGCTGCTACAAATATCTGACTCGTTTTAATCTCAGGACATTACATTTTCTGTAGTTATAACCCGCAAGTTAATCAAATATAGATGATACGATGTTCTTGACGCCAGAAATGTGTACACTTTGGAAGAGTTTAATTTGTCGAGATGGCCCTGAGATTTCTACCACGAGTATACGTGAGGATTAAGGTGGTATTACTGTGGAATTAGCGAGAGACGAACGAGCTAGCATCTTGATATTTCTCTTGGATTGAAGTATGGGTCTCCTTCTCCCTCTAATACAGACGTCACATTTATCACAGATATCTTTCTGTAGCGCGTTGGAAACAAAATTTCATGAAATTAATAAAAACTGTTGAAAAAATAGAAAGAACATTTATCACTGATAGGTTCTGTAGTGTATTTGAAATATATTTATAGAAACTATTACAAAATGGGCATTACATAATAAAGAAGAACAAACACACACACATAAATTGACGGATTATACTTTTTAATTGTATTCGTTCTATTTGTTGGTTTTGTTTAATTTCGCTTTTGTAACTGTACATATACATAGTGTTCTGCCCAAGAGTAGGTATTTCATTGCAAACTCAGCATTCTCTACTCTTTCCTTAACTCAGCTTTCCTTTTTGTATCCGCATACAAACCATTTATTTTAATATTTTATCTGATGTTTTTTTCTGACTCTAACCTTCTTTCCGTTGGCCATTTCTTCTAGGGCATCCGAAATCAGGCAGTTTCTTTTTAGCCAGTGGCTATTCCAATTTATTTTCCTCTTCTTTATGAGTTCCAGCATTGTCTTCCTTCACTCAGTCTGTCTAGCACATCTTAATTTTTTTATTTTGTATATTTTATTTTATATATTTCTCCATATCCACATCTCAAAAGCTTCCAATCTCTTTTCCTCATTCCGTAGTAATATCCACGTTTCTACACCATACAATACTACACTCCACACAAAGCACTTCATTAGCCTATTTCTATTTATTTTGTAAAGGTCCGCAAAAAATGCTTCTCTCCTTGTTAAAAGCTTCTTTTACCATTGCTATCCTCTGCTTTATTTCTTGGCAGCAGTTCCTGTTACTACTGATAGTACAAGCCAAGCATTTGAAGCCCTCCGCCTGATCAATTGTCTCATCTTTAATCCTCATGCCTATCGTCCTTTTGTTTCCTTCCTATAATCGCCCTTATTTATATTTATCTTCATTTCATAATCTTATAATGTGTCATTTAGCTCTATCAGCATGTTCCTGAGTGTCATTGCATCTTCTGCTAACAAAGCCATATCATCAGCAAATCATTTGCACTTAATTATTTTTCCTCCCATGTTTACGCCTCCCGTATTCCTAAAGCAATACTTCATTAGGTCTTCCAGGTAGATGTTAAAAACAGTAGGTGATAGAAGACATCCTTGCCGTACCACTTTTCCAATTTTTTTCTTCCCTCTGACATTTCTTCTCCTATCTTCACTTTTATTCGCTGTTTCATGTAAGTATTACTTATGAGCCTCCTCTCCTTCCAGTTCACGCCAATTTTCTTCAAGATCCTCACGAGTTTTGTAACTATGTATTACTTTTATTTTATTTTATACTTTAACACACATTTGTAAAATAGGACTCCAACTCTTTGAGATACATAAATGATGTTACCATAGAGTAAGTCTTAACTATTCATTTTGAATAAATTAACATAACGCATATATATATATATATCTTAATATATAAAAATTTCGTGTCACGTTGTTTGTCCGCGATGGAAACCTAAACTACTGAACCGATTTTAATAAAATTTTGCACACTGTGTGCAGTTTGATCCAACTTGAGACTTAGGGTAGTTTATAACTAAATTTATAGTCGCATTAATTTTTATTGCAAATTATTTGTTTATTATTTAACAAAGAGTTATAATTATCTGTGAGTTCCATACGATTCTAATAGATGGCAGTGTAATTATCTGTGAGTTCCAGACGATTCTAACAGATGGCGGTGTAAGGTAATTTGGTAAAGTAATTGGTTTATTATTTAACAAAGAGAGATCCAGATGGCTGTGCTTTTTGTTGCAACCGCGAATTTCAATTGAATTACGAATATTGATTATTTAATAATTTAAGTGTGTTCGGTGTTTATTTTATTTTCAATAGTATTAATTTCGTATGTAAGTATTAGTTTTAAGTAATCTGGCTGAAAGACAGCAACTTAAATTAAATTTTTAACGTATACCTTAGCCACGGCAACGCGTGGCTTGGACTTCTAGTATATATATATATAAATGTTTGAATTGGATTCGCCTGGTGGTGTAATGGATTTCACGCTGAGGTATAGACTCAGAGTTCCGGGTTCGAATCCCGTCCAGGCATTTATTTTTCTTATAATACCATATATATATATATATATATATCGGTAGTATAATAAATTCGGGAACAAATATGTTCCATTGTTACAATTTTTGGGTATCACCTGAATCCAAATTTGACATAGAAGTTTGAATTTGAATAAATGTTTCACTGAATTGTAATAGTTGCAATTTTACTCCTGAAGAAAACGATTTGCATCTTTGATTTGTAACTTTGATATTTCCATATATAATTTTCCATACGTACGAACATCTATACCTGAATTAAAATAAGCTCTATGGCGCGACAGGCCTAGAAGGCCTTTGCATCATAATAATGGATAATAGCATGCATTTCCAGAATTATAAAAAAAGCAAACAAAAAAATAATAATGTAGGATCAATAGTCATATTCATCCGCCTTTTGTGTTTTTAAAAGTCAGTAAATAGTCCTCTGCGCTAGAAACCGCAATTAGAATAATACATCCAAATGAGTATGCCCTCATATATCCGTAAAGAGGTAAAATAGCGACGTTTAAGTGTTTTAAAATTTGATGAAATTAACTTAAAATAAACGAAATAATCTGATTTTAATATAAAAGAATTTTGACATATATATCTATATGAAAATATCTGTATAAATTAAAAATCTTCCATAAAATAGGAAACAATATATTCATTATCACAATAGATTTTAATAATTATTTAACCCATAAATTGGGATCATCATCACCATCACTATGTACTGGAAATTGTGTCACTTCTCAAACATTATCCCCTGTATGTCCGTCAGGGAAACATCCATTTTTATGGAAGTGTCCCCGACCAACATACGGGAACCGTTCAACGGTGAACAACAACTTCCGGCTGTCTTTAGGGATTTCCAAACCTCTTTAGCCCTTTTGATTTAAGTATTTCGTCGTTGATGTTCATTATGTCTTGTTAAAACACAAATTTCTTCTGTTATTTGAATGTGGCGGACCGCAGTGAAAACGCAATCTTTTGTAACTGTTATTAATAGGAGTGTTGTATAATTAGACACATATTTAAGTGGTTTCTTTTTGTTTGTTTTCTTCTGATGTATTGAAAATATTGAATTAATTAAACCATACGATGTATCCAAAAAGGATACATTACGAATTTAAGGGTTTTAAGTGTGTCTGAAGTAATATGCATCTATGTTTTATTATTATATTTAAAGTTGAATTTTTGTTTCCATTCATATATTCATTCATGAATATGGTAGTTTTGAAAAAAAAGAGGATATGTAGAAAACCGTTGATGTAAAACAATGACTGTTGCTGAAAGCATACTACCGATGTAGTTGTGAAACATGGCGAACATTTTACTGTACAATATGGGACAACTATAACTCGCAGCAGGGTTTGTGGTTTATACAAAAGAATATGCCGTATGTGGTGCTGTGTAAAATAATTATAAATATCTATGAATCTGCTATTGAATTAAAATATCTGGATTCAATATCAAAATACTATTCGAATTGCATTCATTGCTAATTAATATAACACGCGTTGTACGTTTTCAACACTACAATCGAGCCGTTCTAATATCCGGCTACACCTACCTGATTTTTGGCGGGACCGCTACACTTGTTTTACAAAACAAAACGAAATTGTCAAGTCAGTACGGACTTGTGTGGTGGGCCAATCAGTTCCATTATTATTACAGTGTGGTGTTATCTGTGAATTTTAAGCGTCCTAATGCAGCGGAGGAGTCAGAAGGCTATCAATTTGCAAAACAGAGGAACAATTCTTGACGTTAGAGGTAATTTAGAAAAAGAGCGCGAAAACAATGGTAATAGTACAAGGGTAGATTTGGCAATACCGTAACATCCTATGTAAATGTGACGTGAGTCTGTGGCCAGTAATCTTGACGACAATCACTGTTAGCGAAGCAGCTAGTCAGCTGATCAAAAGCTCTCTGTGATTAGCTGCCGAATTTTACAGCGACTCTACTGAGATATTTGATTGTAATAGTATTTTATGATGCGAGGTTGTGAAGTGGTTTTTAGAGAATCGAGGAAAATGTGTAAAAACCTAGCGATAGCTCTGTTTTTATTTCCCGAGTTTCTGTAACTTCACAAACGTGCGTTGTACATTATTTTTTGCGCGATGGTGTTTTCAAAATAATAAATAATAGTAAAGTAATAACATGTTTGTTGGAAATATTTGCGTCCATTATAAACAACTGACTAACGTTAACAGTGTGGACAATGTTTATGAGGCCGTAACACCAGTTATTCATAAAATGGCGGTAAGTACGTCTTTATTGTTTTATATTGTATCAAATAAAGTCCAGTTCATTTAAAATGCAATGCTTTGTTTCGTATAATGTATATTAACACTAGATTTTGGATATATTTTTGTATATACATTGTGCGTCGTATACATAAAGGGCAGTGGTTTTACTCCCCGCACGAGGTTTGTAATATGTAATATTGCAGTATATTTATTTTATTACACTATAGTTATTTAGGGAAGCCAGATATAATTAGAACAGTTAAGTCCCGTAGACTGCGATGGGTAGGACATGTGGCACGAATGGGGAATGAAAGACGTGCATGGAAGCTTCTTGTAGGAAACCCAGAGGGAAAACTCCCAGTTGGTAGACTAAGAATGAGGTGGGAGAACAACATTCATATGATTTTCGGGAAGTAGATTATACAGGGGATGATTGAAAACATAGTTCAGGTGGGGATGTATGGAAAGCTTATGTCCGCGAGGCCATGAATCTATGGATTCAATATTGATAGCGAGTTAGTTAGTGCCTGTCACATGCTACATGCGATAATTTTGCAGTCAGTTTATTTTTTGTTTTTATTTGAATCACTTCTAAGTACCTATAGGCTACATGGCTGCGGTTACAAAAGTACTCTATCAATCTCTATGCTAGCTAATGTTTTCTAATCATCACTTTTATAATTTATTTTATTCAAATCTTGGTTAACGGGGGTGGAATAGGGACTGGGGTCTCCTTGTAAGAAACCCGGAGCGAAATCGCCCAGTAGGTAGGACTAGAACGTGGTGGGAGAAAAACATTAAGCTTAATTTGAGACAGGTGAATTATACTCTGGGTAATTTGAATATATTACAATAGGATAGGGATGTATGGAGCGCTTATGTCCCTGCTGCCATTAATCTATAAATTCGATAAAGTCAGTAATCTCATTTTATTAAGATTATTTACAATCGCCTACCTAGCTAGAAACTTAATGTATAAGAATTTTATATCGGCATTTGTTGTATTTTCTGCTATTGAAACGCAAATATATTGATGTATGTGTTGCAACAGAACACATCCCTTACAAACTGTTTTGAACGGTCTATTGCGACAGCTACCGACATACTGCTGTGGTAATTATCCTACATGCTGTCACGTGATTTCTAGATTATTATTTCAGTAATTGATATTCAGACTACTAGATTGTTATTATTATTATAGTGTTATACCTAAGGTTAGTTTAGGTAATCGTTTCCCAACCTGTGGTGGTTCGCCAAAACTTTTCCGTAATGGCGGGTTTCGAGGTTAGGCCAATTAAGTGTACTTCATTTCTGCGGCATTGCAATAATAATAATAATAATAATAATAATAATAATAATAATAATAATAATAATAATAATAATAATAATAAGTATATTATTATGAATGTGACAAAGGACATTATAGGGTTAATTAATTTGAAAATAATAATAGTAATAATAATAATAATAATAATAATAATAATTATTATTATTATTATTATTATTATTATTATTCTAACAGTTATATTATAAGGATGCGAAACATGGACTCTTTAAGGGAGGAAAGAAGTTTACGAGTATTTGAGAATGAAGTTCTTAGGAACAATTTTGGACCAAAGTGAGATGAGCAGACAGGTGAATGGAGAAGATTACATAACAGTGAACTACATGATCTTTATGGGAATCCAGATATAATGAGAACAGTTAAGTCTCATAGGCTACGATGAGCAGGACATGTGACACGAATGGGAAATGAAAGAGGTGCATGGAAGCTTCTTGTGGGAAAACCAGAGGGAAAACGCCCAGTTGACTGACGAAAAATGAGATGGGAGAATAACATTAACCATGATTTGAGGGAAATAGATTGTACAGGGAATGATTGGAAAACATTAGCTCAGGATAGGGATATATGGAGAGCTTATGTCCACGCGGCCATGAAGCTACTGGTTCGATAGTGAAAGTGAGTTAGTTAGTTAGTTAGTTAATAATAATAGCATAAATTTGATAGGGCAGAGAGAAAAAAAATTAATTTAATTGCTTCTCATATTGAGAAAAACTGGTACAAAATGGAGGAAAACTGAGTTCATATTTACATTCAACATGGTTGAATTAGATCTGCTCATATACTAAAATAGAAAATCCGGGGATAAAATTAAAATGTGTATACCAGTGTTTTTATACATTTCAATATTAGCTAAATATATTATTTTGAGTTAAATGTATTATAAAGAGATGTTACAGGACTTCTCCATTTAATGTATATTTGCAACGACATTCCTTTTGGACATTCACTTCAAATTAATTATATCGTTTAATTTGATTACTTTCTGGAGGTAGTGTCACTTACTTAAGTATTTTATCTTTAGATGTAACTTTAGGAACATTTACTGCCTTTTATGAGTGCAGAACAACAGAAGGAGTAAGAGATATTTCGCAAAGGAGACTGAAACATGGTTATTAAAGTGTTCTTGTATTTCAAGAGGATATCAAAGAGAACAGGAGAGATTAACAGCGTTGCCGAGTGGTACAGCATTATACGAAGCTTGTACTATTCTTATTGACTTAAGAATGCGTTATAAACGGAAATTTATTTAACATGTTTTAAATGTATATATCATCTTCCTGTGCCCAATATGTTTTTATTCTCTTCCTCCATTCTTCTCTATCTTTCTAGTCATCATTCTCCGCTCTCCTGTTCTTCATTAATAGATAATTCCTCTATCCATGTCTTCTTAAGTCTCCCTCTTCTTTTTCTCCTATCAGGAATCCACTCCAAACTCCTAACTAGCAATTTATCTTCATTCATCATCTTCATGTGTAAGAACCATTGTATTGTTTTTTATTTGCTACAAATTGTATAATTGTTTCGTTAAATTTATTTTTTTCTCGGATAGTATTGTTTCTGATCCTGTCTAATTTAGAGCATTGTGCAGGTCTTCCAAAAAAATAAATTTCAGTAGATTGCAATTTTGACTTTAATTTGAAAATTATAGTCCATGTTTCTGCACCTTAGGTCATTTAAACTTCTTATTATTGATTTAGTCCACCGCTGTGGTCTCGAGGTAGCGTGCTGCCTTGTCACGCAGCGGGCCCGGGTTCGATCCCCGGTCGGGGAAGTTTTTCTGGGTGAGGTTTTTATCGGGGTTTTTCCTCACCTGTAAGACAAATGTCAGGAAAACTTTAAGGCCCAAACGGTCCTCGAAATCATATGGCCATCATCATCAACACCCTTATCATTATCATCATCATCATCATCCATCCTTCACAGGTGTGGAAAGCAACGGGAAGCTACCACACCTACACAATTCTCTAGTAAATCTGCAAGCATAGCATGAAAATGCTATGATTGCAGTGAAGGACCTGCCTTCGGGCAGAATTACTATGGATGGATTATTGATTTATAAATATTTTTTTAGTTTCTTTGAATATCTGTTTATCCCACACAATTCCATTCAACATTGCTATTGCAGATCGAAAAAAAAGGTTGAAATCAAGTATCATCGCAATCATAATTATGTCGAGTACTTTACTATTAAACCGACATAAAATTAAAGTTTTCTATTAATAAGTTAGAAGATTATTACTTTAATATAAACTCTTTAATTATTACAGAGTAAAATATGTTCTTAATATATGTTCTTAATATTGATCATAATATTGAATATGCTGACGTTAAAAATACTAATGGGGAGAAATTCCATTAAGAAACAATGGTTTAATTTATTTAATTTTTTTATGAAACAATAGGAAAACTAACGATTTGAAATTACCTAAATTTGTGTGGGATTTCACAATAATATGCAGTAATAATCTAACAGTTATATGCCCTATATGGGTTTGTTTTCACTGCGGTTCGACATATTTATATAACTGCATGAGAAATTAGTGTTTCGCTAATTTAAGGATTAAAATGACTTTATGTTTTTCATTTTAATGTTTATGGAGATTAAATTTAGCACAGGTTTTAAGCCATTAAATCTATTTTATCTCTTTCATATGGTGTAATACTTTAATGTATAACATTATTTTATAACTCTGAACGGTAGCTATTGGCCTTTGATGTTTAAACATACAAAATATATTAATCACAACATGAAGGCGTAAACCTACACTCTTCCTACTCCTTCCAGCACATGGTGTTGTAGGCGACTTCTCTGACCCATAATTGCAAGTTCACAGAGTGGACATATACGAGTATGTTGGACTAATTGTTCTAATAATAATCTATAAAGTAAAGTAAAGTAAAGTGATCCCACTACAGGCCTCAGGAGGCCCTTGAGGTAGTAGGAGGTTAAGGCTCCCACTTTTTCTTGACAATAGGCACTTGATGTCAGCCGGGTTGTCAGCCCTGCGTGACGGCCGCCTTTACCCCAGAACAAGCGTCTGGTACTCATTTCAATTAGAGGCTGAGTCGACCCCAGGGCCATAGTGCCGCCAGAAGGTTTGGGTCAGTTTAAAAATCCTGACCCCACCGGGACTCGAACCCTCGAACTTCCGGCTTGTAGCGCAGTGCCTTAACCACTACACAATAATAATCTATACTTTTAATAATTATGTTTGAAAACAGTTGAAGTTGAAATTATTTCAATTATTAATTTATATGTTATAAAACAATGCCAATAATCCACAAAGAGAACAATAGACAAGAAAATCAATGTCCTGGAAGAAGTTGAAATTATCAAGGAAACAGAAAATAAAAATATGCTAAATGAGAACACACCCAAGACCAAAGTCCTCTGTATGAAATATAAAAATAATTTCAGTATCATAACAATTCCAGAGGATGAAGCATGTCTTTGAAAGATCTAGAATTTTAATAGTGTGACGTTTATAACAGAAGTTATTATAGTTGAGGACGACTGTTTTATAAGGTACAAAATTAAAATTGGTCTAATTACACCCGTCAACTCTATTTTTGTCTCGTAAGTACCAATAGTTGTAATTAATGTAGTTTTTTTATAGTGTTTTTAAGTATGTATTCGGAATTTCTCCATCATCCACAGTATTTTTATTTAAATTTTAATTAATGGATTTAAATAATTATTATTTTAATAACGTTTTTTCGTCCATTTGTCCATTGTAAAATAAAACTAAATGAGTTAACTCGAGATTTCAGCTATGGAAAAGAGATATCAAGGCTAATGGATTCCTAATATGCTGGCCGATTACTGTTGGACCATCAAGAGGGATGCTCCACAGGCGAAATATAGCAGAAAGTCGTAATTTCTTACTTTCCAGGTGAGTCCGAATATTCAAATATTGTGTCGTTACGAATGTAGAAAATATTAAAGTGTTTGAAATTTTAAATTCCTGTCTCTCGGGAACCTTGCATGATGGAGAAAACCCGATATCATACTTGAATTCAGTAGAAAAAATACTATCAGAATCACATATTTTTCTTTCTGAGACAAAAAAGAAAGTTTCTTTCTGAGACAAAAAAGAAAGTTTCTTTTTTGTTACTCAGTGTAAGTAATAACAATTAAATTCAATCCTTTCAAAGGTGCACAAAATTAAATGCTTTTATAGTTACAAGATGAATTTCGCATGTTATTATATTCAGATAATAAAGATACAGGAGGGATAGATTGTAATGTTCGGCACCAGTATGGAGAAACTACTGCATGCTCCAAACAATCAGGATTAATGCGATTCCAAGTTTCTAGCTAGATTTATGGGACAGCTTGTACCTCACAAGTAAAGTGAAATTTACATTGTCTACAAGCCGCAGAATAGTAGTTTTGCAGGAATAATTGCAAATGTCATCTAGATATGCCGTGACCAGTGACATGCATGTGCGTCTCTTCCATGGTTTTCACTCGCATGCGGTGCATTCAAGTTCCTTGAGATATTATGACGTCACTCAAGTGTCCTACCCAGCTCTCGCAATACCGGTATATACTCCACACCCAGCAGTGTTCTCATTGTGTTATTGTCGGTTAGAATAAATGTTATTAAACATTTGTTGACAATTTTTTTACTTTATTTACTCATGAGACTTGAAGTGTAAAAGACCATCAGCAAATAAGTAAGGCATCTTAACACATTCAGTACCGTAAACCAGTTAAGGCGTTTAAAGAGACTATCGTGTACGCGGCCGTCGGTCAGTTAACTCGTTTTAGAACGGGCGCGAATAAACCGCGTTTATATTCGGCGCCTAAATATTGTGTTGGCTTAGTATGTCTTGGAGATCATAGATGGCATGTAAATGTACATTTTCTATTCCCGTTTGACACGTTTAACCTTGGTGTATCCCCTTTTATTTTTAAAACAAACAACACATGGAATTCGTTCACCCAAACTTGACTCCAGGCTCCAATGCAGTCGTATATGTTTCTCGTTATCGCACTGTTGTTTGTGCGTGAGTGAAACTATGGCGGAAGAAAAATATCTCACTGAAGAAGAATTAGTGAATATTTTGTATAATGATGATTCAGGTGATGAAGTGATTCCTGAATTAGAAGATTCACAAAGTGAAAGTGAAGATGAACTTCCACTTCCTGAAATTGATACGCCGATACCATGTGATGTCAATCACCCAAGTTATTTCACCATAAAATCCTATTAGGATATCTCCTTTAGGTATGTACAAAATTTGAATTTTCTAGGAATAATAGTTTGTGAATAATGGTCCATTTTCTTAAGTGCCACGAAAAGGGTAGCTGGGGTATTTAAATGGCTGGCCTGTGGGTTTAAATGCCCTGCTCAGTGCCTGGTACTGAATGTGTTAAAACATAATTACGGTATATCATCTGGGGTTAAAACTTACAGAATATGCTACAGAAAAATTCTCACTTATAAATTAGAAAGCCGTACAATAAAAAAAATACACGGCAATGGAAATGATCTAACAAGGGAACTGACAAGCATTGCATGCCAAAACCTACCTTGAAATTTCTTCCAGGGTAGCATTGTGATGTACAAAGGCCATGTCCAAAAAAATTATCTGCCGTTTTTAACTGCAAGGCACTAAACTCCAGCGTCAAATCTCATTTAAATCATAGGAAAGGAATACTACTCTGGAATTGGTAGACAAGGTCGAAACACCAGTGGCCTAAACAGGTGTTAGATTGGATGGTACCAATCAGAAGGAAGAGGGGGAGAAGTAGAAGAACATGGTATGAAGGAATATATGATGCCATGATAAAGAGGAGTATGGAAGAGGAACAATGGGAAGATAGGAATCTCTGGAAAGCAAGAATCAAGGGCAAACTGCTGTAAAGTGGAAAGCCTGTATTAGGTAGATAGGTAGGTAGGATAATCCGCACTATCTGCCGTCCGAGCCGCAAACCGCCTCACTACATTCCGGTCTTACTCATGCAGGAAGTCCATCTGATCCGCACAGAGGGTTGCCATTGCTGGATTCTGGCTTCAATGTCCGTGCCTTGCTATTAAAAACGGCTGGTATATTTGCTTTACATTTCAACGCTTCTTTTATAGGAATTTCAAGGCAGGTTTCGGCATGCAGTGATTGCCAGTTCCCTTGATAGAGGTATGTGCCTAAATACAATACAACATTAAGTAAATTAATAATAATATCTGTCGTTTTTAACTGCTGGACACTAAAATCCAGCGTCAATTTTTTACTTAAACTATAGGAAAGGAATACAACTGTGGAATTGGTAGATAGGATTACCGTCACTACCTGTCGTCCGCGTCGTGTATCGTCTCACTGCATTCCTGTGTTACGCACGCAGGAAGTTTATCTGATCCAGACGGACAGTGGGTTGCAATTGCTGGATTCTAGCTCCGATTTCTGTGCCTTGCTGTTAAAAACGGCATGCGTTTTTTGACACGGACTTTGTACATCGCAAAATTTCTCTTAAAGAAATATCAAGGTAGGAATCGGCATGCAGTGATTGCCAGTTCTCTTGTTAGTAGTGTGTGCCCATATACAATATAACATTAAGTAAATTAACAATAACTAACTAGCTAACTCACTCACTGGTAATGTCGAACCCGTAGGTTCATGGCCGTGTAGACGTAAGCTCTCCCTATCCTGAGCTAATGTTATCCAATCATCCCCTGTATAATCTACTCCCCACAAATCATAGTTAATGTTACTATCCCACTTCATTCTTGGTCTGCCAACTGTGCGTTTTCCCTCTGGTTTTTCTACAAGAAGCTTCCATGCAAGTCTTTCATTCTCGATTCGTGTCCCATGCCCTGCCCATCGCAGTCTACGAGACTTAACTGTTCTTGTTATAATATATCTGGTTTCCTATAAAAAAACACGTAGTTCGCTGTTATTTTTAGTCTTATCCATTCACTTGTCTGTTCATCTCTCTTTGGTTCAAACATTTTCCTAAAAACTTCATTCTGAAATACTCGTAATCTCCTTTCCTTCCTTAAAGTACGATTCCATGTTTTGCATCCATAATATATAACTGGTAGAATAACAGTTTTATATATTTTCAGTTTAAATTTTTTTTGAAAGGGCGTCAAGAGTCTCTGTAATGCATGATAACACGTATTTCCAGAATTGAAACTATGTTTAATTTCTATGTGCAACTCATTTCTATTTGTGATTACACCGAGCAACAAAAAAAAAGTTTTTTTTTGTCTCACAAAGAAAAATATGTGATTCTGATAGTATGTTTTCTCCTGAATTCAAATATATCGGTTTTTCTCCGTCACGCAAGGTTTCCGAGAGACAGGAATTTCTAATTTCAAACACTTTAATATTTTCTACATTCGTAAACTACACAATATTCGAACATTCGGACTCGCCTAGAAATGACGATTTTGTGCTATATTTCGCCTGTGGAGCATCTCTCTTTATGGTCCAACCCTCTTGATGGTCCAACAATAATCGACCAGCTTATTAGGATTCCATTTTCCTTCATATCTCTTCTCCATAGCTGAAATCTCCTGATGAAAGTGTTCCCCGTTTTATTTTACAAAGGACAAATGGACTAAAAAACGTTTATTAAAAAATAATTATTTAAATCCATTAATTTAAATTGAAATAAAAAACAATCCGAATACATATTTGAAAATACGATAAAATACTGCATTAAGTACAACTATTGGTACTCATGAGACAAAAATCATGTTGGCCAGTGTTATTGTTCCGAGGTATTTGAATTCAGCCACTTCCTCAAAATTTCCCTCATTTGTCATTAGCTGTCCATTTCCATTATATAATATTAACAATGATAATTTTAACAATGATATAATAATAGTAGTAGTAATAATAATAATAATAATAATAATAATAATAATCTCTTCTCTCTCTTTACATTAGATTAATCTTCCCCTTACAGGTAATTTTACTTGCCCCCATGTCACTCAGTCCTTACAAGTACACGATCCGTAGGTAGGGGATTTGTAACTCTGGAATATACATGTATTTTATTGACCGCACAATAACATTGAGGACTTACATGGATAAGTGATCAGCTCAAAACCTGGGACTCCTCCGAGACAACATTTAAGACTAGATTTACCATGCTCTCAGTCATTCATACCAAACAAAATGCATATGATATGGATGATGATTTTAATGGCCAGATGTTTTTTCGGGAAACATAGTTTACCTGCATTTGTCTTACAGGAGTAGAAAAACCCCAATAAAATCCAAATCAGGAAACTTGTCCCTACTGGAGATTGTACACAGTCCTTCTGTGTATGAGACAACGACGTTATCCCGATACCACAGGCAGTAGATAAAATAATGATATAAAATATTCAGTTTTATGCTTGTTAGCAAAATAGGACAATAAGAGTTCCTTTTCATACAAACCAACACAAATATTCTGAACCATGATGACAACTGACTGCCCGTGACGTATATAGTAGACTATGTGCCGTGTATGTGTTCTGTGCTCGTTCCTCTCCTAGCTTATCCTCTCCTAGTTTCCTCTTCCTTATCACGTCATCGGCGCAGAATGTGTGCGCGATACGTGATGTCCGCGACCAGAGGCTTTTGATTGTTAACAGTCGGAGTCAACGTTTCGTTCTGTCAAGTCGGTAGGGATCGAATAAACGATCCCTTGCCTGAGACTGTTCGTTTATCAACATCACAAGCTGTTAGAAGAATATTGTACTTATTGGAACGATGAACTAAGTCTGTATTTTGGCCCAGCTGCAGACTGCGTGGTAACTTGTGTGTCCCACAAGTTCGTTTCGAGAGTAGCCGTTAGGTTCTGTTGGTTACATTCATGAAAGAGAATTTACATTGAGTAACAAAAAAGAAACTTTTTTTTGTCTCAGAAAGAAAAATATGTGATTCTGATAGTACATTTTCTCCGAAATTCAAATATGATATTGGGTTTTCTCCATCTCGCAAGGTTCCCGAGGGACAGGAATTTATAATTTCAAACACTTTAATATTTTCTACATTCGTAACTACACAATATTCAAACATTCGGACTCACCTAGAAAGTAAGAAATTCCGATTTTCTGCTATATTTCGCCTGTGAAGCATCCCACTTGATGGTCCAATAATAATCGGCCAGCATATTAGGATTCCATTTGCCTTGATATATATTTTTCCATAGCTGAAATCTCCTGAGTTAGCTCATTTGGTTTTATTTTACTATGGATAAATGGACGAAAAAACGTTTATTAAAAAAATATTATTTAAATCCATTAATTGAAATTGAAATAAAAAAAACTGTGGGTGATGGAGAAATTCCGAATACAGGATAAAAAAACTGCAATAAGTACAACTATTGGTACTCATGAGAAAAAAATCGTGTTGACCAGTGATATAAGCATAAGTTATTTAAGTATTCTATGGGCACGCATCATCCAATTTATGCTTGATGGTAAGTTATAGCATAAAAGCGGTGCAAGTATATCGGTGCAACACACAGTACAATTTGCAATGACATACAAATGAAAATTACATTACATTAAAAAGTGAAAAACTGAAAATGATTCAAAATATGTTGATGCCTCGTAATAATGGCATTTAAATTGCGCGGTCAAAGGCGAGCATACTGGTCTCGCATTGGTAGAAATAGATTTCGGAGTCGCTGCCTCGCGAGTCGTAAGACCCCCGCAGACCATCGAAATGTATCAAGATAGGAATGTAAGGAGAGCTTCTTCTTCTACTTCATGAAATTAGGCCTTATGACCTGTTTTGAGATTTAATGAGTCTTCCCATCTAGTAAAGGGCGTTCAACCCTTCAATGTTCTATTGGTTTGTACTTTAATAATAGCTGCGGGATTCTATCTGTAGGCATTATTTTAACATGTATGGAGAGCTAAAGTTAGTAATCAGTATATAATTCATGTTTGCAATACCTACTCTTACTTATTATGCATGATCACCTATATGAAATTCTTCTTCTTCTTCTTCCTTTCCAAGATTAGGTCAATGCAACCTGTTCTGGTCTCCAGTCCATCGTTTCCTTGGAGGTCCCAAATATCTTTTTCCATGCGGTTTGAAGATGTTGATCGTTTTGGGCAATCTTGAATTGTCCATTCTGTCTAAATGTTATTTCCATTGGCATTTGTGCTCTTCTAGTTTATCGAGCATTGAAAATATCTCCAGTTCATTTTTTATTGATTCATTATGTAATCTATCCATGTGTGTACATCCTTTTACGCATCTTAAAAATTTCATTTCAGCGGCTTGAATGTGTGAGATATCCTTTTTTTTTTTGTAAGTATCCTAGATTCACACCCATATAAAAGAACAGGAACGGCCATAATTTTATAAAACCTGAGCTGAGTTTCTCTTCGAGTCTTTCGGAGGGTTCTTCTTATGGTGCCACACATAATTTAATATCGGTTTAATTTATTATGTATATCCCATTCATAACTATATGTTATATCTGAACCAAGATAGTTAAAGTGTGCTATATGTTTTATTTCATTATTGATTACTATTTTTGCTCGGACTGGCACTTTGCCCTGAAAAGTCATAATTTTAGTTTTTGAAGTCGAGGCTTTGAAATACACTACATGCAGTAATTAGATATAAAACTGCGTGCCATATCACATTTGGAAGGCCCTTGACCTACCAGCAGGTTTCTGGTCTCATATCCACGTATGTTAATTACGTAGAAGTGTGTACATCCAGTTATTATTGGGGTTACACCTAGTAAGCATATCGGCTCACTCTGCCTGTACTGCTGGTTTTCTCAACTTGGAACCTATAGTTACTACATTTCTCTCCATGGAAACTTAAACTAGCTCATGTCCCGTAGCTCTGCATCAAGTCATCAGAATTAATTGCATTAAAATATACTAGAATATAATCTATCTTCCTTTAAAATGGGCAGCGAATTCAGGAAATGATTAGTTGGTAAAATAATACGGTATTACGATCTATATATCTCAATTTTTTTAATATAATGATTTTTCCCTAGGAAGAATTAATACGTCATAAATATAATGAGTGTATAATGTATTCATCAAATTGTGTGATCAGCGAGAACAATGGATTAGCCTACCATTATGTGCTCTGGGCGTCTTTCCGATTTAGCCATAGACCTATTGTTCCATCATGACTATGATTTATTGCACGACATCCATAATACTAATTCATCAATGTTCCAATAATGGGAGGTTGCTGCTCACTCAAGCATTGCAACATAGCTCTGTTACTTCGTAACACATCGTTTAATTACTATAGGTAACATTGACAAAGAATATAGATTACCTAATATATAAAAATTAATGTTTATTTGTTTGTTCGTACTTTATGCACGGCCATACCGTTGATCCGATTGTGATGGGGCTTTTTTGCAAAATGTTCAGGAGATTCCCGGGATGATAAGAGTTGTGATAGGCCTATTCAACTCTTACACCCTTAAAAATCGCCCTTTGTTGTGGAAAACGTGGAAAAAAGTAGGTCTTTGGACGCTTAAATGACTTACGCTGCCTAAACCATAATAAATATACAAAAATAATGTACACGGAATTGAATATCTCAAAAAGCTCTACAAAAAAGGATTTAAATAAATTAAATATATATAACTAAATCATTTATATTATATGTATATATATATATATATATATATAAAGTCATACAATTAAATACGTACTAATAATAAATATATTTACTATAATCACATAAATAAGTGAATATATATATATATTAACTAATTATTCAATAATCCAAGAAGATAGAGACAAGCACGTAGATTCCCGTGCAAGCATAGCATCATATGGCGGGTATTCTTTTATGGATAACTCACAATAACGAATTTTGTCTTTTAGCTCATTTATGCCAAGAAGATCGAGATAAGTAGATTCCCGGGCAACACCGGATAATCAGCACGGGGAAACTTAAAATAATTACGATATACATTTATAATTATTTTTCATTTTACTTATTCAACTATTCATACGAGGTAGGTACATTAATTTTTGTCTTTCAGCTCATTTATGCCAAGAAAATCGGGACGAGTAGATTCCCGGACAACACCGGGTAAACAGCACGGGGTATCTAAAAATAATTACGATATAAATTTTTCCTTTAACTTATTTAACTAAACATAAAACACATTAATTTTCGTCTTTCAGCTCATTCATGTCAAGAAGATCGGGATAAGTAGATTGCCGGGCAACGCCGGGTAATCAGCACAAGGTATCTAAAAAATATAAATTTATAATTATTTTTTCTTTTACTTATTCAACTAAACATAAAAGTACATTAATTTTCATTTATTTAGGCGTAGCAGCGGATGCCGGGTATTAGCTAGTTAGAGATAAATTTGTCTAGATAGCCATTTTTAAACTCTTATCATTCCAGGTTTGAGACAGAGCGTGTTTTTTTATTCACTGATTTCTTTAAAATTTAATGTTGCTATTACAAACAATGTTCAATACAAAACGAGAATGAAATGAACAGAAGACCTACAAATATTACTTACGTGTTCGTAGTGAAACAGGTGATGTACTGTAGATCTTTGTAAATTAGTTATTGGCAATTATATTTATCAAAATATTACTAAAGTAAATTTCTTTACAGAAATTCAAAAATATTTTATATATAAACATAGTATTAATTTAGAATCGCCCACGCGGGACCAGTGGTTATTCTTCTGAGGGTCGCGGGTTCAAACGTGGCCGGGGCCGATGGACTTTTAGGATGGAAAAATCCAAGCAGTAAGTTGTTCGGGGAACATTAAACCGTGGGTTTCGAATCTGAAGATTTTCAGGCTCGTAAAAGTTTTTTTAAGCCTGAATAAAAAGGCCTCTAAGCAAAATTTACTGAATTTTCCAATCCTAGTACTACCTTGATTTTCTAGATCTCACTATGAGGACGAAAGCCGACCCCGGGCCACTCAATGATATTTATCCGAAAACAAATATAATTAAATTAGTATGGTTGAATTTCTCCCCTGTAGGGAGAAAGCGCCTAAGTCTTGTGAGAGAAAAAAAAAAGCCTTACAAGAATTAATTTAGATATTGTTGAAGAAATTATATTATGACATTATTGAGTGGAAGGTTATAAATCAAAATATTCAAGAAACTGTTAAACATTTGAAATTACAACGAATATTTTAATTGCAATATATTTCATTATATTACTTGAAGTTAATTATAAGATACTTTTAAATATAATCTACTGTCACAACTGTCAATATTTTGAAACATTAAAAACGTTCAAAGTTTTATGCATTAAGATTAAAGATTCAAGTCACTCGATGTGATGGAATTTTCAGTTTTAAAATATTTGTATGTTGAATTTGTTTATGAATGATACAATGATATTACCCCGAGATCACTGTATGGAATGTTTTTATGTTTATGAATTTCGACTAGTCTTTATATATATATATATATATATATATATATATATACTAGTCGAAAAGAAATTCACAAACATAAAAAAATTTCATACCGTGATCTCGGGGTAATATCATTATATATATATATATATATATATATATGTTTGTGCTAGGACTTCTGAGTAGCTCAGTTGGTATAACACAAATGTACAGAGTTAGAGGTCTCGAATTCAAATCCCGGCTCAGTATTTTTTTTATGTCATATATATATATAATCATCATCATCATCCAGGGATTAAGCCCGTCAGCTCGTTCCGGTTTCATGAAAGCTATAATTTTTAAAATTGTTCAGACATCTCCTGTGTGGGCGTCCAAAATTTTTCTTCCGTGCGGTTTGTAATTTAGCAATAATTTTGGAAATCTTTCATTATTCGGTCTGTAAGTTATATATATATATATATATATATACGATAAGACAAATAAATGCCTGGACGGGATTCGAACCCGGAATTCTGAGTCTGTATCTCAGCGTGTTATCCATATATATATCGACGGCAGGCAATAAAAACCTCGTAACTCCATCAGTCATTGATAACCACATAACTCCAGTAGCCAGCACAGAAATATATGATGCATAACCTGTTGAGAACACGGAATTCGAATTTATTAATAACTTGACTTATATTCTGCAGTAAAATATGTGGAACTATTGCTTATCAATTTTCATAATTATTTAAAACAGTTATTTGTTTCTCCTGTAAAATTTACCAAAATGGAATTACGAGGTATAGTCAAATTTTATATTTTCATGAATAAACATTTCTTTTCTAAGCGTTAATTTTATTAAAAAATTGTCTAGCCGCCACTGCAGCAGAATCCGTGTTAAAAACAGAAGGAGCATTTTGATTGCTGCAATAACTTGGCGACATTTGCGAAACAATATCAAACTGTGTCAGTGGACATATTGAGAGTAGCGGGGACCACGAGAGAAATGTTTGAATTGTGGTGAATGTGAAGCCTGCGGTTTTGTGGTTTCCACCTGTCCTGCAATTCCTAACCTCGTCTCTCGTCTGCTGTGGAAATGGGATCGGACAGCGCTAAACTTTACATATTCCGTAGCGATGCTGTACAAAGAAAAATATAGAAAACCACATCGCTATTACTTCGTAGAATGGTTTTGGTTTTCATTTCTGAAATTTATCTGTTCCCAAATAACATCCTAATATAGCTCTGATGTATAAATCAGGCTTCTACGTACATTCAAGGTAAGTGTACGTTGCACTCTGAAACTAACTTATACACCTCACTGACAGTATTCTTTTAACAAATAATGAATTTAATTATCTATGAAAATAATATTAAGATTAACAAATATTTTCTTTTGTTTCGTTTTAAATATTGTACAAACGTAAAATTAGTTTTCTATATCTCATTATTTTTCTTTGTTTTATATATACATTAGACAGGGACAATTTAATATGTCTTGCTTGTATACATTTTATTATTAGTTTTAGTCTTAATTTTAACTAACATTAACTAGTTGCATTATAGATCGTAATATAATAGATATTATCTTTTTGATCAAATTTTTATTTAGTATTTAATATTAGAGTTCATTGTGATTGTTATATTCTGATGTAATATATGTTTGCCCTGGTGAGTGGAAGAGAAGGCCACATGGCCTTAACTCCACCGGGCTAAATAAATAAATCTAAAATAAATCCATTCCATTCCATAGTAATTCTGCTCGAGGGCAAGTCCTTCACTGCAATCATAGCATTTTCATGCTATGCTTTGCAGCTTTACTAGGGAATTATAGGTGTCGTAGCTTCCCGTTGTTTCCCACACCGGTGAGGGATGATGATGATAATGATAAGGATTGTGATGATGGCCGGATGATTTTCGGGGACCGTTGGTCCCTAAGCTTCCTGACATTTGTCTTACAGGTGAGGAAAAACCTCAAAAAAACCTCACCCAGGAGCCTGTCCCGACCGAGAATCGAACCCGGGCCCGATGCGTGGCAAGGCAGCACGCTACCTCGACACCACAGCTGTGGACACTCTGAACATATACATCACAAAATTCTTCCTTATTCTCAACTGAATATTTCATTGTAGAATTAAAATAGATGCTTATGTTACTATTTTCAATAAATGTTTGAAACATTGTAAAATAACCTATAGGTGTTTTCATGCCTAGAAAAAAAAGCATTGCTGTTACGGGAACGCTGTTGCCACTTGACCCCGCAGGCTAAGTGACAGATGGAAATACAGGTTGTCCTATTCAAACCTCCCACATTTTAATTTATCATAACTAACAAAGTATGCGGAATTATGAAATGAGCCCGGTATTAAACGAAACAGAAACTCAAAGAATTTTCACTGCTTCACATTGCCACACACTAAAACACCTCTGTATGTGCATAATTAGTACCACTGACAATATCTAGTCTGTATTCGATTTCGTGCCACGTTCTGTCCAACATGTCCATTGGTACTGTTGCAATTCTGTCAAGGATAGGAGTTCGTAAATCATGAAGATCTTGTAGTGGAGTCGCAACACATGGTCTTTTACATACCAGAAAACAGTTTGTGCTCGTTGCTGAGGCGTCGCCATTTTGTTTTATGTCATTTTTGTCCAACATCCGACAGATGAATTAATTGCAACAATGAAAACAAAAATTACTTGAATTTCGTTTTCTTTTAATACCAACCGCATTTCATAATTACGCATACTTTGAGAGTTATGATTAATTAAAATGTGGGAGGTTTGAATGGGACACGGTGTATATCTCTCTCTTGTTCTCCTAACATAAGCACAGCAGCAACATAATGTTATGTCACAATTATCTTTACTACTACTACTAATCTAATTCGTGATCATTCTAATGTGGTTACAAAAGAACAATTGACATTTGGAGTTTTATAGATTGTGATTACAGACACGCCAGTAATTTCAGAACATTCTAAACCACATGTGACAAATTAGTTGTGTATTTTTTTACCACAGCTGTACGTGTCAAAATAAGTTTCATTGAAAGAGGATGGTTCAGTTGTATTTCCTCTAATCCCGTGTCCCAATAATTGTATTCATCCCTCCTATCATTATTAAATAATTTTATGATAATTGTAAATTCCATAATGACGATTCTTTTCGTAAATCGGACACCCATTATTTTGGGAAATTTGCGAGTGAAACTATTTAATTTAATAATTTATTTCAAGTTAAATTTCTAATATGGCATTCTCACATAATAGGACATGTTTGCAAGAAATAATTTATCCATAAAAGCAATGACATTTTCTAGAAGTAAAAACCCTTGTAGCTTTTCAATTCCATACACATAACTTCGTGGATTACACGCAGGCTTAGGGAACAGAATGCCTTATAATTTCGAGAAAGTTTGGGACGGTTCTATTATATCTGTTGTACATGCATTTGGCCTCCTCTACTCATGCCAGTGTAAACAGATCAAGTAAGCATTAGAGTAAACATTAATAAAACTCATGATAAAATTCCGTTGAGGTATTCTTCATAAAATTAAAATTTATAATGTAAAATTAGAAAATAGTTACCCTAAAAGTCCGTCTCCTCAACTTTAAAATTAATGTTAAATGAGAACACTCCCAGTACGTATAATCCCCTGTACCAGAATTTCAGTGCAACATCATATTGAATCAGGGGTCAACTGATAAGAACCCACATCTTGTTACTTTTGCCGATGATGGGACTAGTCCCGAAAGCGCTACTAACAATCAATAATTTTTAAGTTCAGGAGACGGACTTTTGGGTAACTATTTTAAAATTTTACATTATATTTTTTTTATTTTATGAAGGACTAGAGACTGTGCCCTTACAGGTAGAACACATAGAAATGAGTTACATAGTCTATTTGTTATTTCGTATAAATTGTTTTCACACTTATTAGACTGTAGCATCGAAGTACTGGTTTATTTAAATACGAACTAAGCTCTCATAATTCCCTTCATAGGTATGGATAGGTTACAAATCATTGTTCCTAACATACATACATATATATATAAATGAATGTTTGTTTCCTTGTACTTTATGCGCGTCCTACTGTTGATCCGATTGTGATGGGGATTTTTGCAAAATGTTCAGGAGATTACCGGGATGAACATAGACTATAAGAGAGTTGTGATACTCAACTCCTACACCCTTAAAAATCGCCCTTTGTTGTGGAAAACGTGAAAAAAGTAGCTCTTTGGACGCTTAAATGGCTTACGCTGCCTAAACCACAACAAATACACAAAATCAATGTACACAGAATTGAATATCTCAAAAAGCCCTACAAAAAAGTCCGCGACAGCATAAATATGTTTATCTCTTACGGATAACTCACAATAACCATTTTTGTCTTTCGTTGATGCCAAGAAGATCGTAGATTCATGTGCAAGCATAGCAGCACATTGCGGGTATTATTTCACGGACAACTCACAATAGCGAATTTTGTCTTTTAGCTCATTTATGCCAAGATGGAGATAAGTAGATTCCCGGGCAACACTGGGTAATCAGCAGGGGGAATCTGAAAATAATTACGATATACATTTATAATTACTTTTCATTTTACTTAATCAACTAGTCATAAGAAGTGCATTAATTTTCGTCTTTCGGCTCATTTATGCCAAGAAGATCGGGATGAGTAGATTCCCGGACAACGCCGGGTAAACAGCACGGGGTATCTAAAATAATTACGATGTTAATTTTTCCTCCCACTTATTTAACTAAACGTAAAACACATTAATTTTCGTATTTCAGCTCATTTATGCCAAGAAGATCGGGATAAGTAGATTCCCGGGCAGCGCCGGGTAATCAGCACGCGGCATATACAAAATATAAATTGTTAATTATTTTTTCTATTAGCTATTCAACTAAACATAAAAGCACATTAATTTTAATTTATTTAGGCGCAGTAGCGCACGCCGGGCATTAGCTAGTACTTAATATAAGTAATTAGGTGTGTGCATGGGAACTGTTGGAATGTTGAATAACAAACGACCACTTCTCCCCATCCCTGTTTGTTCGGTATTCTGTCATCTGCTTGCTTGAAACTAAAGTACAATGTTATTGGAGGAAAAAACTTTTGTAAACCACAGTATGTTTATTACTTCAACCCCCTGCTGATTTAAATGATTTGCACATAGCATTGTTTAAGCCATGTATGTTACATAGATTTAAAAATTTAAAATTAATTTATAGTATGCATTAATGGTGACATAATTATTACATTGGCACTCTCGAACACGGCACGGCGGTCATGAACTTTTCACAAACATCAATAACTTGACCTAATATTTTGCCAACATTCCCACTCCTCTAATCATGGTTAATGTATTTTTCACCTATCATTCTTTGATTACCTATTGGGCTCTTTCCGTCTGGTTTTCCTACAAGACATTTTCATGTCCTTCTTCCATTTCCCATTCGTGCCAGATATTCTGATAGTATCGGTATATAATACTTAACTATTATTACATTAGATTCCACATAAAAATCATGTAGCTACCTGTAACATAGTTTCCCCATTCAGTTCGTCTCATTTTGACCAATTTTCTTTCTAAGCACTTCATCCTCAAATATTCTAATCTTATTTCCTTTCTAAAGGTAATATTCAATTAAAGTTAATTAAGTTCGGAATTTAGAAGTGGTTCTCTTATAATGTATTTTTACTATCAATCTGATCAAGGAGCTATTTCACACTTAGTACTATTTGGTGCAGTATATTCGATTTTTTCTTTCATAACTATGTTAGTGAACTATTTAAGTTAACTGTTACATATATACATATAAGTCTACATATATGTCAAAGGGATCGATAAGAAATGGACTAAGGAAGACTGGAAAACGGTACAGAAGCCTGTATAAACTAGGGGTACAGTAATATAAATTCACTTGAAATTACTTTTAAATCACTACAGAAATTACATTATAAAATAATAATGAATTGGGGATATAAAATGGTTTATATCCCACTGACCAGCCGTTTATACAGGGTGTAACAGGAACACACCGACAAAATGATAGGATGATAGGCCAAGCAGACAGGATAATTTTTTGTGAAGGAACATATAGTCGCAAACACGTCGTTTATGAGTTATTCGCAGATAAAGGTGTTCACCCGTAAGAGTCTGAATTGAATACAAGACATTGTACATGTATTTCATTTCATTCAAAAACGTCATGTTTTTATAATATGTGTTCAAACAATGTGTTTTTACGACGTCAAAAAGAATCCTGCCATGATCGGCCGTACTCGGTGATCGTTGCTGCGACGTTATCAGACACAGGGTCGACTGTATGAACACTTATTGTAAAAAAAGCCTTTTTCAATAAAATGATGCGTGTACAATTGTTTGTATTCAATTCCGACCCTTACGGGTGAACACCTTCATCTGCGCATAACTCATAAACGACGTGTTTGGGACTATATGTTCCTTCACAAAAAATGATCTTCTCTGCATGGCCTATCATCCCTATTATTTTGTCGGTGAGGTCCTGTTACACTCTGTATATGCAACTAAGGGATCGAATTTTTACACAAAGGAAGTGCCCTCACACTGATTATTTCGACGCCCAGGCCTGAACTAGTTACAAATACATCTATAAATAATTTGTTAATTATCAAGTAATTTATGGATTTACAATAAAAAGTGACAGTAACAAAAGAGCTTTCAGAAATATGGACTTTGCTTCAATCACACAATATTAGGAATATGCAAATCTTAGTAAAAAAAACACGATAAAATTGCGTTGAAGAATTAGCATACAACATTTTAATATAATTTAATTACGCTAAACATACAATTAAAGCAGGTCTTTATATAAAAACATAGATATTCTAACTATAATACAGAAAGAGAGAAACCCAGCAAAGATAAACATACTGGAGAAAATATAAATTTTAAAATAAATCGACAGTAATAGTTTCAATCGACAAGGCAACCAGTACATACAACCCTACCTACATATTCGTTACAACCAACAGTTAGTTACCAACCTAAGGGCCTTCTTTTGAAGAAGGAACCAGATTCCAAAAGCCTAATTGATTAAAAAATAACCAAGTTGAGGAACACTGCATATTACAGGTATCATTTTTATAATTTTATATTAGGGATTGTATATTATGCATATGTAGCCTACAGTATTGGTAAAAGTTTGATCACTGAAATTGTTTTATACATGTTTATATATTCCAATTGTGATATTTTATAATAATATAATACAAAGTAAATTATTAAATCTATACATATATATTATTGTAATAATGGAAGCTTCTTGTAGGAAAGCCAGAGGGAAAATGCCCAGTTGGTAGACCAAGAATGAGGTGGGAGAATAACATTAACTATGATTTGAGGGAAGTAGATTATACAGGGAATGATTGGAAAGCATTAGCTCAGGATATGGATGTATGGAGAGCTTATGTCCGCGCGGCCATGAACCTACGGGTTCGATAGTGCCAGTGAGTAAGTAGTAATAATAATAATAATAATAATAATAATAATAATAATAATAATAATTTAAGTAACTGGCAGTGTTATGGCCATAAATATTTCTCAACCAATGAATAACAAAATATTACGATTTTACATATGCTATTATACAATATAAATATTATTAAACATACCATAAAAAATCTACGATGAAAATGTAGACGAATATTAATACTACAAAACAGAGAATAAAATAAAATAAGAAAAGTTATTTCAAAAAATGTTCACTTGTTAAGTTGTAATTTACATTCTAGATTAATAATATTTTGTTCACGTTTGATTAGACACCTAAATGTAAATCAATAGTTTACATTTGTTCGTATAATAAGTGTCTCCAACATGCGAATATTGACAAACTTCTACAGTTCAGTGGTGCAAACTCGAGATAAATTTCTCTCCGCCCACAAATAACGTGATACCGTTAACGTTTAGAATTACAGAAATCATTGCCTGAAATTCTCTAACTTGCCCGACCTCTACTGTGTTTCTAAAGAAACAGTCATCAATCTTCTACTTGAATTTCCCCCTTGACGTACTCTCTCACGAAGGAAAGAAAAAAGTCTTCACATCCTCCCACTATATCTTGCTTCTAGCTTTTTCTTTCCTTTCTTTACCCTTCAATATTCCCTTTAGCTTTCTATTGCCTTTAACCGTCAGAATTATCTTGAAATCAGCATTCAAATCTGACTTTATCACCTATTACTGACAACAGCAATAATTAGTGCTTTTGTTTGTGTAATAAAAGCAATTGGAATGAATGGGTAGTTAGGAAAGTTTTACGATAGTAGGCAGTACTGCTTAATGGTGGTATGGAATGAATTGTTTTGTAATGAGGACAATCTATCTTGAACCTCATGTTCTCAATTCTCTCTCTTTCTCTCCTGTTTTCCATGGTTTTTGTTCAGTTCAATGTAGATTCAGAACATAGTCCTGGTGCCATTCATTAGTTTGGGGATATTTGCGTTTTGAATTTAAAAGTGAATGAGAAGTCCCCATTCTATGTAATAGCTGCCTGTGAATTTGAAAATAAAAGATTGAATAAAACACACACGTGGTTGACCTTAATGTTCGGATTGAATTAAGATAATAGAATATACTTATTTTTCTTGTTAAGTAGTAAAGACATAAAAAAATCTATGTAAACAAATTAAATTCATGTCAAACATTTTAAACTAATAGATATCGGCAAAGATTTATTTGTTACTCCATTTCTAAGTCTTGAGCAGAGACCGGAAATTGAAGCATAATAAATCCTTAAAATAGGCAGGCAAAAAGGCATTTTAAGTAGCTATAATAGGCAGGAAAAGGGACATTATAAATAGCTAAAATAGGCAATTAGAAAAACTTAGAATTGAGATTTTCGACTCTATGTTGCAATTGCTGTTGGAAGTAAATAAATTTTCCCAGTAGCCTTGGAAAGTGCATTTTTGTGTTTGATTGTACTGATATGTTACGTATTAAAATGTCTCTTTTGGTAGTTCACCACTGCTCACTCACGTATTTTGCATGTGAGTACGTTGCCATCATAGAGTACGTCGGATCCAAAAGTACAAACGTAACTTTACATTTTACTGCGTAAAGGAACACTGAATTTCGGAATCTTCCTGCTAGCTAGAATAACGTCGCAATGAAAACTGAAAAAAAAAATCAACTTAGACCCTTGTTGCCTTTCCAAATAAACACATACAGTAATTAAAATGCTTTCTGCTATTTATATATTTTTGCACGGCAGCACACAGTGTTGCGAAGAGAATACTTATGAACTTTCTGAAAGACATTCGGTGATGTCACTTTCATTGTAACGGTTATAGAAATAAATTAAAATACTTGTAGGCAGTTTTCAATAGTAAATTGATAAACAATAGATAAATAATCAAATAAAGGCATCATAAAGCATTTATTTCGTAAATTTAGCATTTACATTTAAAAACGCAAATAAAACTGTGGCATTTTCATCACCAAGGTATAATTAATACAGATTTGCTATCAAATTGAAGATAGATTTAACACATTTAAAAAGGCATTCTGCCAAAGTTCCGGTATCTGGTCATGAGAACTAAAATCACTTTTTTTATTTGTTTTTTATGCATTTAATTATTTCCTTTTAACTATATTCTTATTTTCATCTTTATAGGTTTTAATGTAACCTCTCCCTTTATAGGTCATTTTAAAATGACTGGATCTGAATTGTTAGGGGAGTATTTTTCAACTTTCGATCACATGCATCCTTCTCTAACATCAAAAACCCACGCGTATGAGTAATCCGTTTAATGGCAAGACCACTTTCAATGCAACACAAAAATTTTAAAGCTGAACACGTTTTATTATACACACACACACACACATATATATATATATATATATATATACACACACACACATAAGATGTAACCGTCGAATATTGTAAACATATTGTATCCGTCGAAGTATCTGTCCCATTGACGAGGGGAGTAGTAGGGATAGATCGAAAGAGGAATGATAACCTCCTTTACCCTTGAATTACAATTACACGCTGAAAGCATATCTTATTTTAGTTACTTTCTATGAGGATCTCTTTGTCGTGGTATTCATGTCGTCCGTCGCCGTGGCGTAGTCGGTAGAGTCCCTACCTTCCACTCCGGCGACCCGGGTTCGATTCCTGGCGGGGTAGGGAATTTTAAATCTCCACCTTGGGTCTGGGTGTGTGTGTCTGTCCTTGTGTCTATGTGAGAATTAAAGAAAGTAAACAAACAGGTAAGAGAAAAAGGTAAAACGAAAAGGAAAACTAATATAAACAAACAAAATATATGTCCGTCGCCGTGGAGTAGTCGGTAGAGTTCCTACCTTCCACTTCGGCGACCCAGGTTCGATTCCCGGTGGGATAGGGGATTTTTAATCTCCACCTTGGGTTTGGGTGTGTGTCGTGTCCTTGTGTCTATATGTGAGAATAACACAAAGTTAAGAAAAGGGTAAAACAAAAAAAATGATAAAACAAGAAGGAAACCAGTGTAAACGAAAAGAGGAAACTAAGAAAAAAAGTATTACTCGTTTAAGGAGTAAGCGCAGTTGTTCATGGAGGGCGCTGCGTTCGTGTTTATGCAGGAATAGAACGCGTGGCACTGCTATCTAGGAAGTGCAGAGGGGATTGGGACATGGGAAGCTGACAGTGCAGGTCTAGTAGAAAGTTTGTTAGCGGTACACATTTCAATATGTAAATTATCTTTCTTCCTTGTGAATTAATCACTTTTCTTGGAGACTTTTAGGCGTCTCCATGCTCACACAATACAAACGTAGGTCTATAATACAAATTGTTGTATCGACACGAAATCACTGTTCAAGAGCGAACGATGTGGTTGTAAGTGCAATTAAAAGGCAACTGTAATTCTTTGTCCACTGTACACTGCCTTATATTATGTCACATGTAGCAAAAATCAGTGCTTCGCGATGTGTCCGCCGGCAGAGATATTTTGAATGACTAATAGTAATTCTCCTGATCATGTTCAATCTTGCAATCCATCCGAATAAATTAATTTATGACCCGGTTTATTGATTCAATTAATTCTGAATATGAGAGATTGATCACAGTATCTTTCCTATCATTCGAGCCTCTTAAATTTTTAAGTCATTCCGCTACAGGCTTTGAGATAGAATTTATTTTGTTTTTATTTATTTATTTATTTTACCTGATGGAGTTAAGACCGTGAGTTCTTCTCTTCCACTTCATCAGGGTTAAATTATACATATAATAACGATTATGAGATGACCAAATAATAATAGCAAATTCCGAAGGTAATCTACACAAAGGTTTGTATGAACTTAACAAAATTACAGAAGAATATGGATTAACGATATCTACAGAAAAGACAAAAATTATGGCATTTCAAGGTGTAGATCCTGTCAGAAGTAAAATTGTACTGGACAATAACATTTTGGAGCAGGTGAATAATTTTACATATCTAGGATGCAATATTTCATATGAAGAAGAAAAGGATGTATATGCAAAAATATCTAAATTTTTAAGAATTTTAGGGTTAATAGATTCTATCTTCAAGCCACAGTTAGTCCAAAAGCATTCAAGACTGAAAGTGTATAAAACACTGGCTCTTCAAACTCTTTTGTATGGTAGCGAAGTATGGACGTTGAAACAGAAGGATATACAGAGACTTAGATCTGCTGAAATGAGATATCTTCGGAGGACTGCAGGATACACACTACTAGATCACAAAAAAAAATGAAGACATCTTAGAAGAATTACACATGGAATCTTTAGAAAACAAAATTTCTGATTATAAGTCAAGATGGATGCAACATGTTCATCGAATGGAAGATCACAGAATACCCAAACAAATGTTAAGATATCAACCTGCAGGAAGAAGAAGACCAGGACGTCCACTCAAAAGACTTCTGGATGGTGTTTCTCTTGAGGCCGAAACAGGTCAACAAATGGCCTAAATTCGTGAATGTACTATGATGATGATGATGATGAATTATCTACATGTTGATTAATAATGCATAATAGATATAAAGTACACAATATAACATTGACAAGGGAAAGAAACAAGAATAGTAATAATAATAATAATAATAATAATAATAATAATAATAATAATAATAATAACCTGTAATTAGATTAAGTAATTGGCTAAGTAAAGAAAATTTAGAATTTAAAAGGAATAATAAAAGTATACATGGTTATATATTATATTATCTAAGGAAATATGAAGTGAGTTTTTTTAACTGTTTTTGAGTCGGGCGGTACTTGATATACGAGGGGAGGGAATGCTAGAGCCGTGTGGCTGAAACAAGGAACGATGAAGAATAGTGAGATGTTCGATGTAGAGGAACGGCTAGAGTTAAACAGGAAGTAAGGTTTCCATAATTGTATGCAATAGGCATAAGATATCAGCTAGATTGTCAGTCCTGCATGACTGCCTTCTATACCCCAGAATACACGTCCGGTACTCATTTCATTTAACAGTTGAGTGAATCCCAGGACCATGATGCCGCCAGAAGTTCTAGACCAGTTTAAAAATGCTGACCCCATCGCGACTATAACCCTCAACCTTCTGGACATTTTAAATGCTGATGATGAAACACTGACTTATGAAAACATTTTTTAATGATCGACGAAGTTTCCTAAACAAACGTTTATTTAGTTGAGGACGGCGGATACATCAGGTACGAAATTAAAAATTTTAATAAATGATTACAAATTTCAATTCTGGAATATGAATCTAACGTAATCTAGATCAGTCATAAACTTTTCATTATAAACCTCAAAATCTAGAATTGTAATACAAGATTTAAAATGCATAAAAAAAGAAAGCAAAGCACACTTACACGTTCTTTCCTTTAAAAATACCTTCCAATCTTTTCGTCCTCCCAACATAAATTTTGACTTCACCTACACACTCCATGTGATACCGTATCTAACAAATGTTCTATTCCGTTGGTTTGTCAATTCCAAAGCTTTCGTAGCAATCCCTTCCATATGAACATTCTATTTCAACTTAGATTTTTCAAATAAGTTTTGCACAACAAAAATCACAGATATCTATCCTGTTTTTCTATCGTCCATGCTACAACAAAAAAATCCACCTCTCCTCTCTACCCTGACCACTTTCTTTGTTGTTTCATTCAATTTGTTATAACTTGTGTAATTTGACTAATAAATCTGCAATTAACATCAATGTACATATTACCATCCTTTATTAAACATAACTGTGTATATCCATTAATTATCTATTAATACTTTAAATTGGTATGGGCACGTACGACGAATGCAAGAAGAAAGATTACCCAGGAAAACATTGGAATGGTGTCCACCTGGAAGAAGGAGGAGAGGAAGACCTCGAAACTTGTGGATGCAGGAAATAAGAACTGGAATGAGAGCAAGGGGACTGGAGGACATGGATTGTATGGAGAGAGACGAGTGGAGAAGAAAAATAAAACTTTAGGCACAGAAAGATGTGTAAACATTAAAATTCTGTATATAAATAAATAAATAAAATAAAATTGGGACTGTAAGTATCATCATCATCATCATCATCATCATGAACAAATTCGTTTTAGGCCATGTGGTCTGTACAGTAAACCTAGCGAAGATGGTCTTGATCTTTCCACCGATGTTTAAATAAATAAAATAAAATTGGGACTGTAAGTATCAATAAAAACTAAATATTAGGTCACACATAGAAATACATTATACAATGCAAATGACAAATGAGGACATTCTGAAGAAGTAGCTGAAATCAAATATCTAATGGCAATAATTACAAATAACAATGAGCTACAAAAATAAATTTAACATGGGCTCAATTCTTGAAAGAATGCTATTACGCATTAAAATACTTCTTCATCCTTATATATATATATATATATATATATATATATATATATATATATATATATGTGTGTGTGTTAAACTGAAAATATATAAAATAACTGTGTGCCGGTAATATTATATGGATATGAAACGTGGTCTCTTACTTTAAACGGGAAAAATATTACGAGTATTTGTGAATAAAGTTCTTAGGAAAAGTTCTGGATCAAAGAGAGTTGAACAGGCAGGTGAATGGAGAAGACTTCATGACACTTAGCTACAGGATGTAATAAAAGAGTAAAATATCGTAGATTGCGATGGGTACGACATATGGCACGGAATGACGAATGAAAAAGGGTATAGAAACTCCTTGTAGGAAAACAATAGATAAATGGTCCAGTGGCCAAGAATGAGTTGGGGAACAATATTAACCATGATTTGAAGGGAGTAAATTATACAGAGAATAATTATAAAACATTAGCTCATGATAGATATAAAATGAGATGATGCAGGGCTGAAAACTGTGCCAGATATCTCTTGAATTTTGTTTAAAAAATTGGGAGCCTTTTACTGTTGCCCAAAGAACCTCCTGTATTTTGGGGTCACTTTACGTAATTTAAACTCATTAATTGATGCAAATTTCGAAATTTAATAGGGCATGAAATCACGGATTTAATTATTTAATTGCAAATTGTAATTCATTCATAATCTAACATAATTAAAACGGTTTATTTAAGCGAAAATAGAGTATCATCATGCATTAATACCATACATGATCAAAATTCCACTTTACAATGTTAACATGCACATTAAATATACCACTATTTTAAATAATGCCATAAGGGGGCATTCAGATTTCCTTTACAATATTCAAATCCGTCCCATGAGTCTATTAAATAATGATATACTGTGTTAACAATATGAATGTATTCATTCGAGCTTCTTTATAAATTAATTACTATCGATATAGTTATTTCTTATAATTACGTAAATTCTCTCACGTATTAGTTGTCGTATTGTCTGACCACAGGATCTGCGCCCTCATAAGATATGTGAACTGAACACTAATTCCTCGGTAAATCATTTCCCTCCCTGCACTCTTATCTCTCTCTTTCGCCCCTCCCACTACTCACAACTTTTAGCCTTCTTGGGGGACAGATTATGTGCACTTGCAGTCCAGTCTTGTCAACTCAACATGAACACTGTAGCACGGAATGGAGAACTAAATATTATTAAGGTGAGACGGTAGGACTTATCATCTATGTTAAAACATATGAATTTGAGATCCATTATCTCAGGAACTACTAGATGGATTGTAATGAAATTTTTACAGCATATTAAATGAGGCTTGTAAAGACCACTGAACCCCAGTCAAACACTAGATTTAACGCATGTAAAACTTTCATGTAAATATCTCTAATAGTTCCTGAGATAATGAGGTAAATGTTCGAACATTTTCACATTCGCGAAAACAAGGTTTAAAATATAATGACTGACAACTGTCAATTGTCAATTGTTTTAAAAAAATTATCACGCTTATAATTGGCGTTCAGTAAAAAATCATATACAGAAATGTTCAGAAAACAACAGACTATTCAATTATGAGAAAAACAAAGATTGATTGTTTTTCAAATTTTTGCCTACCGTCTTACCTTAAGCAAATAATAAAAACCAATTAGCGTCATTAGATCTACTAAAAATATGAAGTAATAATTAACTGTAAATTATTCAATATTCAAGTTCCATGGCACTGTTTCGGAGAAGTTTACAGAAAGGTTCGTGGCTGCTGTTTAGCGTGGTGGGAGGAAAGCGCATGGAATGGAGTACAGATGTTAACTTTACTAAGAACGACTGCAGCGCTAAAGGGGCACAGATCCGTTAGTACGACAATATATATGTTTACTGATCGCAAGTTACCTGAGTTCTTCTGCGACGACATGGGGGAGTGGCTACGAAGTGAAGAGAATATTATCGAAAACATCTCCTCTTACCTGATAAGCTCTTCCTGGCAAAACTGTAGCACTGAACAAAAGTGTTAAGAGTGTAGCGATAATGAAATAGAGTGAAGAGCCGGGGGACTGTTTACGGAAACGTGTTGTCCTTATTGGTGGATCAACATGTTTAAAGATGATGTGAAGTAAATACGCTAAGAGCAGGCCTTTTACACTCTAATTCAACCCAGGAAGTTACTACAGACCTTATGGGCTATGCCAGTGTCTCCCTAAGTACAGTGGGTAGATGTTGCCAAACTCATAATAACAGTATTTTTTTAAGGAGGGATGGAGGGCCAAGGTTAGCAGCACTTTTCCAAATCTATGTACTATACATTTAAAAAACATAGTTTTTCTTTTACGGCATGCAAACTAGTTTTGTAGTGAATATGAGAATCGATACTTTCACACAGGGTAGTGCAGGTCCGCCCGAGCTCAGTGACAAGTGGTAACTGTTTTTTTTTTCTTTAAGAGGGGGTGGCTTGAACGGCTACAACTTACAACTATGTACCTGCCATCTTCAGTTTTATATAAGGATTTCTCTCAAGAAAATGTTGTTAAAATGGCAACCGAGTTTCCTATTCCAAACACACAGTAACTTCCTGGGTTGAATCTGAATGTAGGTGTTAAAAGACAACCCTCCCTTCCTTATTCAACCCCGCTCCTCCAATTCATCCCTAAGTTGGATATGCTACTTACTTGTTATTTGTGTTGTTTCATTGGGAGTTCATCTGTATGCGGGTAGGAGGGGGACGGTCTTTTCACATCGTAGTGAGCTCTTATTGTAGCCTTGCTTAAGAGTTTAAGCGTCAGGCAGGCTTTCAGATATCTTGCACTCAATGTATACCGTAGAAAGGGCTACATATTATATTGTAGCAGATGTTAGTCGATTTTAGCGCAAATAATTATAATCAACAGATTATCGTCTCCATACATTCCATCTGGCTTTCCTACAAGAAGTTTTCATGGTCTTCTTCCATTCCATATTTGTGTAAAGTAGACTATGGGTCTTAAGTGTTCTTATGTCTAAATTACAATACATATCACGTAGCAGACTGTTATGTAGATTAAATTATTCATCTATCCGTTCGTCTCTCTTTGATTTAATCGTTTTCCTAAGCATTTTATTTTAAAATACTCGTAATCTTTTATATTCTCCTTGAGGTAAGAGACCCTTTTTCGCATCCATGTAACTACAAGGATAAGAGTTTAATATATCTTTAATTCAACTTTTTTTAGGGTAATTGAATGACATTAGTCCATGTAGTGCATAATAGCACGCGTTTCCGGATATCATTTCTTTACCTCATTCCTGTTTATGATTATTGTTCCTAGGCAGGCATATTTGTATTCCATTACTTATTCAAAAGCTTTCCTCCTTTTTTTAAATGTCCATTCCCATTTTATAATGCTTTTTCTTACTTAACAATAGAGTTATTTTTTATATTTACTTCCAGCACCAGTTTCTTTGTATTATTTAATAGATTTTGGATTGAATCTTTAGTATTTCCTCACTATCGTCTAATACATCATCAGCATACACCAACAGCTGATTTTACTACATGCATAAATTCTCTTTGATGGTATATATAATAGTTTTAGATTAAATTTTGAAGTTTTTATTCTATTTATTTTTTTAGTTACTGTATCAGGTTATTTTAAAAAAAAAGACACAAATAAATAAATTAATTAAAATCCTCTCCCGATGCATCGTGTCCCTGTGAAGCATGTGGGCCATGTGACAGTTTAAACTAAGGTAAAGAAAATCACGGCACCCTTTCCGAACAAAACCAAGCTCTGGATTTCTATGCCCTAAAAAAATGGTCCTTCATCAGCCGCTCTCCAACCTCAGAAATGGGTTATAATTACGCCAATGCCAAGAGAGAACACCATAAATGTCCAGGAAAGGATATCCCGGGGCATTTAAAAATAATAATTATAATTACGGCTGAAAAGAATAAAACTACATCAAATGTAGAGAACTTGTGTATTTGTTAAAATTTTAACCGTTTTAGGCTACCAGGTCATTTCTTGACATTTGGCGGAGGAAAATAATAATATAATGGTAGTTATAGTAGGATTATTAATTATGGCCCAGATTTGAATTACGGCTCTAATGATTTTAACTGTTAAAGAGCGCCATTAAATTGAATACTCCCTACCTCTATCAGTGATAGTAGAATCATTCAGAATATTTAGAGCGTTTCCTTTCGATACACACACTATATAACACAGTGAACTCTGTTGATTCACGCTTGTTTCTGCTCCCATTCGAATGGGATCTCACTGAGCCTGAGTAGGGATGGAGTAACGGATCGTAAATTGGGTAGCCTGAAAACGCAAGCTCGCAAACTTATTTCTAATTATAAAATATAAAATGTTTTGAAATTAACGATAAGGTTTTTCTATTTGTTAACTGAGCCTTAACTGAAAATTTTAATTTCAGAAGTTTAAATGAAATAAGACTAGATTACTTCTGGCAAGAGTTGCATTTCATTTAGATTTTATAGCTAGATACATTAAATTGAAGTTTTGAATTAGATGAAACTAGGTCAAATGTGTACAATCTGAAGGGAATTCCTCTGTGTCCATTCATTTATTCTCAATTCTGTAGAGAGGGAGAGAGAGAGAGAGAGAGAGAGAGAGAGAGAGAGAGAGAGAGAGAGAGAGAGAGAGAGAGAGAGAGAGAGAGAGAGAGAGATGGCCAAGTATTCCGTCGGCTCAATCGATTTTAAGTAAATTTTAATTAAAATGTTAATATCATGTCCTAGAATTGAGGGAGGACTGGATTACTTTGCCATTTTGAGAATAGAAACTATGCTGACCCCACAGCGGCTACTTGCATCATGGCGTAAGGTAAATGGTTCTCTCAGAAATTAATTAGGTAAGGTCTGCTATGCATAGATTATGAACGTACGCCTAGGTGAACTCTTCCTGTACCCCATGGCTGTATATTACCTTGAATTCTCATTTCCTTTGTGTATGCATCATAACAATAAAGTCTCTCTCTCTCTCTCTCTCTCTCTCTCTCTCTCATCAGGGAACACATTCCTGATACTGCAATATAAACACACTATCATTATCACCCCAGATAGGGTTTTATGAAGCAAATGTTAATTACAGATTTTAATTAATATCTGGCATTCTAAGTTTACCCCATGATTATAATGATTTTTTCCGTTAGAGTTCCGAGTTCGTTTCTCATTTTCTCCATTTCGGTTTTGTAATATTAATTTTATTCCTCCATCGATGGAGTGGCGTACATGCGGCATAATCGTATACTTTTTTTTGGACACGACCATTGGTACATCATAACCCTTCTCTGAGAGATATTTCAAGGTAGGTTTCGGCATGATATGGTTGAAAGTTTTCTTGTAACTCCTATAAGTAACTCACTGGGAATATCGAACCCATAGGTTCATAGCCGCAAGGACATAAGCTCTCAATACATCCCTATCCTGAGCTAACACAACAACTGATGGCTTACACAACAACTGATGGCTACGTTCCAGGCTTGTGATATGACACTCCTACCCCTACGACCTACACATCACACTCATCACTCTGAGACGTTACTTGACTTAATTGCAACTAATAATCCAGACAGAGTACTTACTCACGGGCAACTGCCAGCCCCGGGAATATCAGCACATGATATCATATTCTTAGCATATTCACTGCAGTGCCCTAAACCGACTCGAAAGACTATTACGTATAGAGACTTAAAACATATAGACAATGCAACCCTAATTGAAGAAGCTATGCAGATGCCGTGGCATTCAATATGGACGCTGCATTCTGTAGATGAAAAAGTTGAGACACTAAATGACTTTATACTACAATTATACAACAGACATGCCCCACCAAAAACTAAACTCGTGAAACGACGCCCTGCACCCTGGATGACTCTTTCAATTCGTAACTTGATGACTGATAGAGACGCAGCACATAAGAAATATAGACTCAACAAAACAGACACAAGTCTCACTCAATATAAACAGTTACGTAACAAGACAAATCAAGCTATAAGAAACGCCAAACTTAGACATTTATACAACCTAACAAATACCAATACTTCAGAAATCTGGAAAAACTTGAATAGAATGGGAATTGGGAGAAAAGACACACAGGTAGACAAATTACCTGTTTCCCTGGACACACTCAATAATCACTTCACAGGTATAACTACTACTCCAAAGGATAAAGAACAAACAATAAATGAATTATCACTGACAAATCAACCCGACAGAGAACATTTCCACTTCTCATATGTTACAGACTACGACGTAAAGAAAGCCATCATGCGAATAAAAACCAAAGCAGAAGGAACTGACCGTATAAATATTACTTTACTGAATAAAATAATCGAAGCTATACTACCTACTATAACTCATATTTTTAACTCCTCACTACAAACTTCTACATATCCCTCATTGTGGAAACAAGCCCTCGTACGTCCCACTGCCTAAAGTTAAAACGCCCTCAACCCCGAACGACTTTCGACCCATTAGCATTTTACCTACTCTTTCAAAAAAGCTCTGGAACGATTAGTCCATAAACAACTGACTGAATACCTAAATGATTACAACCTTCTTGATCAATTTCAGTCAGGCTTCAGGACAGGACACAATACAAATACTGCTCTACTAAATATTTGCGAAGACATACGCGAAGCTGCTGATAATCGAAAACTTACCATTCTTACATTACTGGACTTTAGTAAAGCATTCGACACGGTAGACTTGGACTTATTGTTGCATAAACTTAAAAACCTCTTACTCTCTGATAGTGCCACGAAATGGTTCAATTCCTACCTTCATGAGCGCCAGCAATCTGTTATAGGAAATCATACATTATGTTCTTCTTGGTCCTTCCGTAAAGCTGGGGTTCCACAGGGTTCGGTACTTGGACCTTTGCTTTTTTCAATCTACATAAATGACATATCTAACTCCCTAAAGCATTGCAAACATAATTTATTTGCAGACGACTTGCAAATCTACATCCACACAGACAAATATTCACTAAATGACGCTGTTGCCAAAATTAACGAGGATCTTGACTCACTAATGACTTGGACAGTTAAATATGGACTGCAATTAAATCCTACAAAGTCACAATCAATCATTATGGGTCATCAGAGACTATTATCTACAATTAACCTAAACACAGTTTCGCATGTGTCACTAAACGGAGTTCAAATCCCTTATAGTGAGACAGTAAAAATTCTAGGAGTATTTATTGACAAAAACTTAAATTGGAATACACAAATAAACCATACGTGCAAAACAGTCTTCTCAATAATACATTCATTAAATCGTGTACGAAATTGTTTGCCATTCGCCCTTAGGAAAATGTTAGTAGAAACACTTGCAATGCCCCATTTCGATTATTGTGACACTCTTTTTACAGACTTAAATATTATTTCCACTCAAAGACTTCAACGTGTTCATAATTCTTGCGCACGTTTTATTTGTGGTATTCGCAAATTTGACCATGTTACACCGTCCCTGGAACAATTATCGTGGTTTCGTCTAAGAGATCGTAGAACTGTCCATTCCCTATCCCTTCTCTATAAAATACTTCACACATCATCGCCTAATTATTTATCACACCGCTTCATCAGACTATCCGACACACATAATCTTGACACTCGATCCCATCAGCACATTGTCCTTTATATCCCGCCTCATCACACTGTATATTATTCATTATTCTTTTACGGTGTCACTTACCAAAACATGGAATTCCCTTCCACCCTATGTCAGAGACTGTCAAACTATAACATCCTTCAAAAACAAACTAAAGAATTATTTAATAACAAACCAACTTATACACCTCACTGATAGTATTCTTTTAACAATATTAATATATTTAATTATTTATGTAAATAATATTAAGAATAACAAATATTTTTATTTGTTTTGTTTTAAATATTGTATAAATCGTAAAATTAGTTTTCTATATCTCATTATTTTCCTGTTTTTTATATACACTAGACAGGGACAATTTAATATGTCTTGCTTGTATACATTTTATTATTAGTTTTAGTCTTAATTTTAACTAATATTAACTGGTTGTATTATAGATCGTAATATGTATATTAGATATTATCTTTTGATCAAATTTTTACTTAGTGTTTAATATTAGAGTTAATTAAGATTGTTATATTCTTATGTAATATATGTTTGTCCTGGTGAGTGGAAGAGAAGGCCACATGGCCTTAACTCCACCAGGCTAAATAAATCTTAAATCTTAAATCTTAAAAATCTATTTATTAGATTAAGTACTCATTTGATTATTGTATTCAGTTTCATTTAACTTAACATCAAAATATTATTAAAATATTAATGTTTTCTAATAATTTCCTGTATAATCAACTTCCCTTAAATCATGGTTATGTTATTCTCCCACCTCATTCTTGGCCTACCAACCCTCTAGTTTTCCTACAAGAAGCTTCCATGCACGTCTTTCAATCACCATTCGTTCCGAATGTCCTGCTCATCGCAGTCTACGAGACTTAACTATTCTTATTATATCTGGCTTCCTATAAATGTCATGTAGTTCGCTGTTATTTAGTCTTCTCCATTCACCTGTCTGTTCGTCTAACTTTGTTCCAAAAATTTTCCTAAGAACGTTATTCTCAAATACTCGTATCTCCCTTAAAGTATGAGTCCATGTTTCGCATCCATATAATATAACTGGTAGAAAATAAGATGTAAGGCGGCTTCGTGGAGCAAACGGTTAGACGCTCGCCTCTCACCGCTGTTGTCCCGAGACCGAGTCTAGGTCACTCCATGTGGGTTTCGTGGTGGATGAAACGGAGCTTGGGCAAGTTTTTTCTCGGGGTTCCTCCCGTTTTCCCCTGCCACAATTCATTCCACCGTTTCTCCATACTCGTCTCATCCATCTCGTTTCATTTCGTTCATCTGCCCCTGTGATGGTGCGTCAGACGTGGTCGGCCGGCATCCTTATCATTCACAGACCTCTATATAAGGGGCTTCATCTCGTCTCATCCCTCGACCCGACCCTGAGTTGGACACGAGTTGAGGATATTTTTAATTTAAAAAATATGATGAATAAATGCTATAAAAAGGAGAATTAATGAATTAATGAAGACTATTTAACTCATGCTCCAAATGGGAGTCAATGACCAATCACGTTTCAATGATTTCTGTTTTACAACCAATCAGAGTCGTGTTTCACGAAATATTTATCAGTGTTATAATTACCATATATTAAACAAAGCTCCTCCTTTTTAATATTCTGAACAGGTCTGACCGTTATTTTGCAGTGACTGAGCCTATAAGAAATACGGCTACCAGATTGTATATATAGTGCATACATGTCAACATTTGTAGCAATTTATTATGCCACCAAAAAAAGAAACCACTGTTTGACTTTCTTAAATGTATTTTTTCCCAGGTAATAATCCAGAAAAATATAATTGTAATATTTACATCATACGACATCAGAAATGAATTAATATACAGATTGATGTTTCATTTTTTCTCCACTAGAGAGCATTCTTACAATATTGCGTTCCTTTGGCAATAAATAGTATGATCTGGTTGCAGTGATAAACAAAAGAAGCAGTAGAAGCGTACCTATCGTTTCTCATTTGTTTTCAAACATCGCCGTTTGCATTAAATATATAAATATTTTGAAATAACTACAGTTAAATAATGATTTGTGAGTAAACAGCTTAATTTTATTCGTTAAATAGTCCTAACAAATGCCACTCTTGATTTCCAAATTCTCTAGATAAATTCACTCCTCACTTCGTGAGTCGTGAATTTATCGATAATTTGGAAATCACTCGTGGCATTACTTATGATAAGTTATTCCTTGCCTTTATAATTACACGATAAAATAAATTACCTTGTTTTTACTGTTGGTTGATAATGGAAGAAAAAATAGCTGAGTGGTAATATTTGTTTTTATTTGATACAATCGCACTCCGTCATTTCTGTGGAGCGACAGATTAATCAATCCATTTGTGCTTGCTAACACTTATCTCTAAGTAGATTGAATTATATTTTAATCGGAATATCTCTAGTCAACTTGAAGTGGACAGCGTACTTCAGTCTTCCGGTTGTTTAATTAGTGTAATTCTAATTGAATAAAAAAAATGGATTAGCATTAAAAATTCTAGTTAAAATATTTGAATCTCAATTCATTCAACTTGACCCATATCCCGCTAAGTTAATAATGGGTTTTAATGAATCGGAGCTTGATTGAATTACAGTCTTCTCTTTCCTTTTTTATATCGTGAGCTTCTAAATTTATTGGATGTATCTGAACTCAAACAAGAGCTACTTTACAATTAATTCCAATTCGTTTTCGTTAGTGGTTAAATTAAAACGTGCTCTTATAATATCAAATAATTTTGTTTATGTAATTACATTTCGAAACAGAAATAAAAAAAGCGTTCGTAAATATACAGGTACTTAATTATTACACGCTTTATTTTAGCTTGACCTGTTTATATCTATGTATCTATCTATCTATCTATCTATCTATCTATCTATCTATCTATCTATCTATCTATGTAACGGAATCTTTCAACGCGATTTTCTCCCACTTAAAATCATCGGATCGACTTGAAACTTTGTATACTTGTAGAGGACCCGTGACAATACAATCATGTCATATTTATTTTCTAAAATCCTGGCCATAATCATCAGAAAATCAAAAAACGTGTTTTTGTATCAATGTAACGGAATCTTTCAACGCGAATTTCACCCACTTAAAATCATCGGATCGACTTGAAACTTTGTATATTTGTAGAGGACCCGTGACAATACAATAATTTCATATTTATTTTCTAAAATCCTGGCCATAATCATCAGAAAATCAAAAAACGTGTTTTTGTATGAATGTAACGGAATCTTTCAACGCGAATTTCACCCACTTAAAAAGATTGGATCGACTTGAAACTTTGTATACGTGTAGAGGACCCGTGACAATACAATAATTTCATATTTTGTTTCTAAAATCCTGGCCAGAATCATCCGAAAATCAAAAATTGAAAACTGGTATCATAGGTTGCGGACTTGTCGACTTTTTAGTCAATCGTTTTAAGAGCTCAGTTGGTAGAGCAGTGAACTCTTAGTGGTATCTAATTTCAGTAATCCATATGTCGCTGGTTCAAATCCGGCTGGGAGGGTTTTTTTATAGAAGAGTATTACTTTTAGCTCATACTACAATATTATCGAATTTAAAGATATTTACATTTTTATCTTATTCTGTAAAATATTAAAACTAAAAAATAAAAATAAATAATAGTTTTAAAAAACTAAAAGAACACTATTTATTAGAAAACTAAAAAATGAAAAATAATTTTAATTTCCAATACGCTTGGGATAAAATGAAGTGGTCAACAAAAAAATCATCTCCAACACATATAGAATAAAATTAGAGTTGTCAACAAAAAGAAAATAATTTTACCATCAAAAGCGTGTGGTGATTTTTATGATTTTTACATTTTCTTCTTAGAGAGCTTACTTTTACCAATATCTGTTTATTATCAAATATATTAATTGATATAGAGCACCCCACGCTTTTGATGGTAAAATTATTTTCTTTTTGTTGATAACTCTAATTTTATTCTATATGTGTTGGAGATGATTTTTTGTTGACCACTTTATTTTATCCCAAGCGTATTGGAAATTAAAATTATTTTTCATTTTTTAGTTTTCTAATAAAGCGTGTTCTTTTAGTTTTTTAAAACTATTATTCATTTTTAATATTAATTCTCTCGTAAGTATCCAACCCCTGTCCTCCTTTCTATACGATACCTATCACTAGAAGAACTCTCTATCACAAGACGCTAAGAGCTTCTTTTAAATAAATTTGAATATCTTTATTTTGTACTTGTTCTCTCTAAAGGTAAATGGTATTTATTATTTTCATTTCCCTAGTGATATTAATTTAAATCGATTTAGATAGATCATCGGTTGATCAATGTCTTTGACATCGTTCGATTCCCAATAGCCAATTTTATCGGTCCATCCAATCTCCTGGTTGTAGATGTTTCTCCTTCATGTATAAATATATTTTCTGACTCCAGGAGATTTTAGGTCTTCCTCTGCCTTGTCTTCCTTCAAGTTTCCATTAAAAAAGAGATTTTGGTAGTCGATCCTCTTCAATTCGCTGCACATGCCCGTACCATCTTAATTGCTGAGTTTTAATATAATCTAAAATAGTGTCTTCAATCTTCATTTTCTCCCTTATAACTGAGTTCCTAATTTTTTTATCTTCTTGAAATTGTTGCTGCCCTTCGTATAAAATCCATTTCCGTTGCCAAAATATACTTATTTGTTTTTGTGGTTAATGGCCAAAGTTCTGCTCCATAAGTAATTATGCTTTTAATAATTGTATGATATATATTCATTTTATTTTTATTACTTATATTGTTTATCCCACAATATTCCATTGAAGCAAGCAATTGAAAATTTTCCTTTATTATTTCTATTTCTTATTTCGTCTTCATAACTTCCATTTTTATTTATTTTCATTCCTAATTATGTGATCTCACTACAGTATTTTATTGTTTCTCCAGTCTCCAAAATTAAATTTTGTTCTGGTTCACCAGTTGATAAATATTTTTTCTTCATGTTCAAAATTAATCCCAATATTTCATATTCTTCTATTAATTTTTCTAGTCATATATTCTAAATCTTCATACTCGTGTGCAATTAACAATTGATCATCTACAAAATGTATTTAAATCGATTTAAATCTATTTTAATTTATACAGGCCTATTTAGATTTAATTTTAACACTTTTCAGCGTTGTTTAACTTTTCTGTTGAATAGAAGAGAATATTTTATGGCCTTTCTAAAAATATCCTAAACTCCTGTCCAACTCTGAGGGTCGAGTCGAGGAATGAGATGAGATGAGATGAAGCCCTTATATTTATAGAGGTCTGTAAACGACAACCGGCCTACCACTACTGACGAACCGTCACAGATGCGGAAGAATAAAATGAAACGAAATGAATAAGAGGAGTATGGAGAAATGGTGCATTAAAATTTGTGGCTTGGGAAAATGGGAGAAAACCCTAAAAAAAAAACCCTGTGCTAGCTCAGTTTCGTTCATCACGAAACCCACATGGTGTGACCGAGACTCGATCTCGGAACCGCAGCGGTGAGGCTAGTGTCTAACCGCTAGCACCACGGAGCCGCCCTTTATGGCCTTAATACTACAAATTTAAATTTACTATCATCTTATTTATTATTATTATTACTATTATTATTATTACTATTCACATTAATTGTATTATATAATGCATAATATTATGTATATAAAATGAAGGGTGGCACATGTGACAATGTCTATATAGGACAAACTGGTAGATCTTTTATCTCTCGGATAAAGGAACACATGACAGCATATAACAGAAATTTAGAATATTCAAATATGCTACCACCTATTCCAATTTAATAATTGTTTCGATCCAAATTTTGAAATTTTACATGTTTGCGATAAGGGTAAGAAGTTGGACCTTTTGGAGGCTGTAGAAATAAATAAATTGAAAAGTAGTAATAAACTGTTAAATTCTCAACTTGATTTGAATGAATCGCCTTTGTTAAATTAAATTATTGTTGCATTGTTGCTTAGATCAGTTGATATGTACTATAATAACACAATTCATAATTTGTTAAAATGTCTGAACAAGGTACAGTGTACCGAAACCACTGTCACTGAATTATATCTTAATAAATATGAAAATCAAATAAAACTAAGATTTATTTTTATTTAATTAATGTTGTTAATAGTTAAAAAATGTCCTTATAAATTTATTAACAATGGACTAAGGTCGTCTGGTATTAATATTAACAATGGACTAAGGTCGTCTGGTATTAATATTAACAATGGACTAAGGTCGTCTGGTATTAATATTAACAATGGACTAAGGTCGTCTGGTATTAATATTAACAATGGACTAAGGTCGTCTGGTATTAATATTAACAATGGACTAAGGTCGTCTGGTATTAATATTAACAATGGACTAAGGTCGTCTGGTATTAATATTAACAATGGACTAAGGTCGTCTGGTATTAATATTATCAATGGACTAAGGTCGTCTGGTATTAAATTATACAATGGACTAAGGTCGTCTGGTAATTAATATTAACAATGGACTAAGGTCGTCTGGTATTAATATTAACAATGGACTAAGGTCGTCTGGTATTAATATTAACAATGGACTAAGGTCGTCTGGTATTAATATTAACAATGGACTAAGGTCGTCTGGTATTAATATTAACAATGGACTAAGGTCGTCTGGTATTAATATTAACAATGGACTAAGGTCGTCTGGTATTAATATTAACAATGGACTAAGGTCGTCTGGTATTAATATTAACAATGGACTAAGGTCGTCTGGTATTAATATTAACAATGGACTAAGGTCGTCTGGTATTAATATTAACAATGGACTAAGGTCGTCTGGTATTAATATTAACAATGGACTAAGGTCGTCTGGTATTAATATTAACAATGGACTAAGGTCGTCTGGTATTAATATTAACAATGGACTAAGGTCGTCTGGTATTAATATTAACAATGGACTAAGGTCGTCTGGTATTAATGTTACAAATTTCGAAATATAGAATTCGAAACTAAGATTTGAAATTAGGAAAGAAAGAAAAAAAATAGAGGAGAATCAAGATTGCGAAGTTGGAAGATCAAATTAGGGAATATATAATAGAAAAAAAACTTTCGTTGATCTGAGATTGAAAGGGAAAATTTGCGAGAAGACAGAATCTGTTTGAGGGGTGGATTTTTTAGAAGTCTCAAAGAAGTGGAAACGTTATAATGATGGTAATGATGATTTCTAAATATAAGTACATTGTGTTGGAAATTTATCATATTTGTGTCAAAATTATATAAAAGGCATTGCTTATTCCTAAATATTGTTTATTCCTATGCGTTATATTTTTCGGCTCATTAACGAATAATGTACTGAGCTATATAAAATTAAAAAATTGTTGCTATCTAAATTATCATTTAAGGTGAGACGGTAGGCCCTATCCTATCAATGTCAAAAATGGGAATTGGAGACCCATTTTCTCAGGAACTACTAGATTAACTGTAATGAAATTTTTACAGCGTATTAAATGAGATTTGTAAAGACCACTGAACCTCAGTCAAACTTTTATCTAAATAGGCTATTTATGTCATATACAGTTTGTTTTGCCACTAGTCTTTATTCTTTATTAAAAATACATTTAAAAGGCATAAGTGAGGATCTATACAAGCGAACATCACGCTTGTGCGTCCACAGCTTTAGTATAACTGGGTTGGGTTACTGTCTGTAAAAAACCATACATATCTCCAATAGTTCCTGAGATAATGGGGCAAATGCTAGAAAATGTTCAATTTCCAGAAAACAAGGTTTAAAGTATAATGATATTACAGGCTGGCAGCTGTCAAATTAAAACAAAAATTAACATAATTATAATTGGCGTTCAGTAAAAAATCATATACAGAAATGTTCACAAAAGAACAGACCATTTAATTATGAAAATAAAAACAAAATTTATTTATTTATTCCAAATTTTGGCCTACCGGTTTAAAGTATAATGGTATTACTGGTTGACAGCTGTCTATTTAACAAAAATAACGAACTTATAATTGGCATTCAGTAAAAATCATGGATTGAAGATATCTACAGAGAAAACGAAAATTTTGGCATTTCAAGGTGTAGATCGTGTCAAAAGTAATTTTATAATTGACAATAACATTTTGGAGCAGGTGAATAATTTCACATGTTTAGGATGCAATATCTCATATGAAGAAGAAAAGGATGTAAATGCAAAAAATATCAAAACTATTAAGAATTTTAGGGTTCATAAATTCTATTTTCAATATTATTATTATCGTAAGTATTATTATTGTTATTATCGTATAAAATGTTGTTTGTACATGAAATTTACATTGCTACATTTAATGTATCCTTAACTGTTTATAATTAGTATAGTGTATATCTATATTTGTCAAATATTTATTTGTATTTGTGCTGGTTGAGTGGAAGAGAAGGCCTTATGGCCTTAAATCTGCCAGAATAAATAAAACATAATTATTATTCTTATTATTATTATAAAATAAATAACATCGAATCCTTGGGAGAGGAGTGATCACTTAATAGGGATGCAAAATATAATTAATTTATCGGCTGTAACGTATTTACCTAGAAACATTTTCTTCTAAAGGGGGGCTACTGTTTAGAAGCAATATTTAAGGCAAGTGTTACTGTAGGAAGAAGATAAAATGAAACTTAATAAAAACGAAAAAGTTAGAAAATGAAACCAAGAAAAACAGATGAAGAGCCTTGTAGACGTTTCTTTCATTATCTTCTCTCTTACATGACTCATTTCCGAGGAAAAGAAGAAGCACACTTGTTACCATAATTTAATAATGTCTCTTCATCTGGTTCTATCCAATGACGTAACTTAATATAAGCTTCTAGACTTTATTCAAAACCAAAATAATTACTATATTCCCTTGTGTTTTGGATAGTTGTTCACAAAGTAGCCCCTCTTTTGTCTCGATTCCAGTTTCCACCTAGATGTTAGTATTGGGAACACGCTACAGAATTCACCTCAGTTTAATCAAATTACAGGACCCTTCCACTTTAACCTGCTACCATTCTCCCCCTAACTCGATTCCTTCCAAACACCTATAACATATTACCTCCTGCTGCCCTGACTCTCTAAATAGCCCCTGACCTTTCAATATAACCAGCGTAGGTGCAAAATCTCATGGTGAATGAAACTTGCTTTGCTTTGATTTTATTCTATATTAAAAATCTATTCACCCTCTGAAAAAAAAAGAAGTGGAATGTCTACCGCTTTTCTCCTGCCAAAGAGTGACCAGTTCCATCATTTGAAATAACAAAATAATGATTTTTTCATGCGAACATCGAGGTGAAAATTTGTAATTTTTTAATATTATATTTTCGCTTTTGCATTAAAAATTGTGTGAGAAAGAACTCTCTAATATATACGTCCCAATGAATCGCTCGTTACATCAAACCTGTAAATCCCAAGTGTAAAATTTTTCTTATTAATCCTAATTGTCTTAGTGTACAAATAGCTATACTTTTCTTTTAATCCTTTGGAAAATTAGTGCAAAGAGCAGCCCATAAATACTATCACAAACTTTTTATTGATTATTTCTTAATATATACACGTGGAATCTTCAGAAAACAAAATTTCTGATTATAAGTCAAGATGGATACAACATGTTAATCGAATGGAAGATCACAGAATACCCAAACAAATGTTAAGATATCAACCTGCAGGAAGAAAAAGAACAGGACGTCCACTCAAAAGACTTTTGGATGGTGTTTCTCTTGAGGCCGAAAAAGGTTAACAAATGGCCTAAATTCGTGAATGTACTATGATGATGATATATATATATTTCTGGTTTTAACAATGTTGATACATTTTTCCGGCACCAATTATTATTATTTATTACTTTGAAAACACCATTGCGAAAAAAAAGTACAACGCACGTTTGGCAAGTGTTTTACAGAATTAAAACCCCAGCTTTCGCTCGATTTTTAAATATTTTCCTCGATTCTGTAAAAAACCACTTCGAAAACTTCGCATCGTAATATACCATTAATTTGCTCCAGGTTATAGACTCGATCTAGCCTACCTGTTGTGCTAGTGTTTGACATTACATTGGATATTCAAGCATAGAGAGATTTACCTTGAGAGTTGCATTGCTTTTATGTCAGATGAAAGACTGTTACTAAAGCCTGGAATGTTTTTGAAAGTTTTATATCAATCAATATGCATACCTACTGATTAAATCGACAGACAGAACTGTTATATTGTTCGTGCGGGTGTGAAACCATTAATCAACTGAGAACTGACTGTAAAAAACATAACGAACGGAGTATTTTATTTCTTTGAGGCGAGTTTGAGCTGTAATTGAACGCAGAGTTTAGGTTCCCATCCCAATTCAAACCCCCCAAAGCCATTCTCTCATTTTGTGACAAAGCCCCTTCACTCAGTTCCTAGTTTCGTTTCCCATGTTCATTCTCACTCCCACTCTCTCACAGCATTTCTCTTTATCTCATACTCCCTCTTTATATCTCTTTTTGTCACACTGTACCTTTATTTATGTATCTTTCTATATATATATATATATATATATATAATTCGATATTAAAATTAGAGTCTAGGTTTTTATCTAATAAAATATAAAATTTCAATACAGATCTTGCTAGAACATTTAATACCTTTCCACCCTATGTCAGAGACTGCCAAACTTTTACCATCTTTCAGAAACAAATTGAAAATGAAATTATTAACAGAAACAACTCATTAATATTACCATTTTAACAATTAATAATTTTTTTTTTCATTATTTAATAAAAATAGTACATTGAGATTTGTCAATATATTTACGTGACGCCCTATATATAAGGGATAGATTAATTCATTGTAGTTTGTCCTGGTGAGTGGAAGAGAAGACCACATGGCCTTAAGTCCACCAGGTTAATTCTATATATATATATATATATATATATATATATATTCAATTTGTTTGTGAAACCAATATACAAGATTATTTCTCATTATATTATATTGCAGTCTTACCTCATAGTACATAAAAATCCTGACCCCAATTATAATCTAAATTTTGATGGCTTGAAATGTTAGATCTCACAAAAAGTTTAATAGAACGACTGGAAGCAGCCGAAATAAAATTCCTACGATATATGACAGAATGTAGTCTCTTGGACAAACGGAGGAAATGAAGATATTCGTGAGGAATTACAAATAACTAGTGTGATAATAAAATAGAAGAATGTAGAACTAAATGGTTTGAACATGTTAGTAGAATAAGTGAAGAGAGGATACCTTACAAGATGTTTAATTACAATGCACAAGGACATAGAAGTCGTGGATGACCATTTAAAAGATGGAGCGAGCAACTATAATATGGAGCCGGAACAGATCAGAGAAAGTCTAAACTGTGACGGTAGATGATGATTATGATTAGCAAAAAAGTCTAAATATTATTTGAAAAGAAATTAATTAATAGTTTTAACGTAAACATAATTTATTTGTTACATGGTAAAGCCTCATGTGCTAGCGTTTCTGAATATTGTTCGTGAGTCGCGGGTTCAATTACCAGTCAAACTATAGTAATTATTGACCAAGTTCAGAATTTTAATTATTTGGAATGTCATTTAGGCAATGACAGAAATTTAGATAAACACACTAAAATACAACGGTTCAATTATCTACGTGGCACAATTAAACGCACTTTATTGAATAAGACTAGAAAAGAAACTATTTTGAAGTTTTACAAAGTATTGGCAGTTCAATCTCTTATCTATGGATGTGAAACCTGGACATTAACGAAGGCAGATTGTAAACAAATTGAGGCTGCAGAAATGAAGATGTTGAGAGCAATAGCAGGATACAAAAGGAGCGATAAAATGAAAAAAGAAGATATAAGAACAGAACTTAATATATTTAATCTCTGTGAAAGAATAAAATATTATCAAAATGCTTATCTTCAGCACGTATTACGAATGAATGAACAGCGCATACCAAGAAGTATGTATAATTAATTATAAACCAAAAGAGAGAAGAATGTTGGGAAGATCATTGAAGAGATGGAAGGACCAATTCGACCTACAATGAGATCGGAACATGCCATTGGGCTAAATCCTTGTTGTCGATGATGATGACCATATGAATTTTTCCATATGGTTGCCCATGATCTGGAATTTAGGTTAAGTTTATGATTAAGGACTCTTCTGGCGCACCCGCACCACTATCATCATCATCACCCATCATATCATCGGGACAGCGTAACTCCGCATTCTATGCGCCCCAACTTCAGAAGTGGGTTACAATTACGCCAATGCCAGGAGAGAACACCAGAAATGTCGAAATGATAACCTGGAAAATTGAATAAAGAAACATTAGAATTATCTGAATTATATTTTAGAATAGTTTTTTAACCTTTTCTGTGTGTGAAGGGGCTTTAGGTTTATCAATTTTGCGAATGGAGACAATTAAGTCATTCGAAATTTACAAATTAACGCAATACGTTTCGCAGATGACTTTGCTCTCTAGCAACTAATAAAGATCACCTTCAATATTAAGTCACAATTTAAACATTCATCGGCCGCGATGATCTACTGCCTTGAGTCCGGCCGAGGTCGATGGATATATAGGATGGACAATCCAAGGAACAAGTCTTCCGGGAGGGGTTTGAAAGCCGTGGGCCGCAAGTTTGAAGATTTTCAGGCTCTTAAAACAGCCTCTGCCTGAAAAAAAGGCGCCTCTAAGCAAAATTTAGCGACCTTCATTAACCTGGTAATACCATATTTATCTACTATTAGTCTCATTGAATCAGTTTGCTGACAACGTGCCACTCATTGGCATCTGTAGAGAAATAGTCTAACTAACTCACTAGTTATATTTGAAAAGAAAAATATACGCCTAGACCGGGGTTTGAACTCAGGACCTTTGACTCTCTATGTCAATGCTCTTCTATCTGAGCTACCTAGGCCTCCAATCTAAACGCGTATTTTTCTCTTATACGTAGTTAATTCCCTAACCCCAAATGCTACGAGCCGTTGCTACGATTTTTGCAAATGACGGCTTCTTTATTAAGAAGACTTTTTGTTGGGAATTTTAAACATTACTTATAAAGCCAGTAGTGATTCTTTCAATGTTAATATTATTCGTTTTTAAACATCTTAATTATGTCCATGTTAAAAAACGAATAATATTAACATTGAAAGAATCACTACTGGCTTTATCGATCCGATTGAGGGTCTTTCCACTTTTCAGCGGTTGCCCTTTTACCAGCCGGCTGCTGGCCCTTCACATCCACATGTGTCAATCACAGATGTAGATGATCAACAGCCAGTGTAGGGGTGACATGTGGTTAGCATGTCGAGTCCCCCAGCCGTTATAGCTGGTTCCGCAACCTGGAGCCGCTACTTATTGTAGCTACCCAATTGCCTCACGATGCTGGCTGGGCACCGGTCCCATACTGGCCGAAATACCATGAGAAAATTTCTTCCCCCATGGAGACTCGAACCAGCGCAAGTCCCGTAGCTCTGCGCCAAGGCTTCCTACCTTGACCGCTCGGCTACGGCGCGGGACTGGCTTTATAAGTAATGTTTAAAATTCCCAATAAAAAGTCTTAATAAAGAAGCCGCCATTTGCAAAAATCGTAGCAACGGCTCGTAGCATTTGGGGTTAGGGAATTAACTATGTATAAGAGAAAAATACGCGTTTAGATTGGAGGCCTAGGTAGCTCAGATAGAAGAGCATTGACATAGAGAGTCAAAGGTCCTGGGTTCAAACCCCGGTCTAGGCGTATATTTTTCTTTTCAAATATAATTTGTCCATCATTAAGATGTTTAAAAACGAATAATATTAACTCACTAGTACTATCTGTTGAAACATGTTGTCTCAATTCACCAATCAAAAATTAAAAGAGTCAACATGTTTCAACAGCAAAGTTGTCATTTTCAAGGTTAAATATTGAGTCTTAAAAATGACAACTTCGCTGTTGAAACATATTGACTCTTTTAATTTTTGATTGGTGAATTGGGTACATTGACTACATGTTTTACGATTTTATCACCACGAAGATCATTAGTTTATTAAAGAAACATAAATTATGTACGCTTTAAATCTTCCCAGCTAGTCCGCATAATCTTGTATGTATGAAATTCTGCACAATCGGTTTCTGCAGTAACACATTTAGCGAGAACTTTGCTCTCCACCTCTGTGTACTTTGCTCCTGAAATGCTGCACTCCGCTCCAGAGAACTTATTGTTATAATACACACAGAGGAAGCGACAGATATTCAGGCGGTCTCGCAAAGTAATTGGCAATACTACGGAAATGGTATTAGGGGCTGTTGATGAATAAAGCTAAACCACAAAGCATATCTACATCCAATTTCTCGACCGTTTGCGACATGGCATACATTTTCACAACTCGCAATCTAACTAGGACGAGAATTGCCTTTCTGCGAATTATCTGCCACTCTGTGTGGGTTGTAAATAAGGAATTTGCTTCTATTTTGCCAATAACTAACTGGATAGTTAATACCAGTTGTGATTATCATTTATTCAACTTTGCATACAAATTGATACATTTTGGTAGAAGCGAAATGTATTATATGAAGGAATATCTGATTTCCCAAATATTATTTTACTGTCTATTACGGATTTCCATGAATTACGACATTAAAATATATGAATATATCAGGAGAAGATCTTATTTGAATATAAGAGCCTAATTATTGTCTCGACAGCAATCACGATACGAACCAATTAAAAAATCTTAATATGGGTACCAATGTTAAAAGGGCACGCCATAGCGTAGTGGTTAAGGCACTGTGCTACAAGCCGGAAGGTTGAGGGTTCAAATTCCGGTGGGGGTCGGGATTTTTAAACTTCTGGCGGCACTATGGCCCTGGGTCGACTCAGACTCTAACAGAAATGAGTACCAGACGCCTGTTCTGGGGGTAAAGGCGGCCGTCACGCAGGGCTGACAACCCGGCTGACGTAATGTGCCGATTGTCTAGAAAAAGTGGGAACCTTAACCTCCCACTACCCCAAGGGCCTCCTGAGGCCTGTAGTGGGGATCACTTTACTTTACTTTACCAGTGTTAAATAATCAATTTTTCTAGACAACTAAATTTATTCTATATCATTAATAGTTTTTATTTAATCTGACTTATCTATCTTGTTTATTTTATATTACAATCGTTAACTCCCGCGCCGTAGCCGAGTGGTTAAGACAGGAAGCTTTGGCGCAGAGCTATGGGACTTGCGCTGATTCAAGTGGGGAAGACATTTTCTCATGGTATTTCGGCGAGTATGGGACCGGTGCCCACCCAGCATCGTGAGACATTTGAGTAGCTAAAATAAATAGCGGTTACAGGTTAAGAATACCAGCTATAATGGCTGGGGGACCCGACATGCTGACCACATGTCACCCCTGCACTGGCATGATGATCATCTTCCTCTGTGATTGACAAATATGGATGTGAGGCCAGCAAGAGAATGGTAGGCTAAGGGCCTTCTAGACCTGTCGCGCCATTGAATTATTAACTAACTAACTAACTCACTGGCACTATCGAAGCCGTAGGTTCATGGCCGCGCGGACATAAGCTCTCCATACATTCCTATCCTGAGCCGATGTTTTCCAATCATCCCCTGTATAGTCTACTTCCCTCAAATCATAGTTAATGTTATTGTGCCATGGAATTATTATTATTATTATTATTATTATTATTATTATTATTATTATTATTATTATTATTGTTATTGTTAACTCTAGATTGAATCAAAATATTTTGTAAATAATAATTATATTGTAGACGTACAGTGTATATTTATGTTTATTGTAATTTAGATATAAGAATATTGTTTGTATTTTTTTAACCTGGTTGAGTGGTAGGCAAGGCCTTAACTATGCCAAGTAAAATAAAGCTATTATAATATATATATATATATATATATATATATATATATATATATAATAAAGCTATTATACAATTATATTATTGAAATGTGGAAGACATCGAAAATCGGCCGGTGTGCACTAATGGTTATGCTCCTTGCCTCTGGTCCCGAAGGTCGCAGACTCAAACTCGGTCAAGGTCAATGGATCTTTAAGATGGAAAAATCCAAGGAGCAAACCCTCCGGGAGGGACTTTAGGCCGTGGGTCACGAGTCTGAAGATTTTCAGGCTCGTAAAAGATCCTTAAGCCTGAATAAAAAGGTATGTAAGCAAAATTTACTGAATTTCCCATCCTATTATTACCTTGGTTTCCTAGATGTCACTATGAGTCGGGAAACTGACCCCGGACCACTCAATGAAATCTATCCAAAAACAAGTGTAACTAAATTAGTATGGTTGAATTTTTCCTCTTTAGGGGAGAGCGCCTAAGTCTCGTTGAGAAAAACGAGGACTTACAAGAAGAATAGGAAGACAACGAAATGATAAAAAAAATGTATATTTTCAAATGTCAAGAATGAATGTGTTAGTATATTCTGTTATCGTGTTTTCTGCTTTATAGAAGGCCGATGTGGTATTAAGTTCGGTTTGAAATAATGGTCTATAAATTTGCCCCTCGCCGTAACCGAGTAGTCTAAGGCATCATGCCTTAGCGCAGAGAAAAGGTGATCGGAATAAATGAACGCGGATAACATGTAAAGTGATGTATATAGTATTTGATTACGAGGTTTCGGTCAGGGTGGTTGATTAGGGCGTAAACATCCTTCAGAAGAGAACTAAAGCCGTGAGTCTCGTGTCGTGAACCTACGATACATAAAGTATGAGTACCTATCTCAAATCTGAAAAGAGATTTCAGCAAAATTCGTAGGTCTTTTTACACCCCAATTTGAATTGCGATGTTAATTACATTAGCTATTAAAGAGGGTCGTTAAATAGAAAATCTAAAAAAAACGTTTGGCCACATAAAAATATATGGATAGTCTGAAGGCATGAAGAATAAATCACAATAAACAAAAGAGTGGATAATGATAGTTGCAGTAACGGGCCTGCTCGCGGGCAGAAAATTATAACACTGAGTAACAAAAAAATAAACTTTTTTTTTGTCTCAGGAAGAAAAATATGTGGTTCTGATAGTATTTTCCTCCTGAATTCGAATATGATGTCGGTTTTTCTCCATCACGCAAGGTTTCCTAGAGACAGGAATTTATAATTTCAAACATTTTAATATTTTCTACATTCGTAACTACACAATATTCGAACATTCGGGCTCACCTAGGAAGTAAGAAATTACGATTTTCTGCTATATTTCGCCTGTGGAAATCCCTCTTCATGGTCCAACAATAATCGGCCAGCATATTAGAATTCCATTTGCCTTGATATCTCTTTTCCATAGCTGAAACCTCTGAGTTAGCTCATTTGGTTTTATTTTACAATGGACAAAAATATTATTTAAATCTATTTAAATCCATTAATCTAAATTTAAATAAAAAACAGTGGGTGATGGAAAAATTCCGAATACATATTTGAAAACACGATAAAAACTGCATTAAGTACAACTATAGGTACTCATGAGACAAAAATCATGTTGACCAGTGTAATTGGTCATTATTTAACAGCTGATTCTATCTATCTATAATGGAGTCACAGCCCAATATTGAGTCTTAGCCTCTCCTTTGTTAGGAGTTACTAGACCAAGTTAATTTATTTATGCTTATTTCCCTGAATAAGTCACTAAAGGTATGCGGTCAACATACCGATCCAATGAGGCATCTAGTAGACAACTATGGTATTAAGTCAATACTAGTAAAATTCATATTAAATTCCGTTGAGGTGAAGTCATATGATGAAAGTTAAAAATTAAATTGTACCTATTGGTAGGTGCCGTCACGACTGGGCTCCTTGTTGGTCCACGAGTCATTACTGTAGCTATTCGGTCCACCCACTATCCCCACCCCGGGGACGCGCCCGATAGGGGTTACAGAGCACCCCAGAGAGAAGAAACAAATAAGGGCCTTTTTAAAAAATCGCCCATAAGGTCGAAAATAATAATATAAAATAAACCTCTTTCATAAGGGTTAAATGTAATTACCCAGGTTGTGAACTGTCTTCTGGATATGGAATAAGAAATTATATAGACAATAAATTACCAAAATTTCAAATTATTTATGGCACCCTTCATAGAACACTAAAACATAAAATAAGGAAGGATACAAGATTGAAGTTCTACAAAACAATGGCGGTACCGGTACTTCTGTACAGTAGTGAGTCCTGGGTAACAAATAAGAGGAGTTCGAGTACAATACAAAGTGCAGAAATGACTTTTCTATGAAGGACCAAAGGATGCACAAAATTGGACCACGTAAGAAATGAAGAAGTAAGAATATATTCAATAAATGATAGAATTCAAAAACACCGCGTCGTCTGGGAACAGCATGTTCAGATAATGCAAGAAACAAGATTGCCCATGATAGCATATCATAAACCAAAGGGATTAAGGGATGTAAGAAGATCTAGGAAGAGATGGATGGAATCATTGTGAATTCGGAAGAGGCGAATCGCCTAAGCTTGAAGTGAAGATTATGATGATGAAAAAATTGCCGACCGGGTTTCAACTCGCGATCCTCGAGACAGGATGCAAGGACATAACCACAAGGAAAAATTCGTGTTTGAGAATGAATTTCAAGGTTCTTAAAATTATGAGAAATTGTGAACATTTATATAGGCCTATTACTTTAATTTTATAGCAATATATCAATAATTAAAAATCTAATGAAAATATGACCACTGCAATAAAACTGTGGGAGAACATTAATAAACAAAATGGCATTTAGGCTCAGAGTACATATTTCACCCAGCATGTTACTCCCAATTAATGTTGGTTGCAGTCGATGGTTTGCCACAAACGAAATGTATAGAAACCACTTGGTTTTTCTGCCTTCTAATTAAATTTCAACAATAACGAATCTAATTAAAAAAGCTGTTTTATGTTCAAATTAAGTTTACTTGCACTCAACTATGTTAATGTTTAATTAAGAATAAAAGTCAGACATAAAATTTGCATCTCTTTTTTTATGAACAGTAGGCCTATACATTTCACTAGTTCCGAAAAAAAAGTTATAAGTTGAACAATTAATACTTATAGGAAAAATAACACATGTTTAATTGAATGATATTTTCAAAAAATATTTATTTGAATAGAATTATCCAGGAATCGGCACAGTTACGTCATAGCTCTGTCCCTCTATCGAAATTCACAAATTGACGCACTACTTTCTGCAGATGGCTTAGATCTTGTAGCAACTAATGAAGATTATCTTCAATATTCAGTACGTAATTTAAATATTCTAGGCAGAAAATACGATGTGGAAATGAATACTATAAAAAATTATGGCCTTGTGAGGAATACTCTTTCTTCATTAAAATTTGTTTAAAAAATAAATTGTGTTAAAGGGCAAATGACTGTTCTTACCTAGGGTACAAATTTGTTTTTTCGATAAATTATATAATGCTGATAAATCCATAAGTACAATAAAACAATGGAAATATTTAACAAAATTATGGAATTTTCTACAGTAATAATAATAATAATAATAATAATAATAATAATAATAATAATAATAATAATAATGGTTTATTTTACCTGATGAAATTAAGACCGTAATGCCTTCTACTCCACCATGGTTAGCCTAAATTAGACAGATATTAATAATTATTAACTTGATTAATACTTGATTAATAATACATAATAGATATAGGCTACACAATATGCAGATGACAAGTAAAGATAAAAAACAAAGGCACACCAGAATACACCTATGTATTAATAATAATAATAATAATAATAATAATAATAATTTATAGCGCACAATGTGCAAAGATTAATTGATCAATACTATACAGAGTCCTGTTAGAGATTGCCCTCTGTATTTGCACTGTAGCACATGGTTGGTATCTCTCGCATGACATGCCGCATAGCTCGCACACGCATTCTGGCCCGGGTCATGAAACAATTTCGTTTTGCACAGTCTGTGATGGAAGTCATGTACTGTCAGCCGTGTCGCTAGATGTCGTAGCTCGTAGTTCGGCTACTTCCAGTCTTCTCAGATCATGGCATAGATAGTGTAGAAATTGGTCCAAATGGATTCTTTTTCTTTTGCAGCGAGGTTAGCAAGATCAGTGTTATGTTATGGAAGTGAAGCATAGACAGTGAGAAATAAGACATTCCATCGAATCACAGCCAGTGAGATAACATTAATGAGATCGGCAACATGTTATTCTCAATGGGATCACGAAATACGTACAAAGTCATGTAAAAACTTTAGTTAGAATCATTTATCCATTTTAATAAACACAATTTAATACAATTGGAAAACTGTTGTAAACCCGTCATAGCCCGTCCCAAGCCAGGTTGAAAAAGGGTTAAGGGGGAGAGTAACACTTCGTAAAAAAAACTTGGTTCAGCTTACCCAGCTGATAGTACCTTGTGAGAGCCCCTTGCCAGGGTTGCGGTGAAGACCTCAACGGCAGATACAGCGGTGAAGAGGTCCTTCGGTACGGGTACCTGACGGAAGAGGCATCTCTACATCTATTGCATTGTAGATTCACAAACGAGCGGATGGAGTTCGTTACTCCTGCAAGACAACCCATCTAGGAGAGACAACTCCGAGCTCCGGGTGAAGGCAATCGGCCTAGGGAGGAAACCCCGAATAACAAACCCGCCATGAAAACGAGCTAGCAACCCACTCCAATGTGTGTCTTAAGCAATGCTCGCAGTTCCAAGGATCAAGCCTCGGATCAAAGAATGCACATCCAATACGTCTTCCTCCGAGGAGCGATTTTGGAAATAAACAGGATGAAAATCCTACAAATTATGTTTAAGAAGAAGAAGAAGGAAAACTATTGTATAAGGTTTGTTCAAGAATGCAATCCCAAAATCCAATGCTTCAGACATAGAAATAGATCTGTGGGACGTCCGAGAAAAATATTGTTTGAAAATCCAACCTTAAGATGGTAACAGGTCATCAGGTCTTATACTTATATTGAAGGTGATAAACAATTGTGTAACCCCATAATCCCACATTATTCAGAATAGCATACACAGACACACGAAGAATACATTTTAATGCTCAAAGAACCTTACTGGAAAAATACCGGACTGAATTAATTGAGATCGACCCTGAAAAGGGAAAGTTATTAACTATTGATCGATATGTAATATTTTAAGTAAGAATTAATAAACCAGAAAGCAGCCATCATCAACTAAAAAGGGAAAGGTTAAAAGTAAGGTAAACAAATAATAATTATGTTGAATATGCCTACTTACTGAAATATTTTCTCTCTGTTTGTGGTAGATTTTTAAATGCGGAGCGATATTCTGAACACAATATAGGATATTATCATCGATTTAATCTATGCCCATAATTTCATAATATATCATAATAGCTAGAAGAAGATGCAATGGCACTGAGAAACGTGCTGATGGAGCTAAATTACACAAGCAAGGATTATGAGATGAAGACAAATAAAAATAAGACTGATGCCATGATTATATTAAGGAAACGTAGGAATATAGACAAGAGGATTAAAGATGAAGCCATTGAGCAAGTGGAGAGCTTCAAATACTTGGGTTGTACTATCAGTAGTAACATGAACTGCTGTCAAGAAGTAAAGCAGAGGATAACAATGGCAGCATAGCTTTTATCAAGAAGATAAGCATTGAATTGAAATAATAATTACGAAAGAGGCTAGTAAAGTGCTTTCTGTTGAATGTAGCATTGTATGGTGCAGAGACTTGGAGATTACGACGGTATGAGGAAAAGCGACTAAGTTTTTGAGATATGGATATATAGAAGGATGGAGCGGATAAAGGAAGGATAATGCTGGAGTTCATAAATAATAGTAAAAGATATTGGATTGGACAAACTGGCTAAGAACAAACTACCTGCTAACGAATGCCCTAGAACAGCGGTTTCTAACATTTTTCGACTCGCGAATCCCTTCCACAACGATCTGAGTTGGGTGAACCACCGACTTTTAAATATACATACAGCAGACATGCTTTAAATTTAATTCCAAGCAAAATGTTTAATAACCTTAAATTAATGTAACCCTTAACGGTTAAAACCTAAGTTACTCTAGTTATGGCTTAAAAGTTACACAACGTGTAGGCCCAGATGTAGTTAAATCAAATACAATCCTAACGTTGTTACATAACTGCAAATCAGGCATTCACGGTAAATATTAATTTATTGTGGAAATAATGTGATAAATTCCCGATCTTACCATATGTAACAAGGGGCATTATAGGGTTAATTTAATTTTAAATAATAATGATGATGATGATGATGATAATAATAATAATAATATTATTATTAATTTTGTTTTTATGACAATGCCGCAGAAATGAAGAAAACAATATTGGGTCTAAACTCGAAACCTGCCATTACGGGAAAGTTTTGGCGAACCCCTTGAAATAGTATGCGAACCCCCTGGGGGTTCGCGAACCACAGGTTGGGAAACGGTGCCTTAGAAGGATTGATAAACGGAAAGAAGGTTAGAGGCAGAAAAAGACATCAGATTACATACAATATTAAAATAAATTATTTGTATGCGGATACAAAAAGGAAGGCTGAGTTAACGAAAGAGTGGAGAATGCTGAGTTTGCAGTGAAAGAGCTGATCTTGGGCATAATACATGTATGTACGTATATCATAATATATCACATTATATAAATGAGTTTCTCTAACATTTAGATAGAATTTGTGTTCCATACCAAATGTTTCCTGAGAAGATTTTCATATGATAAAGTGGAAAGAGAAGAGTTGAAATGTTAAAATATGGACAGTCTGTAGACGCCAAGCGTTACACACATCTGCGTTCGTTTCGTTGACATTTTGAGGGCGGTGACATCTAACAAGACGAAGATGTCAAAGATGCCGGTCCAGCTGCTTCTGACATGGACGGAGGGTGAGAACTGGTGCCGCCTAGCGATGAAGATTGAAGACGAGGCAGATTGATAGAAGACAAGCAGAATGGAATTTTGAAAGCAAACACCCCCAGGATTCTTTCCAATAAGGAAATTGCGGTCCTTAACGTTTTTCATTACTTCCTTCAGTTTGGTCCCTTACTTCCAGTAACACCATATGAAAAATTTATTGAAACCTAGTAATTTAAACAATAAATTGTACATACATTTATATAATATTATTAAAACAACACAGTTTAAATTGTGAATTGTGTTCTTAGTTTGACGAAATTATGATTGGTTACCCCATCCCTATCTCTCCATTACGCACATGCCACTCGGCAGCAGAATAATAGAGAACGCGTATTTTAACAATAGTCATTGTTTTTATCAACAACTCTATCGAAAGAATATGTTCCGGATTTTCGATATTATATCCCAATTATTAAATTATATTTTATTTTTATACAGAATTTTAATGTCTACACCACATCTTTCTGTGCCTAAAGTTTTATTTTTCTTCTCCACTCGTCTCTCTCCATCCAATTCATGTCCTCTTGCTCTCATTCCAGTTCTTATTTCCTGCATCCACGAGTTTCGAGGTCTTCCTCTCCTCCTTCTTCCAGGTGGACACCATTCCAATGTTTTCCTGGGTAATCTTTCTTCTAGTATTCGTCGTACGTACCCATACCAATTTAATTGCGTATACCGTATATAATCTACTATTGAATAACCAATATTCATTTTTTCTCTTATGACATTATTTCTTATTTTGTCTCATTTTGAACATCTTGCTTCTCTCCTCAATAAATCCATTTCCATCGACATAAGTTTTTGTTCTAAGTTTTTGTTGAATTTCCAAACTTCAGCTCCATATGTGACAGTACTTTTTTAGCATTGTTATGTTTTTTGTGACGAACAGGGAGCTGGCCTGATGCATCAACCCCCCCAACCTGGAAGACCATGTAATTTTTTGTCAAGGTTTTCTTCCTCTAGCCTTTGTCAAACCAATGACGAACTGCAAGGCAGCAGTATCTGTACCCTAGACAAGGGGCCCTCACAGGGTACTATCAGCCGGGCGTACTGAACCCTGGTTTTTTAATGAGGCTGTTTCTCCTCCCCCTCACCATTTTCTAACCTGGCTTGGGACAGGCTTATTATTCTATTATTCAAAAGATCAAAAGATTTTAAATGCGTACAACATCTTCCTGTGCCCAATATTAAGTTTCAATTCTATTCCTCATTCGTCTCTATCCTTCCAGTCGCCAATCTGCAGTCTTCTGTCCTTAATGAATTCATAATTATCTCTATCCATGTCTTCTTAGGTCTCCCTATTATTTTCCTAACATTTGGAACCCACTCCAAACTCCTAACTGGCAATATATCTTCATTCATCCTCTTCACGTTTCCAAACAAATGTAATTGATTATTTCCCACAAATTGTACAGTTGTTTCAATAAAATTATTTTTCTCAGATAATAGTGTTTCTAATCCTTTCTAATTTACAGCAATGTGCAGATATTCTTAAAAATCAATTTCTGTAGATTGAAATTTTGACTTAATTAGGCATTTATTTTCCACGTTTCTGCTCCATAGCTCATTAAACTTCTTACTATCTAATATATAAAAAGAACATTTGTTTGTTCATCTCTCTTTGGTTCAAAAACTTTCCTAGGAACTTTATTCTCCATACTGGTAATTTTTCCCCCTTTAAAGTGAGAGTCCATATTCGCATCCATTTAATATAATTGCGAGACATTTTCAGTTTAACATTTTTTTTTTTTAAGTTGGGACCACAAGAGTCTCTGTAATACGTAATAAGAAACTTAATTAATTATGCACAGGAGAGAATATACCAACTCATAATTGATTGAGAATTGTAATTTAAATCTATTTTTTTTAATGCTCCAGGTTGTCATTTTCGACATTTATGGTGTTCCCTCCTGGCATTGGCTTAAATTGGCTTATGTCAGAGACTGTCAAACTATAACATCCTTCAAAAACAAACTAAATAATTATTTAATAACAAACTAACTTATACACCTCACTGATAATATTCTTTTATCAATTAATAAATTTAATTATTTATGAAAATAATATTAAGATTAACAAATATTTTCTTTTGTTTTTGTTTTAAATATTATATAAACGTAAAATTAGTTTCCTATATCTCATTATTTTTCATTGTTTTTCATAAACATTAAACAGGGACAATTTAATATGTCTTGCTTGTATACACTTTATTATTAGTTTTAGTCTTATTTTAACTAACATTAACTGGTTGCATTATAGATCGTAATATAATAAATATTATATTTTTGATCAAATTTTTATTTAGTATTTAATATTAGAGTTAATTGTGATTGTTATATTCTGATGTAATATATGTTTGTCCTGGTGAGTGGAAGAGAAGGCCACATGGCCTTAACACCACCAGGCTAAATAAATCTAAATCTAAATGTAACCCACTAGAAGGCGGAGTTACGTTACCCCGATGATATGACTGGTGATAAATGATAATCAAGTGCCAGGAGAGTCTTAACCTAAACTTAACCTAACTTTCAGACCGTGGGCAACCATAGAAAAATTGCTATGGTTTGACCGAGAATCGAAGCCGGGACCTCATGGGCAGTAGTCAGAAACGCTGAACACTAGTCCATGAGGCTGGTCTAAATCTAACTTTATATTACCTATAAAATAGTTTTGTAATTATATCTTTGTTCTGTAGCTGTAGGTCCATTCTCCATAATATGTTTTTTTCTTGTATGAAACTTATATTTTTCTATCCAACATCCTATACTTGGTAGTGAAATCTGGGTTAAATGAAATGGATAAAATCTGTTGTTTGTGGAGAATAATGAATATTCATTTAATAACTTATGCACAAACGCGTAGCGTTGCATTGGATGCAAAGCAGAATCATTTATACGGCATCCGTCATGATTCTTGTACCAATTCCCATCCCAATTCCACGCTGAATATCCCTCTTACTCCCACGTGGCATGTGCAAAGCTTGAGAATTCATGGCCTTCCACGTGTATACTGCGAATTACAATGTTTTTCCAATACACTATAGTATGTGAAAATAACAATACATTTTAAAAATTTCGTTATATAGAAATGTTTTGATTAAAATATTTATTTGGAATTAAACTCGTCATTCACATGAATGTTTTTTTTATTCAACGCCTCAGATTGTCATTTCGACATTTCTGATGTTCTTTCCTGGCATTGGATTAATTTCAACCCACTTCTGAAGCTGGGGCGCCTAGAAGGCGGAGATAACTTACCCCGATGATATGATAAATGATAATGGAGCGCCAGGAGAATTCTTAACCTAAATTCCAGATCATGGGCAACCATAGGAACGATTCCTTTAAGGAAAAAATCCTATGGTGTGACCGGGAATCGAACCCGGGACCTCATAAATAGAAGTCAGAAACGCTGACCACTAGCCTATGAGGCTGGGCGATACAAATTCTCTCAAAAGTCGAAATGAATCAGAAATAAAAATAGATAAAAACAAATGGTTTAGAAAATTAACCGATTACGTAATAATGTGTCGGCCGCGGTAGTCTAGTGGTTACTTATTTACTTACTTACTCACTGGCACTATCGAACCCCATAGGTTCATGGCCGCGCGGACATAAACTCTCCATACATCCCTATCCTGAGCTAATGTTTTCCAGTCATTCCCTGTATAATTTACTTCCCTCAAATCATAGTTAATGTTATTCTCCCACCTCATTCTTGGCCTACCAACTGGAAGTTTTCCCTCTGGCTTTCCTACAAGAAGCTTCCATGCATGTCTTTCATTCTCCATACGCGCAACATGTCCTGCCGATTGGTTATGTTCTTTTATTCTAGTCCCGAGGGTCGCGGGTTCAAATCCGACCAGGGTCGATGTATTTTTAGGATGGAAAAATTCAAGGAACAAGTGCTCCAGGAGGGACTTTAAGCCGCGGGTCACTTGTCTGAAGATTTTGAGGTTCGTAAAAGAAACGCAGGACTGAATAAAAATACCTCTATGTAAAATTTAACCGATCTTCATCCATTCAAGTAATACCTTAGTTGTTTGAAGATGTCTCATTTGGGCGATGTGCTAACCACATGTCATTCGTTTACATCTTTACGGAAATAAGCGTAACTAAATTAGCCTGGTTAAGAAACTCCCGCTAAGCAGCACCCCATGCGGGCCATAATAGGTAAAAAACCAAATAATGTCAATTTTTGCTTAGGGCTCGCTGAATATCAAGTATTAATTCCAACAATAGAGGAGAACATTTAATTTAACTTATCAATCATGACAAAAAAAATAATAATGATAATGATAATGATGATAATAATAATAATAATGATAATGATAATATAATAATGATAATAATACTAATAATGATAATGATAATAATACTAATAATGATAATGATAATAATACTTACTTACTCACTGGCACTATGGAACCCGTAGGTTCATGCCCGCGCGGACATGAGTTCTCCATACATCCCTATCCTGAGCTAATGCTTTCCAATCATTCCCTGTATAATCTACTTCCCTCAAATCATAGTTAATGTTATTCTCCCACCTCGATAATTATAATAATTACATTAATAATAATTTATCCGGGTATATTGTTTTTTATACACAGGTGGAATTCCAACTCTCCGAACCAACGTTCAATCTGAAGTACCAGGAGTTTGATTTCGTAATCTTTTTCTCCTATATTGGTTGTATTTTCTGCAGCTTAAGGATGTTGACTCAGACGTTTTTGAATCCAATTAAACAAAAAAAAAGTAATAGATGCAACAGAGACAAATGCGCTTTCAGGACATGCGATATTAGATCGAAAAACAAAACGAACACATTAGACTGGAATTGAACATTATAAATACAGCAGAAAAATACTGACAGTTGTACAAATAGATGACGTGATCATGTTTAGAGAATGTACCAAACTGAATTCCAAGAATATTATGCAACTACAGAAGACCCTTAGGACGCCGAGATGTGGGGCGCCCAAAACGACATCGGTGTGACTAGTTCCAAACTACAGATAACTATTGGAACGGAACAAACCAGATGGCCAAACCCATAATGTTTATGATGATTATTATAATAATATATATTCATGCATATATAGGGCATGAAAAGAAAAATATATGATTGGACGGGGATATATGTATATATATATATAAATAATGACATGTGGGATCATGCCGAAACGTCGGAATCAGTGGCCTGAGGCCGAACTTGAATCCAAGACGAGCAAAACCCAAGAAAACGTTCTTATTCATACTTATATCCGCGAAAATCTGCAATATAACAGATATATATATATACCCACAAGGTTGGCTGCACCTATAGATAATAATAATAATAATAATAATAATAATAATAATAATAATAATAATAATAATAATAATAATAATAATAATAATCTTCACTTCCTGGTTTAGGCAAGAGTTGCCTGTTCCATAATAATAATAATAATAATAATAATAATAATAATAATAATAATAATAAATAATAATGCTTTATTTTAGCTGGAAAAATTACATACTTATTACAATTTTTAAGATATTATTAAAATACAGACCAAACATGCTTAAAAGGCTGTTTACAGTCATACGTACATAGCAGTATGCTAACTACTTACTTACTTACTTACTCACTGGCACTATCGAACCCGTAGGTTCATGGTCGCGCGGACATAAGCTCTCCATACATCCCTATCCTGAGCTAATACTTTCCAATAATTCCCTGTATAATTAATTCCCTCAAATCTTAGTTAATGTTATTTGCCCACCTCATTCTTGTTCTACCAACTGGGCGTTTTCGCTCAGGTTTTCCTACAACAAGCTTCCATGCACGTCTTTCATTCCCCATACGTGTCACATGTCCTGCCCATCGTAGTCTCCGAGACTTAACTGCTCTTATTATATCTGGCTTCCTATAAAGACCACATAGTTCATTGTTATGAAGTCTTCTCCATTCACCTGTCTGTTCATCTCTCTTTGGTCCAAAAATGTTCCTAAGTACTTTATTCTCGAATACTCGTAATCTCCTTTCCTCCCTTAAAGTAAGAGTCCATGTTTCGCATCCATATAATATAACTGGTAGAATAACAGTTTTTTATTTTTCAGTTTAACGTTTTTTGAAAGGAGTTGGGACATCAAAAGTCTCTGTAAAGCATACTAGCATGGATTTCTAGAATTGAGCCTATGTTTAATTTCTTTGTGCATCTCATTCCTGTTTGTGATTATTGTTCCTAGGTATTTGAATTCAGCCACTTTCTCAAAATTTCCCTGATTTGTCATTAGCTGTCCATTTCCATTATATACTGAATTTCTACGTTTGACTATACATTTAGTTTTATTTAGTCAATAAATGGCGGAGGAGGAATTACATAAATTACAGTCAATATTGAACTACGTTTAACACCCTAAAATCACCTTCGCTGAAATTGAGGTTTACATACTTTTTCGAGGAAGCTATTTATTTATCGATAAATTGTATAATACTCCAATATTCCAAAACTCTTAAATATGTGTATAACGTTATGGGTTGCAATTTTTTTTAGAGAATACGTTAACGAAAACCAATTATATTTTCACTTGTTTGTTATATGTGAGACGTAGCGGATATTAGTGGCGAACTCGACACAAAATCCCGTGTTGTATGAGATAACTCATCCAGAAAACAAATATGGTTTTCGCATTGCCACTACCTTGCTTCTTGTAATATGTTTTCCCAAACGTACGAGTGAAACTGTCTTTCTGTCTGTCACCGATGTTTCTGCTCGTTAAGTGTCATTCTGATAGTAATTAGTGATTTCAACTTCTTATATTCTCTTACTCTCCCTCCCTGCTTTTTTGCAGATGATTTGGTATTAAGAGCTCTAACAGAAACAGTTTAACAGTATTCTATACACAATTTTAGTATAATCAATTGAGTTGGTGTTTACTTGATGAAAATCCATACTTATCAATTTAATAAAAATAAAACGTAGTATGAAAATCAAATAAAACTACGTTTTATTTTTATTTAATTCATAATTTTAGTATAATTGCAAAAAGGTATAATATGGAAATCAGTACAAAGAAAACTAATGTGGTGGCCTTTTCTGGGAAATACCCTATACCTAGCAAAATTGTTTTGGACGATGAAATTTTAGAACTAGTAAATGAATTTAATTATTTGGGTTATAATTTAAAATTTCAAGATGAAGTTGATATTTCAAAGAAAATCACAAATTTCACCAAAACAACGGGGATAATTAACAATAAATGAAACCATCTTTAGTACAGAAGAACACAAGATTATAAGTTTCTCGCAAGACCAGTATTAAGATTGATCCTTATCAATCCGGCTTTAGATATGGTCATAGCACAACCACAGCTTTGCTAAAAATTACTGAAGATATTCGTGAAGCCGTGGACAGACGTCAATTGACTCCTTTAACCTTACTTGACTTCAGCAAAGCTTTTGACACAGTAGACCACGACTTACTTATGATAAAGCTCAAGCACCTACACTTGTCTGACAGCGCTGTATCCTGGTTCGACTCATACCTGCACGGTCGTCAACAATACGTTTCATTAAACTCTAGATCTTCGTCTTGGCGCAACGTGCCGGCTGGAGTCCCCAGGGCAGTGTTCTCGGACCTCTTCTTTTCTCAATCTACATAAATGACTTGCCAACTGTACTAAAGCACTGCCGTTATCACCTCTACGCTGATGATCTCCAAATTTACCTACATTCACCTCCTCATTCTCTCTATAACAGCTTGACAAAAATGAATGACGATCTCATATCCATCTTTAACTGGTCTTCAAGTATCGGTCTAAATCTAAATCCTAACAAGTCACAAGTAATTCTAATGGGACAACAAAGACTGCTTACAACCTTTGACATATCTACACTACCAAACATTACTATAAATAATATAATTATCCCTTATTCTTCTTCAGTATAGATCTTGGACTACATCTAGACGCAAATCTAACCTGGCAAACACAAGTGAAAACACATAGGTTAAAACACTTTCTCCATCTTACATTCTCTTAGACGTTTAAAGGAATTTTCTCCCAGTTTGTTATAAAACAAATCCTTGTGCAGAATCTTGTGGTACCACATTCCGATTATTGTGACATGATATATAATGATCTAAACTATGACTTGTCGCCAGAGACTGACAAGCGTGTTCAGAATGATTGCGTTCGCATTCATTCTCAATTATCCGCCGTTATTGACCATAGTTCCGAACACTTTACTTAACCTCTCTTGGCTCCGTTCTTACGGACAGACGTTAAAAATGCCCCCTCTCTTTCAATACTTTTCAAGCTTCCTGAATTCCTAAATCCCTACTTACCTGGCGTCTAGATTTGAGAGTTAGAATTATCCTCTTACCACAATATTGACACTAGATCCACAAGATAGCAAGTATGCTAACAAAATTTTTTTTTCCTCTTCATAGCCACTTCCTCCTATTTTACTTCCTTCACAGTAGCCTCTGCCCGCTCCTGGAATCTCCTTCCTCAAGATATCAGGGGTTGCCGCACACTTGGTACCTTTAAGTCACGCTTATACAGTTACCTGTTGTCTAATAATTAATTTTTCTCTATTTATTTAATTTTATACTATGTCATTAATCTTTTCGTGTTTTTTATATATATTGTACATATATATTTAATTCGTTAAATTTAGAGTAAATCAAAATACATTATAAATATTAATTGTATTGTATTCATAACTTGTAATCGTTTATATTTATAGATATATATTGTAATTTAGATTTAAGACTATTTTTTGTTTGTATTTTTTTTTAAACCTGGTTGAGTGGTAGACAAGGCCTTAAGGCCTTAACTCTGCCAGGTAAAATAAAGCTATTATTATTATTATTATTATTATTATTATTATTATTATTATTATTAAGATATGGTAGTGAAGCATGGACAATACAAAGAAGAAATGACAGCCGAATAACAGCAAATGAGATGCGATTCATGCGCCGTATGCAGGCTATACATCCATCCATAGTAATTCTGCCCGAAGGCAGGTCCTTCACTGCAATCATAGCATTTTCATGCTATGCTTGCAGCTTTACTAGGGAATTGTGTAGGTGTGGTAGCTTCCCGTTGCTTTCCACACCGGTGAAGGATGATGGTGATGATGATAATGGTAAGGATGATGCTGATGATGGCCATATGATTTCGGGGACCCGTTTGGGCCTTAAAGTTTTCCTGACATTTGTCTTACAGGTGAGGAAAAACCCCGATGAAAACCTCACCCAGAAAAACTGCCCCGACCGGGGACCGAACCCGGGCCCGCTGCGTGACAAGGCAGCATGCTACCTCGAGACCACAGCGGTGGACAGGCTATACATAGTGGTACCATAAAAGAAATGAGGAAATTATGAAAGAGTTGCATGTAGAACCCATTCTCAATCATATACAAAACTACCAGAATAACTGGAAAGCCCATCTTCAACGAATGCCATCTCATAGAATTCCAAAAGCCATGCCTCATTACAGCCCCAAATGCAAAAGGTCGCTGAGACGTCAAAAAAAAAAAAGCGGTGGATGGAAAATTCCTCTTTGAGACCATTATAGGCCACATGCCTAATACTTGCATGGATGATAATGATTAATCTCATACCCTTTTAACACACAAAAATGTTTTCTCTATAAGATATTATATCGGGCATAAATTGTTCAATATATTGATAAGTATCTTCCGTAGTTTTTTATTGAGACTGGGAGGGCAGCCTCCTCTGTATAGCCCGATCTGAAAAGTCTATTGCGCTATACCAGTATATTACAGATGAGTGAAAAAGGAAGGCTACTCTACGGTGTTATGTAAGATGTTATACAACCAATCGCAGTCGTGTTTCACCTCAATAATTATCGAATTTTGATTACCAAAATAAACTCCTTGTTTTATTTTTTCTCCACTAGGATGCATTCTTACAATATTGCCATCCTTTGGCAATGAATAGTATGGTCAAGTTGCAGTGATGGGTAAATTAAACATAACTATACATGTCTCATTTGTTTTCAAACATCGTCGTTTACATTAAATATACAAATATTTTAAAATAATTATATTTAAATAATGATTTGTGAGTAAACAGCTTAATTCTATTCGTTAAATAGTCCTAACAAATGTCATTCTTAATTTCCAAATACTCTAGATGAATTCACGAGCGCGAAGTGATTGGTGAATATATTGATGAATTGGAAATCACTCGTGACATTACTTATCATATTTTTGATATTACAGTCAATTTAAAATCCTGATACTTGTAACTAATAGTATTGTACATCCATGATCACACTAACAATTGTTTCTTTCATTTTGCAAGAATACAATTATTTTAATGATGTAAATATTATTAGAGCCACTTTAATGCATGTGAAGTTCAAAATAGCATCGTTATTTCTCTTTCAATTCACAGAAAACTAATATTATACGTATAATTTAATTTTTTTATTACATTAATTTGTAAATATTAAATTTTTGTTAGAATTTATTTATAATCTTTATTTAATCAGTACAATTCCGGTTGCGAAAACTGGTACTCCTATTTATAGTGTCTATGACTAAGACTGGGTGTATATGTTACCGTAAAAGTAATAAACTGGTGATTATATATCCATCCATAGTAATTCTGCCCGAAGGCAGGTCCTTCACTGCAATCATAGCATTTTCATGCTATGCTTGCAGCTTTACTAGGGAATTGTGTAGGTGTGGTAGCTTCCCGTTGTTTTCCACACCGGTGAAGGTTGATGATAATGATAATGGTAAGGATGATAAGGATGATGGCCATATGATTTCGGGGACCGTTTGGGCCTTAAAGTTTTCCTGACATTTGTCTTACAGGTGAGGAAAACCCCCGATAAAAACCTCACCCAGAAAAACTGCCCCGACCGGGGATCGAACCCGGGCCCGCTGCATGACAAGGCAGCACGCTACTTCGAGACCACAGCCGGTTTGTTTGCATAATTCCTAACTCGTAATGGTCATCATCATCATCTGCATTCATGGATTAGATCTGTTGACCCGTTCCGACTTCAGCCCATCTCTTTCTAGGTCTGCCCACATCTCGGGTGCCTTTAGGTTTGTATTTTGTTATTTGTTTTGGATATTATCTTCATTCATTCTGTCTATGTGTTGCTTCCATTTTTGTCTATATGTATCTATTTTATCAGTTATTGCAAATATTTCAAGTTCCTGTCTGTGTTCTTGATTCTGTCTTCCTTAGTGCACCCTTTAACAGATCTCAAAAATTTCATTTCTGCCGCCGTTATCCTACTTAGATCTTGTTGTTTTATGTAACCAGGCTTCTGATCCATAGAGCAGCACCTGTACTGCCAATGTTTTATAAAATTTCAATTGGGTCTCTCTTGTAGTTTTATTATTTAGTGATCGTTTTATCGTACCACATATTCCCTGGAATTTTGCTATTTTATTAGTTATATCATTATCATAATTAAATTAAATGTCACATCCTAGATAATTGAGATGGTTCACCTGTTCTATGCTTTTGTTTCCTATTACTATTTTAGATCTGATTTGATTTTTCCCTTGGAATGCCATTACCTTCGTTTTTTCTATGGATATTTTGAGATTATATTGTTCACATATATTATGTAATTTAAGAATAACTCGTAATGGTAAATGTGATAAATATCATGACTGATTGGGCCAGTAGAATAGAGTGCAGTTTTTTTAGTAGTTACTACTCAGAAAGATATTTTTCGTTGCACACTATGGCGTAAGAGACCACGAATTACAATATTCTATATTTTACAATTAAAAGGTCAATAAATGGTTATATTACAATTTTATTGAACTTGTAAAACACAGTTGCATATAAAAATAAACTAACTTCAGTTACATATAAAAAACAATCTACCAATATTCTAGAGAAAAAATACATTTTTTTTCAAATAACGTTAAATGCTATTGCTACAAATTACTAAATATTTTAAGTTTACTTATTTATGCATGCAAATTGTTTTGTTAGGATAGGAAATGGGAACTTGGTTTACGTCCATTTTTTTAGCATTTGGGAAGAAATAATATGCCATGTAAATTGTTTTGTTAGGTTAGGAAATGGGAAGTTGGTTTACGTCCATTTTTTTAGCATTTGGGAAGAAATAATACGCATGTAAATTGTTTTGTTAGGTAAGGCAATGGGCATTTGAACGAATTTTCGTAAAGTTAGGGACTTTTATCACATTTACCATTACGAGCTGGGAATTATGCAAACAAACCGTTTAATTCGATAAATTAAAAAAAAAATATATTTACCGAATTTAGTGGTGATTATGTATAATAACCGGCAAATATATGTAATAACCGTATTAATCACATTTACTGTAATATATATATATATATATATATATATATATATATATATATATATGATATGAAAAGAAAAATGAATGCTTGAGTCGGGATTTGAACTCGAGTCTCTAAAGTCTGTACCTTTAGCGCTCTAACCAACTGAGCTACCCAAGAATTCCAAGACAAACATACAATTTTCTTATACATGTAGTATTCTCAATTCACACAACAGGTAGCGGAAAGATCTTCCGACTGCCATCTAGCGGCTAACATAACAGTTAAGCAAATTATTAAAGAGAATATTTACTTTATAGCAGTAACGCTTGTATATATAGTATATATATATTTTTTTTTTCTGTGCACAACTGTCTTGTAATAGAACCCGCAATTTAAAGAACAAAATACATAAATATTTCAGTTCTTTAAAATTAGACGCGACACATTGTTATTCATGACGCATACAGTCCTGATCATCCCCTGTACATGTTCTGAGTCACAATCTCCATCTACTTATTTATTGACGTGAATACGTACGTCTTTAAATTTGCATCCGTTGTGGGAGGCAATTTAGAAAACCGATGATACAAAATCGGGGGATTTAGTTTGGAATTGCAGCTACATATCTATCATCTACATCCAAAATTTAATTACACCACTTGATAGATAAAGAATCAAAGAATTCGTTACGTTGAGTGTGGTGTGTGACGCAACGTGCGCGGCGGAGGGCAAAGCGCCGCAATTTTGAGGTGGTTTCGCTGCGTCACATAACACTGGTCGACAAAAATGAACTTTCTTTCACAAGAATAAAACTATGAGATTTTAGAAGTATTTTTAATCCTACATTTAAATATCATTTCAATTTTTTCCTATCAGGCAAGAGTTTTCTCTGATATTCATTTACATTTTTTATAATTTCTAATAAAATCCATCTAACTCTAATTCATTCTGACTTACCTAGAAAGTGGTAGATAGTGATTTGCGGGCATATTTTGCAACTGGAACATCTGTCTTCATGGTCCAATAATAGTCAACCAGCATATTAGAACTCCATTTGCCTTGGTACATCTTTTCCATTGTGGAAACTTGCTGATGAAAAGGCTTACCTTGCTCATCAGAGACAGGCACAAGATTTTCTGGAAAGAAGACTAAGTGAGAGTCCAAAAAGTGAATTTTTAAGGACTTGTTGCATCCCATGACAGGTCAAGGAGAATGCTAAAATAAATTAAAAAAAAGTAGCTGTCACAAAAAACTGTGCCTGATGGAAAAATTCTGACTACATATCTGCATTCAGTATAAACAATGCACTAGATTCACTAATCAGATTTCTTGTGAAGAAACCCTTTGTCGACCAGTGTAATTTTCGTTTACTATGAATTTTGACTCCGAGAAGTTACGACGTTCATTTGAGTTTCAATCGTCAGTTCTCGTCAAGATCTATCGATTGCGTATATAAAACATTAGTGTGAAATAGTTATTGTGAATATATATGGTGTTAAAGTAAAACGATTAAAATAAATAATGCAATGTCGTCCTATACTCGTCAAAAGACAAATCAAAATACGGATATCGTACAGTTGTAAAGGGCTTTTCAAGAGGAATCCAGTGGTACCATAAAACACCGTATGACAGAGTGAAGCGGTGCCGGGAACATATAATAATGAAGGCGCCCGAGCGGATCAACGACGGCGGCAGTATATCTGCAGCTGTGGCGGCCGAGCCTATGCAAGTGGATGAGTAATCGCTTGTATATCTATGCCGGACTGTATAGACATCGATTGTGTGCGATCACCGATTATGAAGATACATTGGGCAGCAGCTAGTTCACGTTTCACTACTACGTTTATCAACAATCCATTCAGACGTAAGTGCAATGTGTGTGACTGTATATGGTTTCTGCGCTTATTGAAGCTACCAAAAGAAAAAAAGTTACTTCTGCTAAATAATACTTTCACAGAAGAGGCAGTGGCTCACTTTAAACTGTGCGGTACGTGAAGGAAATCACTGAGAAATATTATCCGTTACGTACACGTGTTCATGTAAAACACATGGCCGTATCCACGACACAGCCACATCACAATTTTTTTAATCTAAATTCAGTAATACATATTGTATTTTATAGAAAAGATATCCGATTGAGGGTCTTTCCACTTTTCAGCGGTTGCCCTTTTACCAGCCGGCTGCTGGCCCTTCACATCCGCATGTGTCAATCACAGAGGTAGATGATCAACAGCCAGTGTAGGGGTGACATGTGGTTAGCATGTCGAGTCGCCCAGCCGTTATAGCTGGTTCCTCAACCTGGAGCCGCTACTTATTGTAGCTACCCAATTGCCTCACGATGCTGGGTGGGCACCGGTCCCATACTGGCCGAAATACCATGAGAAAATTTCTTCCCCCATGGAGACTCGAACCAGCGCAAGTCCCGTAGCTCTGCACCAAGGCTTCCTACCTTAACCACTCGGCTACGGCGCGGGACTAGAAAAGATATACACAATAAATTATCAAAACTTCAAATAATATGTGGCACCATTGATAGAACACTAAAACATAGAACAAAGAAGGATACAAGATTGAAGTTCTACAAAAAATGACGGTGCCGGTACTTTTATACGGTAGTGCGTCCTGGGTAACAAATAAGAGGAGTTTGAGTAGAAGACAAAGTGCAGAAATTACCTTTCTAAGAAGGGCCAAAGGATGCACAAAATTGGACCACATAAGAAATGAAATAAGAAGTGAATTAGAAACATATTCTATAAAGGATAGAATTCAACAACACCGCGTCGACTGGGAACAGCATGTTAAGAGAATGGAAGAAATAAGATTGCTCAAGATAGCATATCATTATAAACCAAAAGGATTAAGGGATGTAGCAAGACTTACGAAGAGATGGAAGGAATCATTGTGAATTCGGAACAGGCGAATCGCCTAAACCTTGAAGTGTAGAAGAAGAAGAAGAAGAAGAAGAAGAGAAACACCTCAATTGTATTAGTAATTAATATCATAAATCATTAAATAGTTTCAGCTGATTAACTAGATTGAATTATAAATAATTATAATGGAATATAAATGCCAATTTACTAACAACTGTTTTGACAAAGTGGAAAATTCATGCCATCTGTTTCCACTTCTGTATCATCACGTTTAGCAAAGCAATTTCGTTTAATTATTACATATGGTTCCGTGCACAATCTAACTACTTTAATTGAAAACCTCGTAAAGTATTTACGTAGGTTTGAAGCAAAATCGCTGCAGTCTGATTTGTTACAGAATCGTATTCATTGATTAAACTGAGCAACAAAAAAGAAACTTTTTTTTTGTCTCAGAAAGACCAATATGTGATTCTGATAGTATTTTTCTCCTGAATTCAAATATCGGGTTTTGTCCATCACTCAAGGTTTCCGAGAGACAGGCATTTATAATTCAAATATTTTAATATTTTCTACATTCGTAACTACACAATATTCGGACATTCGGACTCACTCAGAAAGTAAGAAATGACGATTTTCTGCTATATTTCGCCCTTGGAGGATTCCTCTTGATGGTCCAACAATAATCGGCCAGCATATTAGGATTCAATTTGCCTTGATATCTCTTTTCCATAGCTGAAATATCCTGATGAAAGTGTTCCCCGTCCTCATCGCCCACTGTGCCACGATTTTCCGGGAAGAAATCTATGTTTATTAAAAAAATAATCCATTAATTGAAAATGAAATAAATAAAACGGTGGGTGATGGAGAAATTCCGAATACATATTTGAAAACACGATAAAAAACTGCATTAAGTACAAGTATTTGGTACTCATGAGATAAAAATCACATTGACCAGTGTAGTCCCCCATATTTTTATTTAGGGCTCCTTTCTTAAGGTAAAAATGTTAAAATATACATTATATTTGTCTTTATACCGAGTTGTGATCAGTAATATTTTTATTTCATATTTTATTCGTCGTCAAAATTATTGTAATTGAACTAATATTGACAAGAGTGTACCGCTGTATAGCGCTACAAGTCGGAAGGCGGCTGGTTCGAGTCCCGGTTGGGTCAGGATTCTTGAACTGGCCTCCTAATAGCACCATGGCCCTGAGGTCGAATCAGCATCTACCGGAAATGAGCAATAGACTATCTAACTAACTCACTGGCTCTATCGAACCCGTAGACCCATGGCCGCGCGGACATAAGCTCTCCATACATCCTATCCTGAGCTAATGTTTTTCCAATCGTCTCCTGTATAATCTACTTCCCACAAATCGTGGATAATGTTTATTCTCCTACCTCATTCTTGGTCTACCAACCGGGCGTTTTCCCTCTGATTTTCCTATAAGAAACTTCCATGCACCTCTTTCATCCCCCATTCGTGCAACATATCCCGCCCATTGCGAAGTCTACGGGACTTAACTGTACTTAATATATCTGGCTTCCTATACATATAATGTAGCTCACTATTATGTTGTTTTCTCCATTCACCTGTCTGTTCATCTCTTGGTGCCCATGATACTAGGCTATGTTATGGGAATAAAGGCGCCCGTCATGCGGGCTGACGA